>CM033644.1:12768010-12812572 GCA_019512145.1 Engystomops pustulosus
GATTATGTCACCGCTTATCTCCTCCTCCCTGTACAATTGACCTCTATATAGCATAACAGATGACCCAGTCATTACATCACTACTGACAATAGATGATGTCCAAGCTTATCTTCCCTCCCTCCTGTACAATGACCTCTCTATATAATAACCTGACCCCTATTACACCTCACTACTCACATAGAATGATGTCACATCTTATCTCTCCTCCTCCCTGTACAATGACCCTATTTAAGATAACACTGACTCCCTCATTACAATCCTACTGACCATATGATGATGTCATCACTTTCTCCTCCCCCTCCATGTACAATGAACTCCTATATAGAATAACACGACCCATCATTACATCACTACTGACAATGATGATGTCCAGCTTATCTCCCCCCCTCCCTCCCCCTGTACATACATGACCTCTATATGATAACCTGACCCATCATTCCACTATGACAATAGTTGAGCAAAGCTTAATCTCCCCCCCCCCCCCCCCTCCCTGTACATGACCCTCTCCATAAGATAACACATCTGACCCATCCTTCATCACTAACTGACAATAGATACTGTCACATCGCTTATCATCCTCCCCCTCCCTTTACAATGACCTCTATATAGATTAACACTGATCCCTCTGACATCACTACTAGACACTATATGTGTCCAGCTTATCTCCTCCCCTCCCTGTACAATGACCTCTATATATAACACTGACCATCATTACATCACTACTGACATAGATGATGTCACAGGTATCTCCTCCCCCTCCCCGTACATACCTCTATAAAGATAACACTGACCCATCATTACATCACTACTGACTACAGATGATTTCACAGATTACTCCTCCCACATCCCTGTACAATGACCTCTATAGATAACACTTACCCATCATTACATCACTACGACAATAGATGAGTCCACAGGTTTAGCTCCTCCCCCTCCCTGTACAATGACCTCTGTAAAGATAACACTGACCCTCATTACATCACTACTGACATAGAATGGAAAGTCACAGATTATCTCCCTCCTCCTCCCCGTACAATGACCTCTATATAGATAACACTGACCCATCATTATCACTACTGACAATAGATGATGTCACAGGTTAGCTCCTCCCCCTCCCTGTACATGACCTCTATAAAGATAACACTGACCCATCATTACATCACTACTTGACAGTAGATGATGTCACACAGCTTATCCCCTCCCCCTCCCTGTACAATGACCTCTATATAGATACACTGACAACTGACCCATCATTAACACACTAGTGACATAGTGAATGTCACAGCTTATCTCCTCCTCTCCTCCCTGTACAATGACCTTTATATAGATAACACTGACCCACATTACAGCACTACTGACAATAGATATGTCCACAACTTGTCTCCTCCCCCTCCCTGTACAGTTACCTCTATATAGATAACACTGACCCATCATTACATCACTAACTGACAATAGATGATTCACAGCTTATCTCCCCCCCCTCCCTGTAAATAACCTCTATATAGATACACTGGACCCATAATTACATCACTACTGACAATAGATGATGTCACAGCTTATCTCCTCCTCTCTGTACAATGACCTCTATATAAATAACACGACCCATCATTACACTCACTTACTGACATCATGATGATGTCACATCAGCTTATCTCCTCCTCCTCCCTGTACAATGACTTCTTATAATAACATTGAACCATCATTACAACACTACTGACATAGAATGATGCAAAGCTTATCTCCTCATCCATCCTCCGGTACAATAACTTCTATATAGATAACACTGACCCATCCAGTACATACTATACAATAGAGGATGTCACAGCTATCTCCTCCCCCTCCCTGTACAATGACCTCTATATAGATACACTGACCACTTTATTACATCATACTGACATAGATGATGTCACAGCTATCTCATCCTCCTCCCTGCACAATACCTCTATATAGATAACAGTGACCATCATTACATCACTACTGACAGACATGATGTCACGTGTTATCTGCTCCCCTCCCTGTACAATGACCTCTATATAGATAACCACTGACCCATCATTACATCACTACTGACAATAGATGATGTCACAGCTTATCTCCTCCCCCTCCATGACATGACCTCTATATAGATATCACTGACCCTCATTACATCCACTACTGACAATAGATGATGCACAGCTTATCTCCTCCCTTCCTCGTACATACCTCTATATAGATATCACTGACCCATCATTACATCACTACTGACAATAATGATTTCACAGCTGTACTCCTCCCCTCCCTGCACAATGACCTCTATATAGATAACACTGACCCTCATTATCATCACACATCTGCAATAGATGATGTCACAGCTTATATCCCTCCACCCTCCCTGTACAGTGACCTCTATGTAGATAACACTGGACCTCAATTAGCATCACTACTGACATAATGATGTCACAGCTATCTCCCCCCCCTCCTGTACAATGACCTCTATATAGATATAACACTGACCCCTCATATACAACAAATCACACTGACAATAGATGATGAAAGCTATCTCCCCCCCCCCTCGCTACCATCACTCCATATACTAACCACTGACCCTTCATACATCACAACTGACGATAGATGATGTCACAGCTTATTCCCCCCTCCCTGTCAACTGACGTCTATATGATATACACTGACCCCCCATTACAATCACTACTGACAATAGCATGATTCACACTTATCTCCTCCCCCCCCTGTACAATGACCTCTATATAGATAACAACTGGCCCTCATTGACATCACTACTGACAATACGATGATGTCACAGGTTATCTCCTCCCCCCCCATCCCCTGTACAAGGACCTCTATATAGATAACACTGACCTCATTACATCACTACTGACAATGGATGATTGTCACAGATTATCTCCTCCCCCTCCCTGTACAATGACCTCTATAAAGATAACACTTACCCATCATACATCACTACTGACAATAGATGATGTCACAGGTTACTCCTCCCCCTCCCTGTACATGACCTCTATAAATATAACACTGGACCCATCATTACATCACTACTGACAATAGATGATGCCACAGCTTATCTCCTCCTCCCTCCCTGTACATGACCTCTATATATAGATAACCCTACTGACCCCATCATTAACATCACTCTGACAATAATGATGTCACAGCTTATCTCCTTTTCCTCCCTGTACAATGACTTCTATATAGATAACATTGACACCTCATTAATCACTACTGACAATAGATGATGTCACAGCTTATCTCCTTTCCTCCCTGTACAATGACTTCTATATAGAATAACCTTGACCCATCATTACATCACTACTGACAATAGATGTGTCACACAGCTTATCGTCCCCCCTCCCTGTACAATTCCTCTTATGATAAACACTGACCATTATACATCACTACTGACACTAGATATGTCACGCTTATCTCCATCCCCTCCCTGTACAATGACCTTTATATAGATAACACTGACCCATCATTACAATCACTACTGACAAGAGTTATGTCACAGCTTATCTCTCCTTCCTCCCCTGTACAATGACCTTTATATAGATACCCCTTGGCCCATCATTACATCACCTACTGACAATAGATTATGTCACAGCTTATCTCCCCCCCTCCCTGTACAAATGAACCTCTATATAGATAACCACTGACCCCATCATTACATCACTACTGACAATAGATGATGTCACAGCTTATCTCCCCCCGCCTCCCTGTACAATGACCTCTATATAGATAACACTGACCCATCATTACATCACTAACTGACAATAGATGGCAAGCTTATCCCCCCCCTCCCCCCCCTCCCTGTACAATGACCTCTATATGATAACACTGACCCATCATTACATCACTACTGACAATAGATTATGTCACAAGCTTATCTCATCCTCCTCCCTGTACATGACCTCTATATAGATCAGTGACCCATCATTCATCACTAACTAGGACAATACATGATGTCACGATGTTATTCTCCTCCCCTCCCCTGTACAATGACCTTTATTAGATAACACTGACCCCATCATTACATCACTACCTGACAATAGATGATGTCACAGCTTATCTCCTCCCCCCCTCCCTGTACAATGACCTCTATATAGATAACACTGACCCCTCATTACAACACTACTGCAATAGAGGATGTCACAGCTTATCTCCTCCTCACCTCATCCCTGACAATGCCCTTTATATAGATACACCTGACCATCATACATCACTACTGACAATAGATTATGTCACAGCTTATCTCCTCCCCCCCTCCCTGTACAATGACCTCTATAGATACACTGACCCATCATTACATCACGACTGACATAGATGATGTCACAGCTTATCTCCCCCCACCCCCCTCCCTGTACAATGACCTCTATATAGATAACACTGCACCCATCATTACATCACTACTGACATAGATGATTGCAAAGCTTATCCCCCTCCCCCTCCCTGTACAATGACCTCTATATAGATAACACTGACCCATCATTACATCACTACTGACATAGTGATTCACAGCTTATCTCATCCTCCTCCCTGTACAATGACCTCTATATAGATAACAGTGACCCATCATTACACATCACTCCTGACAATACTGATGTCACAGCTTATCTCCCCCCCCTCCCTGTACAATGACCTTTTATAGAGATACACTGACCCATCATTACAACACTAACTGACAATAGATGATGTCACGCTTATCTCCCTCCTCCTCATCCTGACAATGACCTTTATATCAGATAACACTGACCCATCATTACAACTCACTACTGACAATAATTATGTCACAACTTGTCTCCTCCCCCTCCCTGTACATTTACCTCTATATAGATCCTCGACCCCTCATTACATCATCACTGACAATATTATGTCACAGCTGTCTCCTCCTCCCCCTCCCTGTACAGTATACCTCTATATAGATAACACTGACCTATCATCTACATCACTACTGACAATAGATGATGTCACACCTTATCTCCTCCCCCTCCCTGTACAATGACCTCTATATAGATAACACTGACCATCATTACCATCACTACTGACAATAGATTATGTCACAGCTTATCTTTCCCCCTTCCTGTACAATGACCTCTATATAGATAACACTGACCCATCATTACATCGCTACTGACAATAGATGATTGCAACTTAGTCCCCCCCCCTCCCTGTACAGACCTCTATATATAACACTGAACATTATTACATCACTACTGACAATAGATGACTGTCACAGCTTATCTCCTCCTCCTCCGTCACAATGACCTTTATCATATATAACACTGACCTATCATTACATCACTACTGACAATAGATTATGTCACAGCTTATCTCCTCCCCCTCCCTGTACAATGACCTCTATATAGATAACACATACCCATCATTACGAATCAGCTCTGACAATAGATGATGTCAGTTTATCTCCCCCCCCCCTCCCTGAACATGACCTCTATATAGATAACACTGACCCATCATTACATCACTACTGACAATAAGCTGAGGAAAGCTTATCCCCCCCCCTCCCTTTACAATGACTCTATAATAGATAACACTGACCCATCATTACATCAACTACTGACAATAGATGATGTCACAGCTTATCTATCCTCCTCCCTGTACAATGACCTCTATATAAATAACAGGACCCTCTTACATCACTACTGACAATACATGATGTCACGTTATCCTCCTCCCGCCTCCCTGTACAATGACCTCTATATGATAACACTGACCCATCATTACATCACGACTGACAATAGATGATGGCCAACTATCTCCTATCCTCCTCCCCCTCCCTGTACAATGACCTCTATAAAAGATAACACTGACCCATCTTTATCACTCACTGACAATACATGATGTCACAGATTATCTCCTCCCCCTCCCTGTACAATAGCCTTTATATAGATAACCTGACCCATCATTACATCACTACTGACAATAGATGATGTCACAGCTTATCCCCTCCTCCTCCCTGTACAATGACCTCTATATAGATAACACGACCCATCATCACATCACTGACTATGACAATAATGATGTCACAGTCTTCCTCTCCTCCCCCTCCCTGTACCTGACCTCTATATGATAACACTGACCCATCATTACATCACTACGACAATACATTAGTCCACAGCTTATCTCCTCCCCTCCTTTACATGACCTCTATATAGATACACTTGGCCACATACATCATACATCACTACTGACAATAATGATGTCACATCTTATTCTCCCCCCTCCCTGTACAATGACCCTCTATAAGATAAACACTGACCCATCATTACATCACTACTGACATAGATAATGTCACAGCTTATCTCATCCTCCTCCCTGTACAATGACCTCTATATAGATAACATGAACCATCATTAACATCACTACTGACAATAGATTATGTCCAGCTTATCTCCTCCCCCTCCCTGTCTACATGACCTCTATAAGATAACTCGACCCATCATTACATCACTACTGACAATAGATGATGTCCAAACAACTTTATCTCCTCCCTTCTCTGTACATGCCATCTATAATAATAACACTGACCCATCATTACATCACTTACTACAATAGATGATGTCACAGCTTATCTCACCCTCCTCCCTGTACAATGACCCTCTATATAGATAACAGTGACCCTCATTAAATCACTACTGACAATACATGATGTCACAGTATCTCTCCCCCTCCCTGTACAATGACCCTTATATAGATAACCTGACCCATCATTACAATCCTACTAGACAATAGATGTTGGCAAAGCTTCTCTCCTCCCCTCCCGTCAATGACCCTATATAGATAACACTGACCCATCATTACATCACTACCTGACATGAATGATGTCACAGCTTATCCCCCTCCTCCCTCCCTGTCAATGACCCTCTATATAGATAACAATGACCCATCATTACAATCACTAACTGACGCATAATGATGTCACATCTTATCCTCCCCCCCTCCTTACATGACCTCTATATAGATAACCTGACCATCATTACATCAGTACTGACATAATATTTCACAGCTTATCTCCTCCTCTCTGTACAAATGACCTCTATATAAGAACACTGACCCATCATTACATCACTACTTACAATAGATGATGTCACAGCTTATCTCCTCCTCCTCCTGTACAATGACCTCTATATAGATAACAGTGACCCATCATTGACATCACTACTGACAATAGAGATGTCACAGCTTATCTCCTCCCCCTCCCTGTACAATGACCACTAATATAGATAACCCGACCTATCATTAATCACTACTGACAATAGATATGTCTCACTTATCTCCTCCCCTCCTGTACATGTACCTCTATATAGAATAAACACTGACCCTCATTCATCACTACTGACAATAGATGGATGTCACAGCTTATCTCCTCCTCTCTGTACAATGACCTCTATATAAATCACACTGACCCATCATTACATACTACTGACAATAGATGATGCACATAGCTTATCTCATCCTCCCCTCCCTGTACGAGTACCTCTAATAGATAACAGTGCCCATCGTTCAATCACTACTGACAAACATATGTCACAGGTTATATCTCCTCCCCTCCCTGTACATGACTTACATAGATAACCGTGACCCACTCATTACATCACTACTGACAATAGATTATGGCAAAGCTTATCTCCTCCCCCTCCCTGTACATGATACCTCTATAATAGATACCCTGACCCATCCATTACACACTACTTGACCTAGATGATGTACCAGCTTAATCCCCTCCTCCTCCTGTACAATGACCTCTATATAGATCAATGACCCGATCAGATTAATCATCTGACACATACATGATGTCCAGCTTATATCCCCACCCCCCTCCTTGTACAATGACCTCTATATATGATAACACTGACCTATCATTACAATCACTTACTGACAAAATGATGTCCCAGCTTAATCTCCCCCCCCCCCCCCCCCCCTCCCTGTACAATGACCTCTATATAGATACATTTACCTATCATTAATCACTACTGACAATATTCAGATTCCAGAAATGGACAGAAATACGATTTATAAAAAAGTTCTACAATCGAGGCATCAAGGATCTCTATGAAGAAAAAGTTCCCTTTACAATGTTGGACATTAAAAGACATCTACCACCAGAGGAAAGATTGAAAACCCAGCACACTGACATAACTGGTTTGTCTCCCCTCTGCGGATCTACTCTTATTTTTATTTTTTTTTTTTAATCATAAGAAAGATGGCTTTTAAAAATTATTTTAATCTCCTAAGGGAACTCACACAACTCTATAAGTTGGTATCAAGGCTCCAGCCGAGACCTCTCATGCTTCATTTGCATAATTTACAAAAAAAGCCTTTTTTTTTATTCTTAAAACAGGGCACAGGAAGCCTGGTGGAGATGTCCTTTAACTTACACCTGCATCCCATGTGAATTTTTTTTTTTGGTGCAGCCCATATCAGAGGCCAGATTCTGAACAATAAACTTGAACAATTTATCAAAAAATATGAGGACTGAATCCACAATTATTTTTTTTATAAACTTAACAATTAAGTTTGTTTAACTGGACTTCTATGGAGTGAGCTGTGTGCATCACTACAAATTGGGTTGAACCCCAGGAATAGATGAGGGACTCCTATTCTACAATGATGTTTAGGTGTTCTCCATACCAGGCACGTAAAACTTGTCAGATGTACCTTCATTTAAATAAGGAAGATGAGGCTCTTTGTAGATATATATATAATATATCATATATGTGCTTGTAGCAAAATGGATGGGGTAATCAGGAAACAACTCTCTTGCCAATTCACTGTGTGGTGGGTGTATGACTCACCTATCATGGTATCCACTGTATGTGGGAGGACTAAATCACTGGCAATCACTGTGTTGGCAATATTAATCAGCGACTCTCATTGTCAATCACTGTGTTGGGCGGATAATCAGACTCTTACTAGCAATCACTGTGGTGTTTGTGGGGTAAATCAGGATTAATGACTCTCACTGTCAATCACTGTGGTGGGTGGAGTAATTAGGACACTCACTGTCAATCCTGTTTGTTGGGTGGGGTGATCCAGACTCTTACTATCAATTCACTTTGTGTGGGCGGGGGTAATCAAGACTCTCACTGCAATCACTGTGTTTGGGCGATAATCAGACTCTACGTCTCACCTAACACTCATTTCCAGCTTTATTTTTCTTTCATATTAATTTATATAAATATCACAGACTCAGCTTTTCTCCACTTAAAGTTTCACTTTAAATATCTCACTATATGATTCCTTTAAAGTATAATAAGTTATTAAAACTAACTGCTCCTTTCTTCAGCCTTGCAGCTAGTCAGTGTTGATGAAGTGGTCCGCTAGATTTCATAAGAGCGTCTGTACAGATGTTTCTTTCCTCCATGCCAGGATTTTGGAGTACCCTGGTCACCTGTAAGTGTGATTGAGAGAGGCGTACAGGGACATCCTTCCTATTGAACCTACTTTATGAAAGCCCTTCATAGCCCGGTGAGAGGACTTGATGGATCTAGAGTGAGGTTCTAACACTAAGCACAGGCTTAATCAGATGATGAGAGACTCACCTGTAGAAAAAGCAACCGTATTTGTAATGGCCCACAGGATGGGGCATGAGACTAAATGAACTCCCTTTACTAACCTTTTTAGTAGCAAGTGGGTGTGCAGCTCAGTCGGATATTCCTATCCATTTCCATTGTCCGCATTTCACCGCACTAGAGGGATCATGAAGTGTCTGCTCATCTGTGCCCTGCCGCACTGCTGATTTTACAATGACCATCACTGGTGAAGGTCCAATACGCAATAAAACTGAGGAGCATTGCCAAAGTTTAAGTGGTAAAATTATCTCATTGTGTAAACATCACTAGGGTATTAAGATTTTGAGAACTGTCTTTTTATTGGCAAACCCCTTTAACTGTAATGATACTGATAACCAGTACCACCGAAAAGTTGGCAATCACAGCCAACATATGCATGGTGGGTCATTTACTAAGTTTTTTTCCGTCTGTTACCCGAATATACGTTATTCGCAGATTTTCCTGAATTGCCCCGGGTTTTTGGCGTCACGCAACAATCGGAATTGTGGCGCATCGCGCCGGCATGCCACGCGACGGAAATGGGGAAGGGTTTTGGCAGTCAGAAACCGCGACGGATTCGGAACAGAACCGCCGTATTTTTTTAAAAAAAGGTCGTCTTGATATGCGCTTACCTGCACCAGCAACGTATCGTGAACTCCAGAGAACATCGGCTCACTCACTTAGAGAATCACCTCACCAGAAACCCGAATCCTCCACATAGAATGTGCCGCTGGATCGGGACAGGAACCGGGTAAGTAATCTGCCCCTAGGTGTCAGACTAGGTGGTGATGGTGACTTCCCTCCAATCCCTGTGGAACTAGAGCTCTGCAGCCGGATCAAATCTATTCCTTATTTATGGAGATTACGAGCAAATCCAGGAGAAGATCCTTCAAGGGGAAAAGATATTTTGGTTTTACTGGGCACAGCAATGTAGAATGTGTGGCCAAAACAAATACATAATCATGCAATTACATAGAGCATCGTCCAGGCCTGGGTGGATTCAAATTTTAACCAGCTCTCCCTACTTTAGGAAGAGAAGTCAACTGTGAACAACTGCTACCTACTGTAATAAACAGACACCATGGGGGTCATTTACTAAGGTGCCCGATTTTCCCGACGTGTTACCCAATATTTTCCGATTTGCGTCAATTTTCCCCTGAAATTGCCCCGGGATGTGGCGCACCTAGGCGATCGGATTGTGGGCGACTCCGGTGCTGGCATGCCGCGATGGAATGGGGGGCGTGGCCGAACGAAACCCGACGGATTCGAAAAACCGCCGCATTAAAAAAAAAATCTGTCTGCGGGAGCTTGCACTTACCTTCACTATCACTCAGCTCGACCGTGAACTCCAGCGCGTTCCGTCTTTCATCGCAGCAGTAGGACGTCAGAGGGACTACCTAAGAATCCCGGCCGGACCCGAATCATCCCCGCAGAGAATCGCGAATGGACCGGTAAGTAAATCCGCCCCAATATTTAAAATGCACTTTAGAGTCAATAATATATACCTAAAATCATCTTTCTTCTACAAGTGATTACATTTTCAACGTTCTCTAAGGCCTATAATTTAAGAAGTCACGTTTATCTCATCATGAAATATTATTTAGTTATAGATCATATGCTCTCATTGATACACGCCCCCTTTCACACCCCATAAATCAAATGGTTATGTTAACTGCATATATCCAGAAGGTAGAACACATGCCACACAGGAATAAAGTTAACTATAGCCTCAAGCAAAAATCATGCCATACAGGCAACCCAGAAGCAGTTCTCTATACATACACAGCACCAGAAACAGCTTAGTTACTCCTTAATACGCAGCACAAAACCAATTTGTACATCTTTACAGCACAGAACAAAACTCAGTACTAACTACGCACCACTCTTCAGCTCATTAATAAATACATGCAGATCTGATCATATATGTAAGAGGACAAGAATGAAATCTACACCTGACATGTCTAGATAGTAAATACTTGTAGCTCTATGAAGTAATAATTCGAACTCTGTATATGCACGGAAGATGTTGACACTAGCATCGCACGTCTTCTGTCACAGGGCTCTGCTAAATCATTGGGCACAACATCTATGGGGCAAATTTGGGCACATTTACTACCCGTCCCCGCGTTGCGTCTGGCAATCCGGAATGTCGACGAGATTCGAGCTGCCGTGATTCACTTGCAGCGCGCGCCCCTCACCGATTCTTGAATGTGTTGCTGCTTCCCCCTCAGGTACGCCGTAGTTCCACCACTCCCTCCCGGTGAAGTGATTGCATTCTTGCGACACAATTTGAATTTGAAATTCCTCGGTTTGTCCCATCATCGGTTTGTCCGACGGTCCCGCCCCCCGTTTGTGTCGCATTAAAAGCCCGGCGCCGATGCAACCAAATCTGATCGTGTGCGCCAAACACCCCGAGTAATCAGGGCAACAGTCGGGAAACCCACAACGGAATGCCCGTCCGCGTACCCTAGTAAATGTTCCCCATTGTAATGGACAGGGGAATGTATGAACTATTTGACAATTAGTTGTGGTTACACCTTAATTATGTATGATGGTCCCATACGAACTCATATATGGCTGTGCACTTCTCCCGTGACTACATGCAAGTCTGTGTCGCCTCACCACGTTATATAGTCCAGCCCCTTACCCACAGCAGCCCATAGTTCCATCCCCTTCCCCATAGTAAGCCAATTCACAGCTCCTGCCATCATAGTATACATAGTCACAGTCCCCAACCAGAAACACCAAGTGAATTTTTCACCAAAAAATGATAGTAAAAAAAGGATTATCTTCAATTAATGCCAAAACAAGTTCTATAAAAAGTAATACTTGCGCTTTGTGATTTGATTTGATTTGTTTGGTTACTTTTAAGGAAGCGGAGTTTGCTGCATATGTATAGACATTTGTCGATCCTTTTTGCTTGAATATTCACAGTCCTTTCCCTACATTGTCCATAGTCCCAGGTCCTGCCCCACATAAGCCAATAGTCTCATCACCTGCCCACTTACCATAATCCGCCGCCTATTCCCCACAACGCCCATTAAAGCTCCTTTTTCACACAGTAAATAATAGTCACGCTCCACTGCCAGCCATAGTCCTTCCCATAGTATCCAATAGTCACTATCCCAAGTAATAATAAAAAAATAGGAAAAAATCTTGTTCCCTCAGGAGTAATTTTTCTTCACCTTCGTCACTCTCTCATGTCAGAGCTGCTTAGTGGGCAATGAAGTTATAATGACCAACGGCCACATGCCTGAGGTCTATGCCAGCTGAATGCCTCTTCACCCAGGGGTGAACAAAGGTTGAACCCTTTGTGAATCCAAACAAACGTATCTCATGCATCAATACACTTCACTCGCTCTGGCCATGAGTCCAGGGAGGCCAGCCCGATCCCATCCTTTTGGAGTCAGTCCCATTTACCACAGCAAAATTGAAGACGGTGAAAACAGGCACAAATATTATAGAATAACAACATCGATTATAGTTAATAGCCAGAACCAATTTCTGGTCCCAGGATTGTTCTAGGACACGTATCTGTGTTCAAATTTTGTTGGTCTAGACTGGTTCAAGACAGAAGGAGAAGCTGGCCAGAATACTAACACAAAGCCCCTGTCATTAATGCCTATTTGCCTGAGCTACGTTACAGCTGCAGGTATCAGACACAAAACTGGACTCACAATCCATACTCTGAGTAGAGCTCAGAACAGATGGTCCAAATGGACACAGAGGAACAAACAACATATTAAATGAAGTCAAATAAGAAGTCAGAAATCAAGTCATAATAGAAAAGCATTATAAGAGATGAAGATGGCGTGGGCGGTACAGAATCTAGAGACATATAATAGTCAAAAACGAAGCAAGGTTGAAATCACACAATATAGCAAAAGCAGATAGAAGAACAATAGGGACATGAGTTGGAGTAACCAGAAACTGGGAGGGAAAGAGCAGTTGAATAGATCAATTCCCTCACTCCTCAACATCACCTAAAACACATACTAAGCGCCAAGATACACCACCCAGACTTGATGTGAATGCAGTCTGGTGCAAGAATCCTGGGCACCCATCATATTTATATATGGGATGTGTAGCCCTGGACATTAACAGCCCTAACAACAGATATCAACCTGAATACCGAGTTAGCTTTAATTCCTTATATAACTAGGTTCTAGCAAGTGTTTGCTCACATTATACAAGAATGGTTATAATAGATATAAGTCATGGTCGGACCGGGGTTTCCTTAGGCCCACCAGAGGAAATCTGAGGGCCACACTTCATTATTCCCCAGGAAATATACCTCGCAGCCTTCAAATTGTGTTGTTTTCTGATGGACCTCTGGGGTTCCGTATTGAAGGTTAGTTAGTGCCCACCGGAGGAGCCTCTGGTGCGCTGGTGGGCAGTCCGACCCTGGATCATAAGTGTTTTCTTTTCTACTTTGAGTACACAGTCTGGGAGATTTGATCTAGAGGAGGCAGAGATAGTATTTTGGAGGGTTCCTTGGAAGCTGGGCACAGAGAAAGTTACTAAGGAGGATTTGGATATGGAGTAAACCCGTATCTTAAGCGCAATAACAGAATGTAATTGATAAGCCTGAGCTACACTTTTTTTGGAGCTTTAGACCAATGAGTACAGATCTACCACTCACAAATAGACCTGACTCAGTGAAGTGGAGGTATCTTTCGGTACTACTTTA
This sequence comes from Engystomops pustulosus, assembly GCA_019512145.1. Taxonomy (NCBI): domain Eukaryota; kingdom Metazoa; phylum Chordata; class Amphibia; order Anura; family Leptodactylidae; genus Engystomops; species Engystomops pustulosus. The sequence continues at coordinate 12,782,279 of CM033644.1, forward strand.
GCCCAAAATTTTTCCTCAAGACTAGTGCTCAGAATAGAACTCATCACTACCTGGAGGGTAGGCACAAAATGTCCCCTAATTGCCAACACTATTTGCATTGAACGTTGAACCCGTTTTGGTGATCCAACAACCTATCTCATGCCATTACGGCTTCTGGTGATCATGAAGACCTGAGATCCAAACCATAAGAAGATGTCCCCTGATCACATTTGGACTTTAATTAACCTTTTTTGATGCTAATCTTGTCCTTTTTTCTAGAATTTGGACAGTGAGCCGGTTCTTCTCGCTGGTGGTGTTTTGGTTTTTGGACTATCAATCCAGTGGTACACCAGCGGCGGTGCCCAAGACCTTGAGAGGACTTCTAGTCCACTAACACATCCTTGATATGCAATCTTACCTACCCAAATCATTACGTACAATGTCGCTTTGGTCCCCTGGTCGCTTCGTTGCTCTTAACTCGATCTGTTTTTTCCCATACTACCACCAATGACATGCGCCTGTCTACCCCTATCCCTGCAGGTGGCTGTATTGCTCCTTGACACTGAAGGCTCCATGGTTGAAAGGTGAAAGAAAAGCCCCAGAAAGATGTGTATGTTTAACATTGATCCTCGCTCACACTGTTAAGTAGTCTGTTTTAACCTTCTTGGTGGTAACCATCATTAAATGGATTCTCCATCTGTTCTCATCAGGCTCAAAAATACATAAACGCAACAAAACTTTCCTTGTTGCTCCCTTCCATAGCTTCCCAGATCCCGTTGGTCCTTATTTCCAGTTCTTTTAATATAGAGGAATGGTAACTACTCAAGCCCTGCCACTCAGTAACCAGTGGTTACTGTCAGCAAAAGGTAGGGTTACATGTCCATCAAAAGGTAGATTGGTTACCAATGTCCCATCAAACGGTAGTGGTTACATGCCATCAAAAGGTGGCCGCTGGGAGAACATCCCTATATAGACCCCTGCCCTTTTGGTCTTTTTACAGTATTTTTAATTTAACAGCGTAAAATCCATGCCGTAATGTGTAAATACATAACCTTACCTCTGCTTGCTCTGAGTCCAAAGGCTGTAAAGCTGGCTGCAAATGTCATCAGTTCTACACATAGATGGGACTAAGAGTCTCTGACGCGAGACCTAACAGTGAGTCCCTTTAAATACCTAACACAGGACACAATCCGATGTAAATGTTGTGTTCAATGAAACAGTCCATTGCATATAGTAGAATTCAGAAACACTCTACTGAGTGCTTTCCATGTCTTGCTTTCGTATGCTTCAGGTGCTAATGGAATTCCAGCATAAAGAGACAGATCTGGACTACCTAGAAGTGAGAATATCTATACATAAATGATTTCAGCTTGCCTGGATATTCAGATCAGGGATTTCTTTTGAATACTGGAACAACCGTAGAGGTTGCAAAAACGAAGGTGTTCTTAAAGGTAACCTGTCGCACATACCGCACAACAGTACCTTCTAATGTATAATGCACAGCCCCCGGAGGTTCTTCTTTCATAGTCGAAGGTGGCAGACTCATGAAAAAAAGCAGATTTCTCATCATTGCTACATCTTATGAATATAACAGACGGACCCGCCGGGGGACACTGCCCTAATACAAAAAGCTACTGTTTGGTGGGCTTTAGGCTTGCTATTGTGCTGACAGGTTCCAATCAAAGAAACTGGGGCAGATTTACTACCCGGCAGATCGCAGCGCGCTTCTCTGCGGTGGATCGGGTCCCGGCCGTGATTCACCAAGGCAGTTTCTCCGACGTCCACCAGGTGGCGCTGCTGCTAGAAGGCGCTGAAATTCCCCGAGGCCCCGCCATAATGCACTGAAGTTCACACCGTCCTATTCCTAGTAAGTAAGCGCGAGTCCCGCAACAACTTTTTTTTTTTGTTTTTTTTAAATGCTGCGTTATTTTTTTTTTCCGAATCCATCGGTTTTTCTTCCCGTTGGCCACGCCCCCCGATTTCCGTGGCGTGCATGCCTGCTCCGATGTGCCCAACCCGATCTGCGTGCGCAAAATACCGGGGCAATTCATGGGAAAATCGGCGCAAATCGGAAATATTTTCCGCGGGTACACGTCGGGAAAAACGCGATTGTCCCTTAGTAAAATGACCTTCCATGTACCTCAAAAGCATCATGATAAACTACTAGAAATTACTCAAGATCCAGGACCTGTTACTCGTAATCTTCTTATAATTTGTTATCCATAGGTCCTCCTTCCTTCACATTTTTACAATTATGTTAATAAGCCTGAGTGCTTATTACCAGACTTCACAGACTGTTACAAATGCCCCCCTCCCTCCTGATCCCTTTCCCACTGCCTGATTATCACCCGCACAAGCGAGGTTTCAGTACACGTGGGAAGGAAAGCTCCTGCACAGCGTGCTACAGCCCTTCATATAATTTACAAGTTGAATTTTGAAGGAAGAGGCCAATATAAGAAGAATTACCACCGTCACGTGCCCTGCGTAAGTGTCCCCTGCTGGCGTTATCATGATGGATTTGATGGTACTTTTAAAAAAAAATTTAAAGCTCCCCCCGTTTCCTTCCCAGTTGCGTTGGCCTTCTGATCATTGACACTGATTTCTGGGACCAGATTGGCACTGGGTTCAAGACCCTTGACCAAGAAGATCGCTGTGGATAAGGGAAGGGAATTTAATGTAATCTTTTCTTATTTTTTCAGATTTACTGCAATGGAATCGACATTGATAACTTCAGACATTTAAGGTATAGTAAATTTTTTATGATAGAGACAAGATCACGCACGTAGATTACAATAGTAACAGGCCGCCGACTGGCACAGAGAGGACATAACTTTCCCCCCTCTGAGCTGAAAAGTCATAAAATCCTATGCCTATAATGTATATAGCAAAAATGACTTCACAAATCTCAACTCCTTGTGCCGCGATGGCTGAAAAACCACAAACAAAGAATAACGATTTTTCGGACTATAATGCGCAACCGGAGTATAAGGCACCCCATCAATAAATGCTGCTAAATGTCTAGTTTATATAAGGTGAACCTGATTATAAGGATGAATGACAAGCAGGGGCAGACCTGTGCACGTTCAGATGCAGCTGTTTTTCTGTAGTACAGTCATATGTAAGGCGCATGGACTATAGCAACACACCTTTGATTTCTGAGAAACTCAAAGGATTTTTTTGTGGCGCCTTATGTCCGAAAATATGGTACAACAAAACTTTCTAAAATTGTCCAAGGGCTCACACTAACCTGAGGAAAGCCTTAAAAGATGGCTGCAGGATCAGTCTACTTGGGCTACGCGTTGTCGTTACCATGGAGACACCTTATTTCTGCATGGGGCTTTAAAAAACCCAAGAGCCAAGACTAAAACTAGATGGAAAAATAATTTTCTTGATTTGTCTTCTTTTTACTACAGTCCTTTGATTCTTGATTCGAAATTGTATGACCCGAAGAAATGTACAAAGATGATGCCAAGTCCTATCTCAACGTGAAATTAAGGTTTGCACGAAAACCATTTAACCTTGTGTTAAAATTTCTCTGTGAATTAACTTACAATAGTTCAAACCCGTTTTGATAATTGTAATTTGATAAAAATCATTTATATCTGCCTATAATTCTGCCCTATTTTTGGTTACATTCTTGAAAAGCGGTTTTTTTCTCCCCCAAACAAGTTAGGACTATCCACAGTACAGGCATTACTTGCTGGAGTGCTGGGGGGTCTCATGATGAAGACCCCACATATCACGAGAAAGGAGTGTTTTCGAGTACGTCGTTGCCGCGTCCCAAAACGAATGGAGCAGACGGTCCGTCCTTCTGCTCCATTCTCTCTATGGATCCTGGCCGGCGATTGGCCGAAGTGGCAGTTTAAGGCTTCTATATCAGTGATGGCTAACCTATGCACTGGTGCCAGAGGCGGCACTCAGAGCCCTTTCTGTGGGCACCAGGCCATCACCAGAGACCCGGTATCCTTCTGCAGTCGCCAGACGCCCACAGGACTTTGCTGTGCACAGAGCTATTTTAAAGTGACAGCTATACCTGGACTATTTTCTGCTTTATTGGTGCCTCAGGTGCGGTATCAATGAAAACTGTGACAGAGAAGGGAGTATAAATCACAATTACATTTCTGTGTTTGGCACTTTGCGATAATATCGGGTCTTTGTTGTAGTTTGGGTTCACTCGTCTCCAAAAGGTTTGCCATCACGCCCTATATTGTGTTTTGTGTATAGGGTCTAAGTTGTTGGTGGGAAAACCCCTTTAAAGGTGGAAGAGTGTACGAGAGATAAATTATGGCTACAGGGTCAGACTACACAAGTTTGCTTGTGAGCCCTTTAACCATGGATAACAACAACATAAATCTCTATTAATACGCTGCAGAGTATGGTAGAATTGCTCATTTTTTAGTGTAGATATTTTAGGCATCTGATGATATCACGTAAGTACAATATCCTGTTCCCCTCATATTACACTTTTTTATACAAGGTTTAGCATTTTTAGTTCTCCTGCTGTGAAGCCAGAGATGAAATTTTACTTTCTCACTATGATATACATTACAATTTATAGGATGGAGGCTCATCATGCTATATACAATGTGGCAGGGGCGTAGCTGGAAGAAGGCAGGGCCCTTACAGTTTTTTTAGAATGGGGTCCCCTTTTCCTCAAATAAACATACATGTGAGTTACAATCACACACATTATCAGCCATTACAAAACATATTCTATCGCATATACACAACACATATACAAACCATATCCACACACATTACGTTTAAAATGTACATACATAAAGTATACACTCACACTGCACCTTTATTAGGACACCTTCCAACTGCTCGTTAACACTTAATTTCTAATCAGCAATCACATGGCGGCAACTCAGTGCAAGTTTAGGCATGTAGACATGGTCGACAATCCTCTCGTTCACTAACCGAGCATCAGTATGGGAAAAGGTGATTTAGGCCTTTGACGTGGCATTGTTGTGGTGCAGAAGGGCTGGTCTGAGTATTTCAGAACTTGCTTGATCTACTGGATTTTCACACGCACAACCATCTCTAGGGTTTTTCCAAGAAATGGTCTGAACAGAAAAACATCCAGTGATCGCAGTTCTGTGGGCAGAATGCCTTGTTGATGCCAGAAGGTCCAGAGGAGAATGGCAGACTGGTTCGAGCTGAAATAGAAAAGGCAACAGTGACTCAAATCGCCACCCCCCTTACAACCAAGGTAGGAGAAGAGCCATCTCTGAACTCACAGTACGTCGAACTTTGAGGCAGATGGGCTAACAGTCATCAAAACCACATCACCGGCGCCACTCCGTTCGCTAATAGAACAGGAACCTGAATGCTCAATTTGCAACAAGCTCATCGAAATTGGACAGTAGAGATTTGAAAAACGGTGCCTGGTCGATGAGTCTCGATTTCTGCTGCGACATCGGATGGTAGGGTCAAGAATTTGGTGGTCAACACATGAAAGCATGGATCCATCCTTCCTTGTATCAATTCAGGCGGGGGTGTTGGTGTCTGGTGTGGGAATATTTTTCTTGGTACTCTTTGGGCCCTTGTTACCAATTGAACCTCGTTCAAACGCCCAGCCTACCTAGTATTGTTGCGACATGTCCATCACTTTATGAGCACCATGTACCCTGTAACATCTGTGATGGCTACTTCCAGGAGAATGCGCCATGTCATAAAGGCTGGAATCATCTCCAGACTGGTTGTCTTGAACCTGAATGATTCACTGTCCTCAATGGCCCCCCCAGTCCACCAGTATCTCAATTCCATTAGCATCTTTGGATGTGGTGACGGGAGATTCCGCATCTTGGATGTGCAGCCGACAAATCTGCGGCCACTGTGTGATGCCATCTGTCAATATGGAACCGAATCTCCTGAGGAGCTTCCAGCACCTTGTTTGAATCTTATCTAGGCCACCAGACTTGAGGCCGTTCCTTAAGCAAAGGGGTTCAACCGCGTTACTAGCATGGTGACCTAATAAAGTGGCCGGTGAAGTGTTCATACACACCATAAAGCGTACATACAGGCTAATACTACATTGACCCAGATGCAGGGGCCCTCTGACACTGGGGCTCCCTAGCACTGCTATGGCTGCTACCTCTGTAGTTACAACAAACACCCCTGCCTATGTCCTTTTACTACCCGCACTGGTATTGTTTATTGCCATTGGATCACATGTCACATATAATATGTTTTTCTTTGTTACTGAATAGATGATGAAGAACAATACACAGGACTGCCATTTTTTTTTAAGATTGTTAATGATAGTTCTAGCTCAATCACTGCTTTTGATGCCACATCCAGCAATGATATCACGAGCAAGAGACAGGGAGACTTTCATGTATGTAATTTGTATCTTTATGGGTTTCTTAGTGTGGTACCTTTACACGTCCATTTGATGTTCAGTCGAGAAATGGCTGACTTGAACCCTCTGATGGGCTGCAATTCATAAGGGCCCTTTTGAGTAACCCTGTCATGTGGTCACCACAATTTAATAAAGATAATCAAACTCCTGTAATATTTTGGGTTTATATGATAGAACGGGCTATCCCATGATAATCCTCAACGACGTCTCGGATCACATCCGCGCACCACCAGAATAAATCATGACCACACGTCAAGTAACAGTAAGAGTCCTGGTAAGGACACTCGCCCACACACGTGAATTGACAGTGAGAAGTCCTCGTTTTCTTCACTCACACACATTGATTGACATTGGCTCCCTGTATTACTCAACCGACCACACAGTGGAATTGATTAGGGCAGCACAGTGTGCTCAGTGGATAGCCTTACAGCCTTACATAGCAGCTTCAAGGTGCGGGCGCAGTGTTAAAATCTGCAAAGAGTTTGTATGCCTCGGTCCGTGGTTTTGGCGTGGGTTCTCTCTCGTTGGGGGGGTGGCTCCGGTCCCTTGGGTGTTTTTCTTTTACCTCCAAACAACTGGTATGTATCTAGTTGAGTAGATTGGGGCTGGCTGTGGCGGGGCCCCATTAGTTGTATAGTGGACCGATTTAGGGGCAAGTTCTGTGCAGTTGCTGCGTAACCTGATGATGTCACATACCTTATCTCCTCCTCCCCTGTACACATGACCTCTATAATACATAACAGTGACCCATCATATACATCACTGACTGGCACAATAGATGAGTCACACAGCTTTCTCTCTCCCTCCCCTGGTACAAGTGACCTCTATATAATAACGACTGACCCATCACCTCCTACTCGACATAGAATGATGATCACAGTCTTATCATCCCTCCTCCCTGTACATACCTCTATTTAAGATAACACTGACTCCACTCATTACAATCACTACTGACAATGATATGATGTCACAGCTTATCTCCTCCCCCCCATGTACCATGAACTCTAGTATAGATACACACTGAACCTCATTACATCACTACTGACAATGATGATGTCACAAGGCTTGATCTCCCCCTCCTCCCCCCCTCCCCCTTATACAAATGACCTCTATATGATACACTGACCCATCATTCATCACTACTACAATGAGTATGGCAAGCTTATCTCCCCCCCCCCCCCCCCTCCCTGTACATGCCCTCCCATATAGATAAACTCTGACCCATCATTGCATGCACTACTGACAATGATGATGCTTCACAGCTTATCATCCTCCCCCTCCCTGTACATAGGACCTCTATAATAGAACAATAACACTGATCCCTCATTACATCACTACTGACATAGATGAGTGCACAGCTTATCTCCTCCCCTCCCTGTACAATGACCTCTATAATAGATACACTGACCCATCATTCATCACTATGACAATGATGGATGTCACAGGTTAGCTCCTCCCCCTCCCTGTACAATGCCTTCTAATAAAAACACTGACCCCATCATTCATTCACTACTTGACTACAGATGTTTCCACAGATTATCTCCTCCACTTCCCCTGTACAAGTACCTCTATCAGATAACACTATACCCTCATTACTCACTAACGACAATAGTGAGGTTCACAGTTAGTCCTCCCCCTCCCTGTACAATGACCCTCTGTAAAGAATAACACTGACCCACATTACATCACTACTTGAGCAATGCAGGAACTGGAAAATAGATATCACATATGATCTCCCTCCTCCTCCTCGAACATGACCTTATATAATAACCTGAACCCATCATTACATACTACTGGACAAGTGCATTGTCCAGGTTTAGCTCCTCCCTCCCCCCTTCCCCCCTCTGATCAACTGACCTCTATAAAGATAACACTGACGCCATCGATTACAAACTCACTACTTGACATAGATCTTGAATGTGCACACACAACGCTATCCCCTCTCCCTCCCCCCCTCCCTGTACAGATGACCCTTGTTTTTCTTAATTAGATACCTCTGACCCTCATTAACAACCTAAGTGACATAGATGATGTCAAGCTTATCTCCTCCCTCCTCCCCTGTACAATGAACCTTTATATAGATAACATGACCCTCATTACATCGCTACTACTGACAATAAGATTATGTCACAACTTGTCTCCTCCCCCTCCCTTACAGTTAACCTCTATATAGATAACACTGACCCATCATTACATCACTAACGGCAAAGATGATGTCAACAGCTTTCGTCCCCCCCCTCCCTGTACATAATCCTCTATATAGATAACATTGACCCATAATTTACTCACTGACTGACAATAATGATGTCACGCTTATCTCCTCCTCTCTGTAACATGACCGTCTATACATAATAACACCTGACCCATCATTAACAACTCACTGAATCTGCTACATAGATGATGTCACATCATTGCTTACTCCTCCTCCTCCCCTGTTACAATGTACTTCTATATCGATAACATTGAACCAATCCTTAACAACACACTACTGACCATATTGATAATGGTCAAGCTTATCTACGCTCATACCTCCGGTACACGATACTTCTAAATAGATACACTGACCCACCATTACAGTCATAATACCATAGAGGTGTCACAACGCTATTCCGTCCCCCTCCCTTACAATGACCCTCTATATAGATACACTGACCATCTTTATTACACATCATACTGACAAAATGAGGTCACAGCTTATCTCAACCTCCTCCCTGCCAATACCTCTATATAGATAACAGTGCCCTCATTACATCACTACTGACAGTACATGATGTCACATGTTACTCTGCTCTATCTCCCCCTGCCTGTACAATGACCTCTATATGATACACTGGACCCATCATTACATCACACTGACAATAGATGATGTCAAGCCTTATCTCCTCCTCCACCCTCCATGACAGTGACCTCTATAGATATCCACTGACCCTCATTACATCACTACACCTACTGACAATAGATGATGCACGCTTCTCACTCTCCTCTTCCTCTGTACATACCTCTATATAGATATCACTGCCCATCATTACATCACTATGACAATAGATGATCAACAGCGTGCTCCTCTCCTCCCCCTCCTGACACATGACCTCTGATAGAGATACACTGACCCATCATTATCATCACTACTAGCAATAGATGATGTCACAGCGTATACTCCTCCCCCACCCTCCCTGTACAGGGACCTCTATGTAGATAACTACGGACCTCTCATGAATAGACCATCACTACTGACCAATACATGATGTCAACAGCGTATCTCCCCCCCCTCCTGTACAATGACCTCTATAATAGATAACACTGACCAAGTACAGACCACTATAGCTGAAATAATGACTGGAAAGCACACCCCCTGCGCGATACGAGACAATACTGCCATTATATACACCCTGACACAACACTTGACGAAGATGACACAGCTATTCCCCCTCCTAACGACCTCTTATTTATGGGGGGAGCACGACCTATACACTACTGACATAGATGTACATCTTCTGCTCCGACCTGTACATGCCTAAGATAACCTGACGCATTACCCTCTGACAATAGATTAGCCTGGTTATCCCCCTTCCCCCCCTATGATCACAATGGAACCTGAGATAATGAATAACACTGAACGATCATTACTAAGTCACTGCTAGACGAACATGGAATGATATGAGCGATTGAGTCACCCACCTGTACAATGACCTATAATCATACCTTACCATGCACACACCGAACAATAGTATATGCACAGCTTTATCTCCTCCCCCCCCTACACTCGTACAACATGACCTCATATAATAACACGGACCCATCTTACATCACTACCTGACAATAGATGATGTCCACAAGCTCTATCCTCCCCTCCTCTCCCTCCCTGTACAATGACCTCTATAGTATAACAACTGACCCCTCATTACATCCTATACAATAATTGAAAAAAATGTCACACTTTTCTCCTCACCTCCTCCTCCCTGTACCATGACCTCTATATAATACACTGTACCATCATTACATCACGCGACCAATAGATGATGTCACAGTTTATCTCTCCTTTCCCTCCCTGTACCTGACCTCTATATAGAAGACACATTGACCGCTGATCTTTACATCACTGACTGGCAATAGATGATTTCACAGCATTATCCCACTCCCCCCCCCGTCCCTGTACAATACCTCTATAATAGATCACTTACGACCATCTATTACATCGTACTACTGAACAAGAATGATGTACATGTGATCTCTCCCCTCCTTACAATGCCTCTTAAGATAAACCACTGACCCATCATTACATCACTACTGACATAATTATGCACAGCTTCCTCCTCGCTCCTCCCTACAAGACCTTTATATAGATAACACGACCCCATTACATACACACTACTGGACAATAGATATGTCACAGCTTATCTCCTTTTATCCCTCCTGTACACAATGACCTCTATAGTAGATAAACCTGACCCATCATTACCAATCACTACGGACAATAGTGATTCACGTTTTTTTATTCCCCCACGCCCAACAAAAAAAAAAACCATCTTCCTTTCTCCCTGTACATGACTCTCTATATAGATAACACTGACCCATCATTACTCCCGTACTGACAATAGATGTGCACAGCTTATCTTCCCCCCCCCCTTCCCTGTACAAAGACCTCGATATAGATACACTGACCATCATTACATCACGACTGACAATAGATGATGTCACAGCTTTCTCATCCTCCTCCCTGTCACATGACCTCTATATATAATAACGTGCCCATCATCCACGTCATACTAGGACAAGACATGAGTCACCATGCTTATTCCTCCCTCCTCCCTGTCAATGACCTTTATATAGAACACGACCCATCATTACATCACTCCTGACAATAGATTGTCACAGCTTATCTCCTCCCCCTCCCGTGTACATGACCTCTATATAGAAACACTGACCCTATTACACTTACAGAGTCACTACTCCTACTACTGTATGACAATAAGTACCTGCATTCACATATGACATAGATATAAACACAGAGCTGTATCTTTTTGTTTTGTTCATCTCTCCCCCTCCCTTGTGCATGAACCTCATATAGATACACTACCCCTCATGACAAATCACTACACCTCTGACAAGTATATGAATAAGCTTTATCATCCCCCACTCCCCCCCCTCCCTGTAGCAATGACCTCTAATAGATAACACTGACCCATCATTACTCACTACGCTTGACAATAGATGATGCAAAGCTTATCACATCCTCCGCCTCCCCTGTCAAGATTGACCTCTATATAGATAACACAGATCCCATCTTACATCATACTACTGCAATCGATATGTCACAGCTTAGTCTCCCTCATCCTCCTCCCTGTACATGCCCTTCTATTAGATAACACGTGACCCATCACTTACATCACACTGACCAATAGCATGATGTCCATAGCGTTATCTCCTCCCCCCTCCCTGTACAAACCTTTATAGATCACACTCTGAACCCATCATTACAACAACTACTGACCAAGATGAATTCACAAAGCTTATCTCCTCCTCATCCCTGTACAAAATGACCTTTAACTAGATACACTGACCCATGCTTACAAATCTACTCACTAGACAATAGATTATTCACAAGCTTATCTCTCCCCCTCCCTGTACATTTACCTCCTATATCTAGATACACTGCCCCATCATTACAACATCACTACGGACATATTATGTCACAGCTGTATCTCCCCCCCTCCCCCTCCCTGTTACAATGGTTACCTCTATAGATAGATAACACTGACCATATTACAGAAACATCACTAGACTTGACATAGATGATGTCAAGCTTATCTCCACCCCCTCCCTGTACAATGCCTCTATATATAGACTAACACTGACCCATCATTAAACATCACTACTGACAATTATATATGTCACAGCTATCTCATCGCCCCCTTCCGTACAATGACCCTATATAGATACACGTGACCCATCATTACTACACAATCCTACTGACAATACTATTCACAGGCTTAGCTCCCCTCCCCCCCCTCCCTGTACAATGACCTTATATAATAACATTGACACTATACGACCCATCATCTACACACTAGAATTAGATGATGTCCATCGCTTATCTCCTCCTCTCCTCTGTACAATGACCTTTATATAGAAAACACTGACCCATCATTACATCACTACTGACAAGAGATTATGTCACACTTTCTCCTCCCCCCTTACACCTTACAGTTACCTCTATATAGATAACACTGAACCCATCATTACATCACTACTGACATAGATGATGTCACAGCTTTCTTCCCTCCCCTCCCTGTACAGTACCTCTATATAGATACACTGACCATCATTACATCACTACTGACACATAGATGATGTCACAGCTTATCTCCCCCCTCCCCCTCCCTGTACTGCCCTCTATATAGTAACACTGACCTATCATTACATCACTACTGACAATAGATGATGTCACAGCTTATCTCCCCTCTCCCTGCCAATGACCTCTATATGATAACATGACGCCATCATACATCCTCTGACAAAGATGATTCAAGATTTACCCCCCCCCCTCCCTCCCTGTAACATGACCTCTATATAGATACACCACTGACCAAATATAACTACACTACTGACAATAGATAGTCACAGCTATCTCTCCTCCTCCCTGTACAATGACCTCTATAATAGATAACACTGACCCATCATTACATATCACTAACTGACAATAGATTGATGTCACAGTTATCTACTCCTCCCCTCCCGTACAATGACCTTTCTATATAGAGATAACACAGACCCACATTACTATACTACTGACATAGATGATGTCACTGCGCGTATCATCCACCCCGAAAAAAAACAAAAAAAGCTCCTCCCCCCCTCCCGCCCCCCCCTATCCCTGAGACAATAAGTACCTATCTAATAGACGATACATGACCATGCATTATCATCACACTGACAAGAGATGAGGCAAGCTATTCCCTCCCCCCCCCTCCTGTACAATGACCCGCTATATAGATACGAACTGACCCATCTTACATCACTATGACAATAGATGAGTCAACAGCTTATCTCACTCCTCCTCCTGTACAATGACCTCTATATAGATAACAAGGCCCATCATACATCACTAGCTGACAATAATGATGTCACGTCTTTCTCCTCCCCCTCCCTGTTACAATGACCTCTTATAGATACACGGACCCCATCATTACATACACTCACTACTGACAATAGATGATGCACAACTATCCTCCTCTCTCCCCCTGCCTGTACATACCCTCTATATAAGAAACACTGACCCATCTTCCATCACTACTGACAAATGATTGCACAGCTTATCTCCTCCCCTCCCTGTACAATGACCTTTATATAGATAACACTGACCCATCATTAATCACTATCGGACAATAATGATGTCACGCTTATCCCCTCCCCTCCCTGTACAATGACCTCTATAGATAACACTGACCCATCATACAGTCACTACTGACAAGATGATGCACGCTTATCTCCTCCCCCCCTGTACAATGACCTCTATATAGTCAACACTGACCATCATTAAATCACTACTGACAATAAGATATGTCCAGCTTATCCCTTCCCCCCTCCCTGTGCAATGACCTCTATTATAGATACTGACCCATCATTACATCACTACTGACAATAGATGATGTCACATCTTATCTCCTCCCCCCCTCCCTGTAACAATGACTCTATATAGATAACACCTGACCATCATTACATCACTACTGACAATAGAGAATGTCACAGCTTATCTCTCCTCTCCTGTACAATGACTCTCTATATAGATAACTGACCCATCATTACATCACTACTGACATAGATTAATGTCACAGCTTATCTCCTCCCCCTCCCTGTACATGACCTCTATAATACACTGACCCATCATTACATCACTACTGACCTAGAGATTGTTTTCTCCCCCCCCCCACCCCCCCACCCATCCCCCCCCCCACCAACCAAAAATGAGTCACGCTTATCTCCTCTCCTCGGTACAATGACCTCTACTATAAGCATAACACTTGACCCATCATTACATCCTCTGACAATAATGATGTCAAAGCTTACATCATCCTCCTCACTGTCAAGACCCTTCTATAAGATAACGTATGACCCATCATTAAATCACTAAACTGACAATAATGATGCACAGGTTTATCCTCCTCCCCCTCCCTGTACACAGGTGACCTTATCTATATAGTCTTAACACTGACCCCATCATTACATCCTACTGACAATAGATGATGGCAAGCTTATCTCTCCCCCTCCCTGTACAATGACCTCTATATGATAACACTGACCAATTCATTACATCACTACTTGACAAAGATGATTGTCCAAGCTTATCCCCTCCTCCCCCTGTACAATGACCTCATATAGTAACAATGACCCATCAACATCACTACTGACAATAATGATGTCCAACTTATCTCCCCCCCCCCTTCTACAATGACCTCTATATAGATAACACTGACCTATCATTACATCACTACACTGACAAATAATATAGTCACAGCTTATCTCCATCTCCTTCTGTACAATTACCTCTATATAAATACAAACACTGACCTCATTACGTCACTACTTGACAATAGACATGATGTCAGCAGCTTATCTCATCCTCCTCCCTGTAGCAATGCAATCAAGACCTCTATATAGATAACACTGACCCATCATTACATCACTACTGACAGTAGATGATGTCACAGCTTATCCCCTCCCCCTCCCTGTACAATGACCTAGGTTACGCAGCAACTGCACAGAACTTGCCCCTAAATCGGTCCACTATACAACTAATGGGGCCCCGCCACAGCCAGCCCCAATCTACTCAACTAGATACATACCAGTTGTTTGGAGGTAAAAGAAAAACACCCAAGGGACCGGAGCCACCCCCCCAACGAGAGAGAACCCACGCCAAAACCACGGACCGAGGCATACAAACTCTTTGCAGATTTTAACACTGCGCCCGCACCTTGAAGCTGCTATGTAAGGCTGTAAGGCTATCCACTGAGCACACTGTGCTGCCCTAATCAATTCCACTGTGTGGTCGGTTGAGTAATACAGGGAGCCAATGTCAATCAATGTGTGTGAGTGAAGAAAACGAGGACTTCTCACTGTCAATTCACGTGTGTGGGCGAGTGTCCTTACCAGGACTCTTACTGTTACTTGACGTGTGGTCATGATTTATTCTGGTGGTGCGCGGATGTGATCCGAGACGTCGTTGAGGATTATCATGGGATAGCCCGTTCTATCATATAAACCCAAAATATTACAGGAGTTTGATTATCTTTATTAAATTGTGGTGACCACATGACAGGGTTACTCAAAAGGGCCCTTATGAATTGCAGCCCATCAGAGGGTTCAAGTCAGCCATTTCTCGACTGAACATCAAATGGACGTGTAAAGGTACCACACTAAGAAACCCATAAAGATACAAATTACATACATGAAAGTCTCCCTGTCTCTTGCTCGTGATATCATTGCTGGATGTGGCATCAAAAGCAGTGATTGAGCTAGAACTATCATTAACAATCTTAAAAAAAAATGGCAGTCCTGTGTATTGTTCTTCATCATCTATTCAGTAACAAAGAAAAACATATTATATGTGACATGTGATCCAATGGCAATAAACAATACCAGTGCGGGTAGTAAAAGGACATAGGCAGGGGTGTTTGTTGTAACTACAGAGGTAGCAGCCATAGCAGTGCTAGGGAGCCCCAGTGTCAGAGGGCCCCTGCATCTGGGTCAATGTAGTATTAGCCTGTATGTACGCTTTATGGTGTGTATGAACACTTCACCGGCCACTTTATTAGGTCACCATGCTAGTAACGCGGTTGAACCCCTTTGCTTAAGGAACGGCCTCAAGTCTGGTGGCCTAGATAAGATTCAAACAAGGTGCTGGAAGCTCCTCAGGAGATTCGGTTCCATATTGACAGATGGCATCACACAGTGGCCGCAGATTTGTCGGCTGCACATCCAAGATGCGGAATCTCCCGTCACCACATCCAAAGATGCTAATGGAATTGAGATACTGGTGGACTGGGGGGGCCATTGAGGACAGTGAATCATTCAGGTTCAAGACAACCAGTCTGGAGATGATTCCAGCCTTTATGACATGGCGCATTCTCCTGGAAGTAGCCATCACAGATGTTACAGGGTACATGGTGCTCATAAAGTGATGGACATGTCGCAACAATACTAGGTAGGCTGGGCGTTTGAACGAGGTTCAATTGGTAACAAGGGCCCAAAGAGTACCAAGAAAAATATTCCCACACCAGACACCAACACCCCCGCCTGAATTGATACAAGGAAGGATGGATCCATGCTTTCATGTGTTGACCACCAAATTCTTGACCCTACCATCCGATGTCGCAGCAGAAATCGAGACTCATCGACCAGGCACCGTTTTTCAAATCTCTACTGTCCAATTTCGATGAGCTTGTTGCAAATTGAGCATTCAGGTTCCTGTTCTATTAGCGAACGGAGTGGCGCCGGTGATGTGGTTTTGATGACTGTTAGCCCATCTGCCTCAAAGTTCGACGTACTGTGAGTTCAGAGATGGCTCTTCTCCTACCTTGGTTGTAAGGGGGGTGGCGATTTGAGTCACTGTTGCCTTTTCTATTTCAGCTCGAACCAGTCTGCCATTCTCCTCTGGACCTTCTGGCATCAACAAGGCATTCTGCCCACAGAACTGCGATCACTGGATGTTTTTCTGTTCAGACCATTTCTTGGAAAAACCCTAGAGATGGTTGTGCGTGTGAAAATCCAGTAGATCAAGCAAGTTCTGAAATACTCAGACCAGCCCTTCTGCACCACAACAATGCCACGTCAAAGGCCTAAATCACCTTTTCCCATACTGATGCTCGGTTAGTGAACGAGAGGATTGTCGACCATGTCTACATGCCTAAACTTGCACTGAGTTGCCGCCATGTGATTGCTGATTAGAAATTAAGTGTTAACGAGCAGTTGGAAGGTGTCCTAATAAAGGTGCAGTGTGAGTGTATACTTTATGTATGTACATTTTAAACGTAATGTGTGTGGATATGGTTTGTATATGTGTTGTGTATATGCGATAGAATATGTTTTGTAATGGCTGATAATGTGTGTGATTGTAACTCACATGTATGTTTATTTGAGGAAAAGGGGACCCCATTCTAAAAAAACTGTAAGGGCCCTGCCTTCTTCCAGCTACGCCCCTGCCACATTGTATATAGCATGATGAGCCTCCATCCTATAAATTGTAATGTATATCATAGTGAGAAAGTAAAATTTCATCTCTGGCTTCACAGCAGGAGAACTAAAAATGCTAAACCTTGTATAAAAAAGTGTAATATGAGGGGAACAGGATATTGTACTTACGTGATATCATCAGATGCCTAAAATATCTACACTAAAAAATGAGCAATTCTACCATACTCTGCAGCGTATTAATAGAGATTTATGTTGTTGTTATCCATGGTTAAAGGGCTCACAAGCAAACTTGTGTAGTCTGACCCTGTAGCCATAATTTATCTCTCGTACACTCTTCCACCTTTAAAGGGGTTTTCCCACCAACAACTTAGACCCTATACACAAAACACAATATAGGGCGTGATGGCAAACCTTTTGGAGACGAGTGAACCCAAACTACAACAAAGACCCGATATTATCGCAAAGTGCCAAACACAGAAATGTAATTGTGATTTATACTCCCTTCTCTGTCACAGTTTTCATTGATACCGCACCTGAGGCACCAATAAAGCAGAAAATAGTCCAGGTATAGCTGTCACTTTAAAATAGCTCTGTGCACAGCAAAGTCCTGTGGGCGTCTGGCGACTGCAGAAGGATACCGGGTCTCTGGTGATGGCCTGGTGCCCACAGAAAGGGCTCTGAGTGCCGCCTCTGGCACCAGTGCATAGGTTAGCCATCACTGATATAGAAGCCTTAAACTGCCACTTCGGCCAATCGCCGGCCAGGATCCATAGAGAGAATGGAGCAGAAGGACGGACCGTCTGCTCCATTCGTTTTGGGACGCGGCAACGACGTACTCGAAAACACTCCTTTCTCGTGATATGTGGGGTCTTCATCATGAGACCCCCCAGCACTCCAGCAAGTAATGCCTGTACTGTGGATAGTCCTAACTTGTTTGGGGGAGAAAAAAACCGCTTTTCAAGAATGTAACCAAAAATAGGGCAGAATTATAGGCAGATATAAATGATTTTTATCAAATTACAATTATCAAAACGGGTTTGAACTATTGTAAGTTAATTCACAGAGAAATTTTAACACAAGGTTAAATGGTTTTCGTGCAAACCTTAATTTCACGTTGAGATAGGACTTGGCATCATCTTTGTACATTTCTTCGGGTCATACAATTTCGAATCAAGAATCAAAGGACTGTAGTAAAAAGAAGACAAATCAAGAAAATTATTTTTCCATCTAGTTTTAGTCTTGGCTCTTGGGTTTTTTAAAGCCCCATGCAGAAATAAGGTGTCTCCATGGTAACGACAACGCGTAGCCCAAGTAGACTGATCCTGCAGCCATCTTTTAAGGCTTTCCTCAGGTTAGTGTGAGCCCTTGGACAATTTTAGAAAGTTTTGTTGTACCATATTTTCGGACATAAGGCGCCACAAAAAAATCCTTTGAGTTTCTCAGAAATCAAAGGTGTGTTGCTATAGTCCATGCGCCTTACATATGACTGTACTACAGAAAAACAGCTGCATCTGAACGTGCACAGGTCTGCCCCTGCTTGTCATTCATCCTTATAATCAGGTTCACCTTATATAAACTAGACATTTAGCAGCATTTATTGATGGGGTGCCTTATACTCCGGTTGCGCATTATAGTCCGAAAAATCGTTATTCTTTGTTTGTGGTTTTTCAGCCATCGCGGCACAAGGAGTTGAGATTTGTGAAGTCATTTTTGCTATATACATTATAGGCATAGGATTTTATGACTTTTCAGCTCAGAGGGGGGAAAGTTATGTCCTCTCTGTGCCAGTCGGCGGCCTGTTACTATTGTAATCTACGTGCGTGATCTTGTCTCTATCATAAAAAATTTACTATACCTTAAATGTCTGAAGTTATCAATGTCGATTCCATTGCAGTAAATCTGAAAAAATAAGAAAAGATTACATTAAATTCCCTTCCCTTATCCACAGCGATCTTCTTGGTCAAGGGTCTTGAACCCAGTGCCAATCTGGTCCCAGAAATCAGTGTCAATGATCAGAAGGCCAACGCAACTGGGAAGGAAACGGGGGGAGCTTTAAATTTTTTTTTAAAAGTACCATCAAATCCATCATGATAACGCCAGCAGGGGACACTTACGCAGGGCACGTGACGGTGGTAATTCTTCTTATATTGGCCTCTTCCTTCAAAATTCAACTTGTAAATTATATGAAGGGCTGTAGCACGCTGTGCAGGAGCTTTCCTTCCCACGTGTACTGAAACCTCGCTTGTGCGGGTGATAATCAGGCAGTGGGAAAGGGATCAGGAGGGAGGGGGGCATTTGTAACAGTCTGTGAAGTCTGGTAATAAGCACTCAGGCTTATTAACATAATTGTAAAAATGTGAAGGAAGGAGGACCTATGGATAACAAATTATAAGAAGATTACGAGTAACAGGTCCTGGATCTTGAGTAATTTCTAGTAGTTTATCATGATGCTTTTGAGGTACATGGAAGGTCATTTTACTAAGGGACAATCGCGTTTTTCCCGACGTGTACCCGCGGAAAATATTTCCGATTTGCGCCGATTTTCCCATGAATTGCCCCGGTATTTTGCGCACGCAGATCGGGTTGGGCACATCGGAGCAGGCATGCACGCCACGGAAATCGGGGGGCGTGGCCAACGGGAAGAAAAACCGATGGATTCGGAAAAAAAAAATAACGCAGCATTTAAAAAAAACAAAAAAAAAAAGTTGTTGCGGGACTCGCGCTTACTTACTAGGAATAGGACGGTGTGAACTTCAGTGCATTATGGCGGGGCCTCGGGGAATTTCAGCGCCTTCTAGCAGCAGCGCCACCTGGTGGACGTCGGAGAAACTGCCTTGGTGAATCACGGCCGGGACCCGATCCACCGCAGAGAAGCGCGCTGCGATCTGCCGGGTAGTAAATCTGCCCCAGTTTCTTTGATTGGAACCTGTCAGCACAATAGCAAGCCTAAAGCCCACCAAACAGTAGCTTTTTGTATTAGGGCAGTGTCCCCCGGCGGGTCCGTCTGTTATATTCATAAGATGTAGCAATGATGAGAAATCTGCTTTTTTTCATGAGTCTGCCACCTTCGACTATGAAAGAAGAACCTCCGGGGGCTGTGCATTATACATTAGAAGGTACTGTTGTGCGGTATGTGCGACAGGTTACCTTTAAGAACACCTTCGTTTTTGCAACCTCTACGGTTGTTCCAGTATTCAAAAGAAATCCCTGATCTGAATATCCAGGCAAGCTGAAATCATTTATGTATAGATATTCTCACTTCTAGGTAGTCCAGATCTGTCTCTTTATGCTGGAATTCCATTAGCACCTGAAGCATACGAAAGCAAGACATGGAAAGCACTCAGTAGAGTGTTTCTGAATTCTACTATATGCAATGGACTGTTTCATTGAACACAACATTTACATCGGATTGTGTCCTGTGTTAGGTATTTAAAGGGACTCACTGTTAGGTCTCGCGTCAGAGACTCTTAGTCCCATCTATGTGTAGAACTGATGACATTTGCAGCCAGCTTTACAGCCTTTGGACTCAGAGCAAGCAGAGGTAAGGTTATGTATTTACACATTACGGCATGGATTTTACGCTGTTAAATTAAAAATACTGTAAAAAGACCAAAAGGGCAGGGGTCTATATAGGGATGTTCTCCCAGCGGCCACCTTTTGATGGCATGTAACCACTACCGTTTGATGGGACATTGGTAACCAATCTACCTTTTGATGGACATGTAACCCTACCTTTTGCTGACAGTAACCACTGGTTACTGAGTGGCAGGGCTTGAGTAGTTACCATTCCTCTATATTAAAAGAACTGGAAATAAGGACCAACGGGATCTGGGAAGCTATGGAAGGGAGCAACAAGGAAAGTTTTGTTGCGTTTATGTATTTTTGAGCCTGATGAGAACAGATGGAGAATCCATTTAATGATGGTTACCACCAAGAAGGTTAAAACAGACTACTTAACAGTGTGAGCGAGGATCAATGTTAAACATACACATCTTTCTGGGGCTTTTCTTTCACCTTTCAACCATGGAGCCTTCAGTGTCAAGGAGCAATACAGCCACCTGCAGGGATAGGGGTAGACAGGCGCATGTCATTGGTGGTAGTATGGGAAAAAACAGATCGAGTTAAGAGCAACGAAGCGACCAGGGGACCAAAGCGACATTGTACGTAATGATTTGGGTAGGTAAGATTGCATATCAAGGATGTGTTAGTGGACTAGAAGTCCTCTCAAGGTCTTGGGCACCGCCGCTGGTGTACCACTGGATTGATAGTCCAAAAACCAAAACACCACCAGCGAGAAGAACCGGCTCACTGTCCAAATTCTAGAAAAAAGGACAAGATTAGCATCAAAAAAGGTTAATTAAAGTCCAAATGTGATCAGGGGACATCTTCTTATGGTTTGGATCTCAGGTCTTCATGATCACCAGAAGCCGTAATGGCATGAGATAGGTTGTTGGATCACCAAAACGGGTTCAACGTTCAATGCAAATAGTGTTGGCAATTAGGGGACATTTTGTGCCTACCCTCCAGGTAGTGATGAGTTCTATTCTGAGCACTAGTCTTGAGGAAAAATTTTGGGCTAAAGTAGTACCGAAAGATACCTCCACTTCACTGAGTCAGGTCTATTTGTGAGTGGTAGATCTGTACTCATTGGTCTAAAGCTCCAAAAAAAGTGTAGCTCAGGCTTATCAATTACATTCTGTTATTGCGCTTAAGATACGGGTTTACTCCATATCCAAATCCTCCTTAGTAACTTTCTCTGTGCCCAGCTTCCAAGGAACCCTCCAAAATACTATCTCTGCCTCCTCTAGATCAAATCTCCCAGACTGTGTACTCAAAGTAGAAAAGAAAACACTTATGATCCAGGGTCGGACTGCCCACCAGCGCACCAGAGGCTCCTCCGGTGGGCACTAACTAACCTTCAATACGGAACCCCAGAGGTCCATCAGAAAACAACACAATTTGAAGGCTGCGAGGTATATTTCCTGGGGAATAATGAAGTGTGGCCCTCAGATTTCCTCTGGTGGGCCTAAGGAAACCCCGGTCCGACCATGACTTATATCTATTATAACCATTCTTGTATAATGTGAGCAAACACTTGCTAGAACCTAGTTATATAAGGAATTAAAGCTAACTCGGTATTCAGGTTGATATCTGTTGTTAGGGCTGTTAATGTCCAGGGCTACACATCCCATATATAAATATGATGGGTGCCCAGGATTCTTGCACCAGACTGCATTCACATCAAGTCTGGGTGGTGTATCTTGGCGCTTAGTATGTGTTTTAGGTGATGTTGAGGAGTGAGGGAATTGATCTATTCAACTGCTCTTTCCCTCCCAGTTTCTGGTTACTCCAACTCATGTCCCTATTGTTCTTCTATCTGCTTTTGCTATATTGTGTGATTTCAACCTTGCTTCGTTTTTGACTATTATATGTCTCTAGATTCTGTACCGCCCACGCCATCTTCATCTCTTATAATGCTTTTCTATTATGACTTGATTTCTGACTTCTTATTTGACTTCATTTAATATGTTGTTTGTTCCTCTGTGTCCATTTGGACCATCTGTTCTGAGCTCTACTCAGAGTATGGATTGTGAGTCCAGTTTTGTGTCTGATACCTGCAGCTGTAACGTAGCTCAGGCAAATAGGCATTAATGACAGGGGCTTTGTGTTAGTATTCTGGCCAGCTTCTCCTTCTGTCTTGAACCAGTCTAGACCAACAAAATTTGAACACAGATACGTGTCCTAGAACAATCCTGGGACCAGAAATTGGTTCTGGCTATTAACTATAATCGATGTTGTTATTCTATAATATTTGTGCCTGTTTTCACCGTCTTCAATTTTGCTGTGGTAAATGGGACTGACTCCAAAAGGATGGGATCGGGCTGGCCTCCCTGGACTCATGGCAGCGAGTGAAGTGTGATGATGCATGAGATGACGTTTGTTGATTCACAAAGGGTTCACCTTTTGTTCACCCCCTGGGTGAAGAGGCATTCAGCTGGCATAGACCTCAGGCCTGTGGCACGTTGGTCCTTATCACTATCATTGCCACTAAGGCAAGCTCTGACATGGAGAGTGACGAAGGTGAAGAAAAATTACTCCTGAGGAACAAGATTTTGTTCCTATTTTGTTTATTATTACTATGGATGTGACTATTGGATACTATGGGAAGGGACTATGGCTGCAGTGGAGCGTGACTATTAATTTACTGTTTGAAAGGAGCTTTAATGGCTTTTGTGGGGAGTTCAGGGGGTAGATTATTGGCTACTGTGGGCGGTGTGGACTATTGGGCTTCTGTGGGGACAGGACCTGGCTATGGACAATGTAGGGAAGGCTGTGAACTATTCAAGCAAAAAGGATTACAAATGTCTATACATATGCAGCAAACTCCGCTTCCTTAAATAACCAAACCAAATCAAATCAAATCACAACGGCAAGTATTCTTTTTATATAACTTTTTTGGCATTAATTGAAGATAATCCTTTTTTTACTATCCATTTTTTGTGAAAAATTTCTATCTTGTTGTGTTTCTGGTTTTGGACTGTGACTATGTACTACTTGATGGCAGGAGCTTGAAATTGGCTCTACTATGGGGAAGGGGTGGAACTATGTGGCTGCTGTGGGTAAGGGCTGGACTCTTAACAGTGTGTGAGCGTACACAGACTTCATGTGTCACGGAGAAGTGCACAGCCATATATGAGTTCTTGGACCATCACTACATAATTAAGGTGTAACCACACTAATTGTCAATAGTTCATTACATTCCCCTGTCCATACATGGGGACATTTACTAGGGTCGTCGGACGGCATTCCGTTTGGGTTTCCCGAATTTGCCCTGGATACTCGGGGTGTTTTGGCGCACATCGACATCAGTTTGGTGCCCATCGGCGCCGGCTGTTAATGCGACACAAATCGGGGGGCGGGCCGTCGGACAAAACCGACTGATGGGACAAACCGAGGAATTTCAAATTCAATTGTGTGCAAGAATGCACTCACTTCACCGGGAGGGAAGATGGTGGAACTACCGGCGTACCTAGTGGGAGAGCAACACATTCAAGAAATCGAGGGGCGCGCGCTGCAAGTGATCACGGAGCTCCGATCTCGTCGACATTCCGGATTGCCAGACCAACGCGGGACGGGTAGTAAATGTGCCCAATTTTGCCCCATATGATGTGTGCCCAATATTTAGCAGAGCTCCTGTGACAGAAGACGTGCGATGCCTAGTGTCAACATCTTCCTGCATATACAGATTCAGAATTATTACTTCATAGAGCATACAAGTATTTACTATCTAGACATGTCAGGTGTGAGGATTTCATTCTTGTCCTCTTACATATATGATCGATCTGGCCTGTATTTATTTATGAGCTGAATAGTGGTCTTTAGTTTATGTACTGAGTTTTGTTTCTGTGCTGTAAGTATGTACAAATTTGGTTTTGTGTGCGTATTATGTGAGTAACTAAGCTGTTTCTGGTGCTGTGTATGTATAGAGAACTGCTTCTGGGTTGCCTTTATGGCATGATTTTTGCTTGGGCTATATTTAACTTTATTCTGTGTGTTGCATGTGTTCTACCTTCTGGATACTATGCAGTTAACATAACCATTTTTGTATTTATGGGGTGTGAAAGGGGGCGTGTATCAATGAGCAGCATATGGATCTATAACTAAATAATATTCATGATTAGATAATGACTTCTTAATTATAGGCCTAGAGAACGTGAAAAATTTCAATCACTTTGAGAAAGATGATTTTGTGTATATATTATTGTTACTCTAAAGTGGCACTTTTAAATATTGGGGCGGATTTACTTACCGGTCCATTCGCGATTCTCTGCGGGATGCGGGTCCGGCCGGGATTCTTTAAGGTAGTCCCTCTGACGTCCTACCTGCTGCGTGAACAGAGCGGAACGCGCTGGAGTTCAGCCGGCTCGAGCTGAGTGACAGTGAAGGTAGAGTGCACTCCCGCGACAGATTTTTTTTTTAATGCGGCGGTTTTTCAATCCGTCGGGTTTCGTTCGGCCACAGCCCCCCATTCCATCGCGGCATGCCAGCACCGTGAGTGCCCACAATCCGATCGCCTAGGTGCGCCACAATCCCGGGGCAATTCAGGGGAAAATTGACCAAATCGGAAAATATTCGGGTAACACGTCGGGAAATCGGGCACCCTTAGTAAATGACCCCCACTTGTGTCTGTTTTATTTACAGTAGGTAGGCAGTTGTTCACAGATTGGACTTCTCTTCCTAAGTGAGGGGATGCTGGTTAAAATCTTTGAATCTCACCCAGGCACTGGACAGACTGTCTCTATGTAATTGCATGATTATGTATTGTTTTTGGCCACTACATTCTACATTGTCTTGTGCCCAGTAAAACCAAATATCTTTTCCCCTTGAAGGATCTCTCCTGGATTGCTCGTACTCTCCATAATAATGGAATGATTTGTAATCCGCTGCAGAGCTCTAGTTCCACATGGGCATTGGAGGGAAGTCACCATCACTCACCTAGTCTGACACTATGGGGGCAGATTTACTTACCCGGTCCTGTCCCGATCCGCGGCACATTCTATGTGGAGGATTCGGGTCTTCGTGGGTGATTCTCTAAGTTAGTGGCCGATGTTCTCTGGAGTCACGTACGTTGCTGGTGCAGGTTAAGCGCATATCAAGACGACCTTTTTTAAAAAAATACGGCGGTTGTTTCCGAATCCGTCGGGTTTCTGACTGCCAAAACCCTCCCCATTTCCGTCGCGTGGCATGCCGGCGCGATGTCCACAATTCCGATCTTTCGTGACGCCAAAAACCCGGGCAATTCAGGAAAATCTGGAATAACTGTAATATTCGGGTAACACGACGGAAAAAACTTAGTAAAAGACGCCACCATGACATCATGTCATGGCTGTGATTGCACTTTTGTGGTACTGGTTACTACAGTATCATTACAGTTAAAGGGGTTTGCCAATAAAAGACAGTTTCTCAAAATCTTAATACCCTAGTGATGTTTACACAATGAGATAATTTTACCACCTTAAACTTGGCAATGTCCTCAGTTTTATTGCGTATTTGGGACCTTCACCAGTGATGGTCATTGTAAAATCAGCAGTGCGGGCGGGCACAAGCGAGCAGCACTTCATGTATCCCTCTAGTTGCGGTGAAATGCGTGACAATGGAATGGATAGGAATATCCTGACTAGAGCTGCACACCACACTCTGCTACTAAAACAGGTTAGTAAAGGGAGTTCATTTTAGTCTCATGCCCCATCCTGTGGGCCATTACATACAGGGCTTTTTCTACAGGTGTAGTCATCTCATCATCTGATTAAGCCTGTGCTTAGTGTAGAATCCTCACTCTAGACTCCATCAACGTCCTCTCACCGGGCTATGAAGGGCTTTCATAAGTAGGTTTCAATAGGAAGGATTCCCGATACGCCTCTCTCCAATCACACTTACAGTGACCGGGTACTTCCAAAATCCTTCATGGAGAGAAACATCTGTACAGACTCTCTTTGAAGATCTAGCGGACCACTTCATCAACACTGACTAGCTGGCAAGGCTGAAGAAAGGAGCAGGTTAGTTTTACATAACTTTATTATCTTTAAAGGAATCATATAGTGGATATATTAAAGTGAAACTTTAAGTGGAGAAAAGCTGGAGCTCTGTGATATTTATATAAATTATATAAAGAAAAATAAAGCCTGAATGAAGTGTTAGGTGAGACGTAGAGTCTGACTTACTCGCCCAAACACCAGTGATTTGCAGTGCGAGTCTTGATTACCCCGCCCACACACAGTGAATTGATAGTAAGAGTTCTGATACCCCACCACAACAGGATTGACCGTGAGTGTCCTCATTACTCCACCCACCACAGTGATTGACAGTGAGAGCATTCCTGATTACCCCACAAACACAAGTGATTGCTAGAAGAGCTGATTATCCGCCCACCACACAGTGATTGACAATGAGAGTCGCTGATTAATATTGCCAACACAGGTGATTGCAGTGATTTAGTCCTCCCACATACAGTGGTTACCATGATAGGTGAGTAAACCAAGGTAGACTGATCCCACACACAGTGAATTGGCAAGAGATTTCCTGATTACCCCATCCATTTTGCTACAAAGCACTATATGATATATATATATTATATATCTCACAGAGGCTCATCTTCCTCTATTTAAATGAGGTAACATCTGACAAGTTTACTGCCATGTTATGGAGAACACCTAACACATCATTTGTAGATAGGAGTCCCTCATCTATTCCTGGGTCAACCAATTTGTAGTGATGCAACACAGCTCCTCCATAGAAGTCTCAGTTAAACAAACTTAATTGTTAGTTTATAAAAAAAAAATTGTGGTATTCAGTCTATATTTTTTGATAAATTGGTTCAAGTTTTTTATTGTTCAGAATCTGGCTCTGATATGGGCTGCACCAAAAAAAAAATTCACATGGATGGGTGTAAGTTAAAAGGACATCTACCACAGGCTTCCTGTGCCCTGTTTTAAGAATAAAAAAAAGGCTTTTTTTAAATTATGCAAATGAGTCATGAGGGTCTCCGGCCTGGAGCCTCTCATACCACTTATAGAGTGTGGAGATTCCCTTAGATGATTAAAAAATTTTTAAAAGCCATCTTTCTTATGATTATAAAAAAAAAAACTAAAAATAAGAGTAGATCCGCAGAGGGGCAGACAACCAGTATTCAGTGTGCTGGGTTTTCAATCTTTCCTCCTGGTGGTAGATTCTTTTAATTGCCCCCCCAGAAACTCCAACATGCCTGTAAAGGGATACTTTTTCTTCATAAATCTTGATGCTCTGATGTAGAGACTTTTTATAAATCTATTTCTGTCCATTTCTCGGAATCGGATACTTGTCAGTAGTGATTATGATAGGTACACTGTATCCTATATGAGGTCATTGTACAGGGAGGGGGGGGGGGGGGGTGAGATAAGCTGGGACATCATCTAGTCAGTAGTGATGAATGATAGGTCAGTGTTATCTATATAGGGTCATGGTACAAGGAGGGGGTGGGGATATAAGCTGTGATCATGTATTGTCGTAGTGATGTCATGATGGGTCATTGTTATCTATATAGAGTCATTGTACGGAGGAGGAGGGGATACAGCTGTACATCATCTATGTCATAGTGATTGTAAGATGGGTCGTGTTATCTATTATAGGGTCATTGTACAGGGAGGGGGAGGAGATAAGCTTTGCCCAACATCTATGTCAGTAGTGATGTAATGATTGGGTCGTGTTTCTATTAAGGTCATTGACAGGGAGGGAGGAGAGATAACCTGTGACATATGTATTGCAAGTAGGATGAATATGGGCACTGTTATACTATATAGAGGTCATCGTACAGGGAGGAGGATGAGATAAGCTGTGACATCATCTATTGTCAGTGAGTATGTATGATGGGTCAGTGTGTCTTATATAGAGGTCATTGTACAGAAGGAGGAAGATAAGCTGTGGACATCCATCTATTGTAGTAGTGATGAACTGATGGTCAGTGTTTATCTATATAGAGGTCATGTACAACGGAGGGGAGGAGATCATGTACATATCTTTGTCATGTAGTGATTAATGATGGTCGGGTTATCTATATTAGTGGTCATTGTACAGGGAGGGGGAGGGATAAGCTGTGAACATCCTCTATTGTCACTAGTTGATGTAACTGATGGGTCACTGTATCTATATAGAGGTTTGTACGGAGGAGGAGTGAGATAAGCTGTGACATCATCTATTGTATAGTGATGTAATGATGGGTCAGTGTTCATTTATATAGAGGTCATTTGTAGCAGAGAGGAGGAGATAAGCTGTGAGTCATACTAGTGTCGTATGTGATGTAATGATTGGGTCAGGTTATTCTATATAGAGGTCATTGTAAGGGAGGGGGGAGATAAGATGTTGACATCATCTATGTCAGTAAGTGATTATGTAATGATGGGTCCTTGTTTATCTATTATAGAGGGTCCTTGTACAGGAGGAGGAGGGGGATCAGCCTGTGACATGCATCTATTGTCAGTAGTGATGTAATGATGGGTCAGTGTTATCTATATAGGGTCATTGAGCAGGGAGGGGGAGGAGAGAAGCTTTGCAAGCATCTATTGGTCTAGTAGGATGTAATTGTAATGATGGTCAGGTTTATCTATATAATATATAGATAACACTGACCCATCATTACATCACTACTGACAATAGATAATGTCACAGCTTATCTCTTCCTCCCTGTACAATGTCCTCTATATAGTTAACACTGACCCATCATTACATCACTACTGACAATAGATGATGTCACAGCTTATCTCCTCCCCCTCCCTGTACAATGTCCTCTATATAGATAACACTGACCCATCATTACATCACTACTGACAATAGATGATCTCATGTCCAAAGAAAGAATTTTTTACGTACACAAATAATTTCTAAATATTCAAAAAAGTATTTTATTAATTCATCACATAAAGCAATAGTTATTACAAAAGTTGGGAGGTAGCAATAAAATGAGCACCAAGTATTAAAAACAGTGTATTCCCAAAAGGATTCGGGAAAAGTATCAGAAACAGACACTGGAAAATGGTATGGAAGACATGGTAAGTACGACTGACCTAATGCAACCATGCGCAAATATGAGTATGTAAATGGGAAGTTCAAAAGCCAGCTATAGTCAAATTACCATACCGTGGAGAGAGGAATACACTGTGTGACCCTGACACATGTTTCGCCGGATGGCTTTCTCAAGGGGAGTGTGAAAAACACTTGAGAAAGCC
>CM033644.1:12812735-12883093 GCA_019512145.1 Engystomops pustulosus
TGTCACAGCTTATCTCTCCCTCATCCTGTACAATGACCTCGTATATAGATAACATGGGACCATCATTACATCTACATGACAATACATGATGTCACCGTTATCTCCTCCCCCTCCCTGTACAAAGACTCTATATAGATAACACTGACCCATCATTACACATCACTACTGACAATAGATGATGGCATCTTATCTCTCCACCTCCTGTACAATGACCTCTATAAAGATAACACTGACCCACTCTTACATCACTACCGAAATGACATTGATGTCACAGGTTATCTCCTCCCCCCTCCTGTACAATGACCTTATATAGAAACACTGACCCATCATTACATCACTACTGACAAATAGATGATGTCACAGCTTATCCCCTCCTCCTCCCTGACAATGACCCTCTATATAGATAACACTGACCCCACATATACATACTACTGACAATAGATGATGCACAGCTTTCTCCTCCCCCCTCCTGACAATGACCTCTATATAGATAAAACCTGACCCATCATTACATCATACTGACAAATAGTTATGGCACGTTATCTCCTCCCCCCCTCCCTGTACATTGACTCTATATAGAACACTGCCCATCCATTACATACTGACAATAGATGATGCACATTTATCTCCCCCCCTCCTGTACAATGACCTCCTATATAGATAACACTGAACCCATCATTACATCACTATGACAAGATAATTGTCACAGCTTATCTCTCCTCCCCTGTACAATGACCTCTATATAGATAACAGTGACCACATCATACATCACTACTGGACAAATAGATATGTCACAGCTTATCTACTCCCCCCTCCCTGTACAATGACCCTATATAGATAACACTGACCCATCATTACATCACTACTGACAATAGATGATGTCACAGCTTATCTCCTCCTCTCTGTACAATGACCTCTATTAAAATAACACTGACCCATCATTACATCACTACTGACAATAGATGATGTCAGTTTATCTCATCTCCTCCCATGTACAATGACCTCTATATATAGAACAGTGACCATCATAATCACTACTGACAATACATGATGTCCAAGAGTTATCCTCCCCCTCCCTGTACAATGACCTTATATAGATAACATGGACCCATCATTACATCACTACTGACAATAGTATGATGACAAGCTATCTCCTCCCCTCCCTGTACAATGACCTCTATAGATAACACTGACCCATCATTACATCACTACTGGACAATAGATGATGCATGTCACAGCTTATCCCCTCCTCCCCTGTACAATGACCTTATATAGATAACAATGACCCATCATTAAATCACTATGACAATAGATGATGTCACAGTCTTCTCCCCCCTCCCCTTACAATGACCTCTATATAGATAACATGACCCATCATTGCATAAATTGACACTGATAATGTCACAGCTTATCTCACTTCCTCTCTGTACAATGACCTCATATAAAATAACACTGACCCATATAACATCACTACTGACAATAGATGATGTCACAGCTTATCTCATCCCCTCCCGTACAATGACCTCATATAGATAACAGTGACCCATCATTACTCACTACTGACAATAGAGGATGTCACCAGCTTATCTCCTCCCCCTCCCGTACAATGACCACTATATAGAATAACACTGACCTCCATATACATCACTACGACAATAGATTATGTCACAGCTTATCTCCTCCCCCTCCCTGTACAATGACCTCTATATAGATAACACTGACCCATCATACCCACATAAATACTTGACAAATAGATGATTGTCACAGCTTTCTCCTCTCCTCTCTGTACAATGACCTCAATAAATAACACTGACACATTAATCACTACTGACAATAGATGATGTCACAGATTCTCATCCTCCCGTACAAAATGACCTCTATATAGATAACAGTGACCCATCATTACATCTCACTGACGACAATACATGAGTGTCACGGTATTATCCTCCTCCCCCCTGTACAATGACCTTTATATAGATAACACTGACACATCATTACATCACTACTGGACAATAGATGATTGGCAAAGCTTATCTCATCCCCTCCCTGTACAAATGACCTCTATATAGATAAACTGACCCATCATTACTCACTAATGACAAAGATGATGTCACAGCTTATTCCCCTCCTCCTCCCTGTACAATGACCCTCTATATAGATAACAAGACCCATCATTACAATCACTACTGACAATAATGATGTCACAAGCTTATACCCCCCCCTCCTGTACAATGACCTTTAATAGATAAACACTGACCTACATTACATCACTACATGACAATAGATGATTGTCACAGCTTATCTCCCCCCCCCCCCCCCCCCTCCCTGTACAATGACCTCTATATAGATAACAGTGACCTATCATTACATCACTACTGACAAGTAGTCAGATCCAGAAATGGACAGAAATAAGATTTAAAAAGTCTACAATCAGAATCAATGATTCTATGAAGAAAAAGTATTCCCTTTACAAGTGGTTGGACATTAAAAGACATCTACCACCAGGAGGAAAGATTGAAAACCCAGCACACTGACATACTGGTGTGTGCCCCCTCTGGCAGGATCTACTCTTATTTTAGTTTTTTTTTTAAATCATAAGAAAGGCTTTTAAAATTATTTTAATCATCCTAAGGGACTCCACACTCTATAAGTGTTAATGAGAGGCTCCAGGCCCGGAGCCTCTCATGCTCATTTGCATAATTTAAAAGCCTTTTTTTTTTCTTAAAAACAAGGGCACAGGAAGCCTGGTGGTAGATTTCCTTTAACTTACACTGCACATCATGTGAATTTTTTTTTTGGTGCAGCCAATATCAAGAGCAGATTCTGAACAAATAAAAAAACTTGAACAATTTATCAAAAAATATTATGACTGAATAGCACAATTTTTTTTATAAACTTAACAATTAAGTTTGTTTATGCTGGACTTCTATGGAGTGAGCTGTGTGCATCAGCTACAAATTGGTTGACCCCAAGGAATAGATGAGGGACTCCTATTCTACAAATGATGTGTTAGGTGTTATCCATAACATGGCAAAGTAAACTTGTCAGATGTTACCTTATGTTAAATAGAGGAAGATGAGCTCTGTGAGATATATATATATATATATATATATGTGCTTTGAGGCAAAATGGATGGGGTAATCAGGACTCTCTCTGCCAATCACTGTGTGTGGGTGTAGTACTCAACTATCACTGGTAATCACTGTATGTGGGAGGACTAATCACTGTCAATCACTGTGTGTGGGCAGAGTAATCAGGACTCTCATTGTCAATCACTGTGTGTGGGCGGAGTTAATCAGGGAATCTCTACTAGCAATCAACGTGTGTTTGTGTGGGGGTAACAGGACTCTCACTGTCAAATCACTGTGTGGTGGGTGGAGTAATGAGGACAGTCACTGTCAATGGACTGTGTGTGGGGGGTAATCAAGAAGACTCTTACTATCAATCACTGTGTGTGGGCGGGGTAATCAAGACTCTCACTATCAATCACTGTGTGTGGGCGGAGTAATCAGGACTCTCACTGTCTCACCTAACACTCAGTTCAGGCTTTATTTTTCTTTATATAATTATATAAATATCACAGAGCTCAGCTTTTCTCCACCTTAAAGTTTCACTTTAATATCTGCACTATATGATTCTTTAAAGTATAATAAGTTATGAAAACTAACCTGCTCCTTCTTCAGCCCTTGCAGCTAGTCAGTGTTGATGAAAGTGGGCAGCTAGATCTTCAGAAGAGCGTCCTGTACAGATGTTTCCTCCATGAAAGGATATTTGGGAGTAACCGGTTCTACCTGATATAAGTGTGATTGGGGAGAGAGGCGTACAGGGAAACCTCCATTTGAACTACTTGAGATAAGCCTTCATAGCAGGTGACGCTTGAGAGGTGAGACGACGTGATGGATCTAGAGGAGGTTTCTACACTAAGCAGCAGGCTAAATACAGATGATGGAGAGACTACACCTGTAGAAAAAGACACCTGTATGTGTAATGGCCCACAGGATGGGGCATTATGAACTAAATGAACTCCCTTTACTAACCTGTTTAGTAAGCAGAGTGTGTGCAGCTCTAGTCAGGATATTCTATCCATTTCCATTGTCAGCATTTCACAGCACTAGAGGGATCATGAAGTGTCTGCTCAGCTTGTGCCCGCCCGCACTGCTGAATTTTACA
This sequence comes from Engystomops pustulosus, assembly GCA_019512145.1. NCBI lineage: Eukaryota > Metazoa > Chordata > Amphibia > Anura > Leptodactylidae > Engystomops > Engystomops pustulosus. The sequence continues at coordinate 12,816,906 of CM033644.1, forward strand.
ATGACCATCACTGAGTGATAGGTCCAAATACAGCAATAAAACTGAGGAACATTGCAAGTTAAGGGGCTAAAAATTATCTCCATTGTGTAAACATCACTAGGGGATTAAGATTTGAGAACTGTCTTTTATGGGCAAACCCCTTTAACTGTAATGATACTGATAGAACCAGTACCGAAAAAGTGCAATCACAGCCAGACATGATGCTATGGGGGTCATTTACTAAGTTTTTCCGTCGGTTTACCCGAATATTACAGTTTTTCGCAGATTTTCCATGAATTGCCCCGGGTTTTTGGCGCACGCGATCGGATTGTGGCGCATCGGCGCCGGCATGCACGCGACGGAAATGGGAGGGTTTGGCAGTCAGAAAACCCGACGGATTCGGAACAACCGCCGTATTTTTTTAAAAAAAGGTTCGCTTGATATGCGCTTACCTGCACCAGGCAACGGATCGTGAACTCCAGAGAACATCGGGCGCACTAACTTAGAGAATCACCAGAAGACCCGAATCCTCCACAGAGAATGTGCCGCTGGATCGGGACAGGACCGGGTAAGTAAATCTGCCCCTATGTGACAGACTAGGTGAGTGATGGTGACTTACCCTCCAATGCCCCTGTGGACTAGAGCTCTGCAGCGGATAAAAGCTATTCCATTATTTATGGAGATTACAAGCAAATCCAGGGAGATCCTTCAAGGGGAAGAAGATAATTTGGTTTTACTGGGCAGCAGCATGTAGATGTAGTGGCCAAAAACAGATACATAATAATGCAATTACATAGAGAAGTCAGTCAGTCCGGGGTGAGATTCAAATTTTTAACCAGCTCCCTACTTTAGGAAAGAGAAGTCAATTGTGAACAAACTGCTACCTACTGTAATAAACAGACACAATGGGGGTCATTTACTAAGGGCCCGATTCCCGACGTGTTACCCGAATATTTCCGATTTGCGTCAATTTCCCCTGAATTGCCCCGGGATTTTGGCGCACGCGATCGGATTGTGGCGCATCGGTGCTGGCATGCACGCGATGGAAATGGGGGGGCGTGGCCGAACGAAAACCCGACGGATTCAGAAAAACCGCCGCATAAAAAAAAAAAAATCTGTCGCGGAGCTTGCACTTACCTTCACTCAGCTCGAGCCGGTGAACTCCAGCGCGTTCCGATGCTTTTCAGCGCAGCAGGAGGACGTCAGAGGAACTACCTTAATAAATCCCGGCCGGACCCGAATCCACCGCAGAGATCGCGAATGGACCGGGTAAGTAAATCCGCCCCAATATTTAAAATGCACTTTAGAGTAACAATAATATATACATAAAATCAATCTTTCTACAAGTGATTTAACATTTTTCAACGTTCTCTAAGCCTATAATTTAAAAGTACATTTATCTAATCATGAATAGATTATTTAGTTATAGATCCATATGCTCTCATTGATACACCCCCTTTCACACCCCATAAATACAAAAATGTTATGTTAACTGCATAGATCCAGAAGTTAGAACACATGCAACACCAGAATAAAGTTAAATATAGCACCAAAGCAAAAATCATGCCATAAAGGCAACCCCAGAAGCAAGTTCTATACATAAACACAGCACCAGAACCAAGCTTACTATTCACAGTAAATACAGCACCAAAACCAAATTTGTACGTATTTACAGCACCAGAACAAAACTCAGTACATAAATAAAGCACCACTATTCAGCTCAGTAAATAAATACAGTGCCAGATCTGATCATATATAGTAAGAGGACAAGAATAAGATCTCACACCTGACATGTCTAGATTAGTAAATACTTGTATGCTCTATGAAGTAATAATTCTAACTCTGTATATGCATGAATATGTTGACAACTAGGCATCGCACTGTCTTCTGTCACAGGGCTCTGCTAAATCATTGGGCACACATCATATGGGGACAAATTGGGGCACATTTACTTACCCGTCCCGTTGCGTCTGGCAATCCGGAATGTCCGACGAAGATTCGGAGCTGCCGTGATTCACTTGCAGCGCGCGCCCGATTTCTTGAATGTGTTGCTTCCCCACTCAGGTACGCCGGAGTTCACCATCTTCCTCCCGGTGTAAGTGAGTGCATGTCTTGCGACACAATTTGAATTTGAAATTCCTCGGTTTGTCCCAATCAGTCGGTTTGTCCGACGGCCACGCCCCCGATTTGTGTCGCATTAAAGCCGGCGCCGATGCACCAAAATCTGATCGTGTGCGCCAAAAACCCCTATGTAATTCAGGGCAAACATTCGGGAAACCCAACGGAAATGCGTCCGACGGACCCTTAGTAAATGTGCCCCATTGTATGGACAGGGAGAATGTAATGACTAGTTGACAATTAGTTGTGGATTACACCTTAAATTTATGTAGTGATGGTCCATAAGAACTCATTATATGGCTGTGCACTTCTCCCGTGACTACATGCAAGTCTGTGTACGGCCTCACACACTTTAATAGTCACAGCCCCTTACCCACAGCAGCCAATAGTTCCAGCCCCTTCCCCATAGTAGCCAATATTCACAGCTCCTGCCATCAGAGTAGACAATAGTCACAGTCCCCAAACCAAAAACACAAAAGATAGAAGTTTGTCACCAAAAAATGGATAGTAAAAAAAGGAATTATCTCAATTAATGCAAAAAAAGTTATGATAAAAATGTAATACTTGCGCTTTGTGATTTGATTTGATTTGGTTTGGTGATTTGTAAGGAAGCAGAGTTGCTGCATATGTATAGACATTTGTCATCCTTTTTGCTTGAATAGTCACAGTCCTTTCCCTACAGTTGTCAATAGTCCAGGTCCTGCCCCACAGAAGCCAATAGTCTCAGCACCTGCCCCACAGTAGCCAATAATCATACTCCTTGCCCCACAAAAGCCAGTAGCTCTTTTCACACAGTAAATAATAGTCACGCTCCACTGCAGCCAATAGTCCCTTCCCCATAGTAGCCAATAGTCACTATCCCATAGTAATAATAAAAAAAATAGGAAAAAAATCTTGTTCCTCTCAGGAGTAATTTTTCCTTTGCACCTTCGTCACTCTCATGTCAGAGCTGCTTAGTGGGCAATGAGTGATGATGACCAACGTCCACAGGCCTGAGGTCTATGCCAGCCGAATGCCTCTTCACCCAGGGGGTGAACAAAGGTGAACCCTTTGTGATCCAAACAAACTTATCTCATGCATCATCACACTTCACTCGCGCTGCCATGGAGCCAGGGAGAGCCAGCCAGATCCCATCCCTTTTGGAGTCAGTCCAAAGTTACAACAAGATATTGAAGAAGGCGAAAAAGGGCACAAATATGAGAGAATAACAACAGTCTAGTAATAGTAAATTAGGCACAGAAACACATTTCTGGTCCCAGGATTGTTCTAGGTAAACTTATCTAGTGTCAAAGGTGTGTTGGTCTAGACTGGTCAAGACAAGAGAAGGAGAAGCTGGCCCTGAGCTACTCAAAAGCCCCTGTCATTGCCTATTTGCCTGAGCTACATTAAGCTGCAGGGGACAACTGACCAACAATCCATACTCTGAGTATGTGCTCAGAACAGATGACAAATGGACCAAGAGGAACAAACAACATATAAATAGACGTCAAAATAAGAAGTCATAATAGAAATCATTATAAGCAGATTGAAGATGGCGTGGTGCGGTACAGAATCTAGAGACAATAGAATAGTCAAAAAACGAACCAAGGTTTGAAATTCACAGCAATATAGCAAAAGCAGATATAGAACAATAGGTGCCAGGAGACCGGAGTAACCAGCAAATGGGAGGGAAAGAGCAGTTGAATAGATCAGATTTCCATCATTCCTCAAACTTACACCTAAAACACACACTAAGCGCCAAGATGACACCAGCCAGCTTTCCACAAAACACACAACCATTGTTTATATGCAGTTTTAAATGGAGCTTATTCTCAAAACGCAAGCCCCTTCCTGTTTTTGTTTCAAAATGGTACACAAATGCTGAATGTGAATGCAGTCTGATGCAAGAATCCTGTGGCACACACATCATATATATTGGATTGTGTGGCCCTTGAGCAGGAACAGCCCCTGAACAACAAGAATATAAACCGAATAAAGAGTAGCTTTAAACTCCTTATATGACTAGGTTCTAGCAAAGTGTATGCTCACATTATACAACAAATGGATATATAGCTACAGCGGCTGGGCAGGCTGTATGCTACAGGGGTTGGGCAGGCTGTATGCTACAGGGGCTGGCAGACTATATACTGGGAGGCTGTAACCAATGCATTTCCCACCCTCGGCTTATACTCGAGTCAATAGGTTTTCCCAGTTTTTTGTGTTGAAATTAGGGGTCTCGGCTTATACTCGGGTCGGCTTATACTCGAGTATATACAGTACCTTATTTCTAGGCCAAGATATGATGGGATAAAGATACAGGACACAAACCTAAGGCTGCACTGCTGAGAGATTCTGGACACACGTTTTTTGTCAGGTCGGGTGCTGTCATGGATAATTTATGTGGGGGGGAAAAAATCTTGTTACTCCACCACAAATTAGAGGACATCAAATCCCTTAGTAGTTTCACATTTTAATTGTACATTTCTTGGGGCTTACTTCTTTTTCTTACCCTATTACAGAAATGTAGTGACTGATGGATGGTGTAAGGACTGGTGTATGATACATACTCCAAATCAAACAATAATACCGGAGACCCCAGGGGAGACCGTAAAAATAATACCGGAGACCCCACACCAGACAGTAATAATACGGGAAACTGCAGACGCCCACAGGAGACCAACAATACTGGAGACCCCCACAGGAGACCAACAATACTGGAGACCCCCACAGGAGACCAACAATACTGGAGACCCCCACAGGAGACCAACAATACTGGAGACCCCCACAGGAGACCAACAATGCTGGCAGCATATGGCACTATTGTGGACTTTTTATTTATTGGTTGTTATAGGAGGGCTATATATGGCAGTACCATATTTCAGTATGTGGGTATTATATATGGATACTAGATATATTATGAGGGCCGTATATATCACAATATTGTCTTGGCCCTATGTGGTAGCATATTTTAGGGCTGGCTCTGCACATAAGGGCGATGGGGATGAGAAATACAACTTATTCTTATTCAGTTACAGCAGATCTGTCAAATTTAATATTTGAAAAGGAGAAATAGAGTGGGGTCCATCATTGACGCCCCTTAAAGGAGCTGAACTAAGAGGAAGAGTTTTCCCATTTCCATAAACAGCACCTCCCCAAGCCCTTAGGCCAGAGGTGGCACTCAGAGCCCTTTCTGTGGGCACCCAGGCCATCACCAGAGAGGACTCCAGGTATCTTCTTGCAGTCCCAGACAGCCCAGGACTTGCTGTGCACAGAGATATATTAAAGTGACAGCTCTACCTGGGACTACTGGAGGAGTGGGAAGGTGTGGACAGATCTGGATTATCATTGTAGCTCCGGCCCTGACAATTTTTCCTGCTTATGGGACCCTGGAAGGAAGATACAATGGTCATGCAAATTTCTTCTATTTTCTGCTTTATTGGTGTCCTCAGGGAGCTGGTATCAATGAAAGCTGTGACAGAGGAGGGAGTATAAATCACAAATTATATTTCTGTGTTGGCACTTTGCGATAAATAAGTGGGTCCTGGTTGTAGTTTGGGCACTCGGTCTCTAAAAGGTTCGCCATCACTGCCTTAGGCCAAGTCTAGTATTGCAGGAAAGTCCCATTCAACTCAATATTATAGACAGGACCCATGTACAGGTTGTAAAGTTCCTATATACAGCACTAGGGGTATGGAGCATGTGAGCGAGGTGGCATCATGTCAAGGTCTCCGGAGCTGTAATCAGTTAATTGATAATCTAACTAATGTAAGTGATGTCTTACCAGCTCAAGGTTTTATGTGCAATCAATACTCCTCAAGTCTCCTCACCCAGCTGGTCCTGGGCGTCTCCCTGGGGAGAACATGTCACCCGCGACGGCTCATTACTGCCATGGCCACTGCTGATATGTGGCTCTGGGGTGACATGATCCACTTAGGGACAGGGGAGAAAGCTGCTGGCCCAGATGGGACCGGATGTAAATCTTATTTATCTGCCTGCCGTCATGTGTAAGGAGGCTGTAAGGATTATTGATGAGACTGATGTCACCTGCATTTCCTCCGACACACACAGGAGGCGCTATGATTGGCATTAGACAGCTGCCTATAGACAACAAAGGAAAAAAATCTATATAATGGTGTCCAAGCTCAGAACATTACAAGGGTAATTACATCAAAACCTTGAAGGGAAAGAAGCAGACAATGGCCTTAAAGGGAAAGTCCAGCTGGGTATCCCATTTTTAGAATAAAGGTAAAATTTGGTTTTCACGTGTTTACTGCAACAGAATGAAATCCACTATACAGAAGGTTATTGGTTTATTTATTCATTTATTTAATTTACATATAAATATTTCTAAATATGTATTACATTTTTCGGGTTTATTTATAGAGAGATTATCTACCAATAATAAGCCATACATTTTGGGAAATGAAATACACACACACAAAAAATAAAAACATGTACCGTGCTTTTATATCTTATGCTATACTTTCTCTTATAATTCTGTAATCCCGAGTGCCCCCCCTTAAAATATATTTTTCTTTATTACTTTTATCTTCTCCTCCATGGATACTGACATCCCAAAAGACAAGGTCATAGACCTCTAGAGGGTGATGGACAGGAATTAAATGGACACTTAGCGTTCCCCCAGAGAGGACAAAGTGAATCTCCCATATTAGCCGCTGACCTTCTAACACCCAGGGATGGAGCAGATGAATCAGGCTGGAGGAGCTGGCTGATAACAGCGAGAACCGCGAGGCGGCTGAGCCATAGAAAGTGATGGGCTAAAGACCTGAGCGCTGACGGAGGAGAGGCTCATGGACGGCCGTGGGCAGAATTTGTAACCTTATTCCCATGGCCGACCATAACATAGGTGCTCCCTAAAATCTCTCAGAATTCGGAATTCCTGGGTATTCCGTCTCTAAGAACAAACCTGAAGATCTCATGGACAAGAACTTGGACTTCAATCATCTGGATTGAAATAAAATCAGCAAATTGGTTTTACCCACCATTAAGTGATTTTGGGGGAAACTGGATAAACAATAATTTAAAAAATTATATCCGGCACACATCCTACAAGACTAAATACTTATAAGAGAGTACAACTTACCACCGCAGACGAGGTATCCAGGGCTAACGACGTCCAACTCAGCAACACAGTGATCAGGCCAAAGCTCAGCATCCTGGGGGAAACACAAAGTAAAAACACTATAAAACATGTTCTATCAACTCTTTTTCCAATTTAGGCTGCTGATCTGTACTCCCCTCAGTGTCAGACTGAGTTTCCTTAGGTCCACCAGAGAAAATCTGAGGGCCCACACTTCATTATTCCCCAGGAAATATACTCTAGCAGCCTTCAAATTGTGTTGTTTTCTGATGGACCTCTGGGGCTCAATATTAGGTTGAGCCAGGGCCCACCAGAGGATCCTCTGGTACCAGTCCGACACCTTTACACTGCAGCTCTGCTTCTTCAGATTGGCTGCTGTGTATAAGCATAAGCCCTCCCCTACCAAGTCAGTGAATTTTTTGGAAGAAAGAAGCAAGAGAAGCCCTGATATCAGGATAAGGGTGGGTCCTACAGAAGAGTGCGGCATTATCATCTGTATAGTGCATATCCTGATGCCGTAAATGTGGGAGATAGAAGACCCCAAAATGTCCCAATATACAATGTACAGCCGGAGAGGAGACCACTCCCCTCTCCTTAGGGATGTACGTCGCACGGCCATACAAGCGGGGAAAGAGAAGATGTCCTATATTATTCCCGTGTACACATGTGCAGCACCGTATCGCTCCATGCACCTATTGCTGTCTATGGGGACGTATATACAGCCGCAAGCTTGAGGCCGTATACAGTATATATGTCCCATGTGAATTATTATCTTATTCTACATGATGTTAGTTGGAGATCTGACTTTTAGGACCTCCACCAATCACGACAAGGGAGCCCACATTCCCTTTAATAAATTGAGCATATGACCTGCCGCTCTATTCTTTAGGGGGGAGTAGGACCCCCATTATCAGGAACACTGAAGGCTCCAGTGGTCAGACCTCCACCAATCAGCATAGTGTTCCCTTCTTATGGACAGGGTGGATAACATAGAATCTGAGGGGGGTATCCTCCCATCTCACACAGGATATGCAAAAAATACTTAAAGGAAATCTATCACCAGGATGAAGGATTGTAAACTAAGCACACTGGCATACTGGTGTGTGCCCCCTCTGGCAAGATCTACTATTCTTTAAGCTTCCTATACCCTTGTTTTAAAGGGGAAAAAAAAGGCTTTAAAAATTATGCAAATGAGCCCGAGGGAATCCAGGTTCCATTAACACCTTACTTGCATAATTTTAAAAGACTTAAAAAAAACAGGGCATAAAAAGCTAAAAGAACAGCGGATCCTGCCGGAGGGGGAGCACACCAGTATGTCAGTGTGCTTGGTTTACAATGCTTCATCCTGGTGGTAGATTTCCATTAATAGATTCAGTTCCCACTTCTAGAACACACTTCTATGTGGAGATTGCAGTTCTCGGACCACCCCCTCACAGGCAATGTTCGGACCTTTACTGATCATCCTATGGATAGGGGATAGCGCTGAATCCAGCAACAACCCATTTTAAGGTTATCCTCCTACCTCGAACAGGATATGCATTAAATGTTTCATAGATGCAGTTCCTAATTCTAGAACCCACCACTATTTGGAGAATGTAGTTCTCGGACCACCAACTAACAGCCAATGGTCAGACCTTTACTACTCAGCATCATCTTGTGGATAGGGGATAGTACCAAATCTTTCACCAACCCCTTTAAAAGGGAATCCTAAAGTCTCACACATTTGTGGCATTTGTGTAGGATATGCAATACGTTTTTGACAGCGCAGTTTTCACCCTTTTCTTGAGATTAGGGTTCGGACCTTTACACCTGTCAGCACCATCTGATGTATAGGGGTACATGAAATATTTTGTGATGTTGGAGGTGTAAAGCTCATTGTAGTTTCCATTTTTATGAATGCTGAGAGCCTCTTCTTTGTATCTCTTGTATTCCTACAATATTCCATGTATCTCCGCCCTGAGGCTGCTCCATTATTCATGTGCTCTGCAGATCTCTGGCTCCTCGGCCATTAGTTGCTTCTCACTCTACATCCCGACTAAGAATATCTGAAATCAATGGGTGCAGCCGTGATAGCAGGAGGTAGTAACGAGAGCCTCCCAGGAGGACCCCCGCAGCAGATGGAAACCATCAGACCCTTCATCTGCCTCTTCTTCCTTCCAGGATTCCTCCATAACAAGGCAATTACCATCACACACGCTGCCGGCCCGCCACTTACCCATCACACATTACAAGACTTAACAAAGGCCTTTCATAATTGGCTTCAAATCTAAATTTAGATGCGTTATAAATGTGATTATACGAGCGATGTATATATAAAACAGCATTGAGGCTGCTCCACCTGTACAAAAACAACTAAATTATCGTTTTCTTCCAAAAAAAAAAAAAAAAAAACGGCGCCCCTGCTGACTAGTGGTGGCGTCTGGTATTACAGCTGAGCTGTAAATGCTGAGATACTGAACCTGTGGGCAGGTGTGGTGCTGCTTTTGGATCTTAAAGGATGGACCCGTCACTACCAAAATTAACAAATTGTCCAGAAAAAAAAGTAGTGTTACTGAAATTTTTGAAGACTAAGATTTTTTTCATTTATTGAGACCATCACTCATCAACTGGAAGCAAAATGTATTGGCGGAGCCTCCTTTGGAGCTCACTTTCGCCCCCTGCAGAAGTGGATGATGTTCCACAATAAAAGAATTTCCAAATTTTTATATTTACGAATCTCCCCTCATCTTTAGGTTCTATAGGTGTCCTCTATATCTGTCCAATCCTAAACTAAATATCCTATCAAGGGGTCAATGAACAGGACGGAGACCCCTCCCTTTACCCCTGGAAGTCCTCCAGAATTGGCCCATACTGTAGGGGATAGCGGTCACTCCTTCACATTAATAGGGGTAATATGTTGCATCAGATGCTATTATTAGTGTCTTATAAGGGAACCATATGGCGGTATACATGGTGCCTAGAGGTGTGCAAAATATCAGTTGCCATTACCCTGATTACAATGGCTCATATATGAGGGTCGTATAAGTGGGAACCCATATAATAGGTCATTATATTATAACGACCTATAGTAACCCCGTGTCTGTAAGACAATGAAGACTTGGTTACTTGTCTTGTTCCCTCCATTAACAGCATATAATAACTCAGGATGAGCAATCGCTGGTTTTCCTCTCATTAGAAACCACAAACCCAGTTACGGACGTCATCCCTTTAAGCGGACAACACAATTAGGTCTCGTTCAAGAGGCCATATTCATGGTCCTAATGTACAACATACAGAAACATTACGTGGGCAAAAAAAAAAATAAAATTACAGCATTCTTTCTACCAAAAACAGCACCACGCCTGTCCACAGGTTGAGTGTGGTACTGCAGCTCGGTCACATTCACTTCAATGTAGCCGAGGTATGATAACAAACGCAACCAAAATGGCGCAAAAAGTTAAATAAATGCCATTACTTTCTAAACCTGGAGGCCATTCCATCCAAAACCAAAAAGACAGGCCTCAAGAATCAATGTTGTCCATAGCAAACAATCAGAGCTCAGCTTACATTTCTTATTCTGCTGAGCAGAGATGAAAGCTGAGCCCTGATTGGCTGCCATGGAAAACAGGGCCAGATCTATTACATGAGGCCTAAATAGATGTCTGGAAATTTAGGATTTTTATTGTTGTGTGACTGGTGAGGGTCCCGCTCCTGGGAGCAGAGCGCTCAGGCCCCATCCCTGATCGTCCATCTATCAGAGATTTATGACATATTGTCTGCATAGGACTATGGTTGGAATACCCCTTCAAGACGTGTACAATATGGACATACACCATTAAGACATGAGCCCCAAGAGTAGATTTCCACCCGACTATGCCTAGTACAACATTACGTTTATGTTGTCACTTTAAAGGGCCTGTGCATGATGAGGAGCAGCGCCACACTTGTACATTGGTTGTGCCTGGTATTGCAGCTCATTAACTGGACTTCATCTGTCTACATGTTGTGCAGTAAGTGAAGTGTTATTTTGAAAGACAGAATTCATGTTTTTTCTAATCTTAAACAAATCCTTCTTAAACAAGTCATTATACACTTTTTCCCGTCTTGAAGGATTCCCGTTTATTTGAGCTGACTTATATCTACCATCAAAATCCATCGTGATAAACCAGGGACACTAGATCCAGGCCCCCTGACTGTGGTCATTTTCTTATATTTATTATCCATGGCCTCCTCCTTTCTATAATCAATGCTAATGAGTCAGGAGGGCTCTGTGCAGTGTTACTAGATCCCCTTTGAGCTGTAGCTTCACAGACTGTTACACTGCCTCCCCTTCCCCTGCTCCCTCAGCACATCCCTCCTCCCTCTGTCCGCCATAATCCCACACACTGGGAGTGGGAAGTGCTCTTCAACAGTGTAACAGCCTGTGAATCTGCAGTATGGAGGGGGTGTTACTAGAGCCCCTCCGTGCTGCAGATTCACAAGCTTCCTCTGGCTCATTAAAATGATGAGTTTTAGAGAAGATTTCCTTTAAGACCTATGCTGTGCAGGACAAAGGACACTCCTAAATAATCTACAGTCAATCAATCATTCACTCAGAACACCTTATTCACTTCCGGAAATCTGGGGTGGACAATTTAATGGATCAGAACAAAAAGAGTCTACATAGATTACACAGATAATAGTGATATGTGAGCAGCTGATTTGAGGGATCCTCCTATTTTATGCATGCAGCTTTGGGTGTGAACAGAGTAGAAGGCAAAACATGAACTTCATTGCATAAAGCGGTAAAATAGTTGGTGCCAATTTTCAGTGATGTCATCTCTCCGCTCTTACAATCTCTCTTGCCTTTTTGATGAATGATTCTCATTACCCTCTTAGATTTTCTGGAGATCAGGGCGACAGAGGACACCCAATTATCCGCCATTGTTGCGCTGACAGACGACTGAACAAAACTTATTAATGGGAAATAATTACCAGCTCCAAATACTGATCTTATCCAGAATTCAGACGCTGTGACCCCACATGACCTTGTGGAGGTGACAATTTTGCGGAATTGGCAAAGGAAAGCCTGAAAGGAGCTTTAGGGCTCTTGTGCGGTGACTGCCTCCGTCCCTATGACAACACCTGCTGCGCCATGCTCCCTTAAAGGGGTTGTCCTTAACATACAATTCAAATCATTTCAGAAGTGATACCCATTTTGTTGTCTGAATTTTCAATTTGCTCAAGAATTTTGATTACCTCTACCTGCATTTTATTAGTACTTACGTTATAAGGAGACACTTGGAGCGCTTGGCCAGTCCCAAACACGTCATGAGACAGATGACCAAGTCGAAGATAAAGAGAAAGAGGTATGAAAGCCACCTGCAATAGACAGACATCTTCTTAAAGGGGTGTTCCTCCCAAGAAGACAAGATTCTTAAATACACTTAGAATAATAAAATAACACGTTCCCTAATTCCCAAAATTTATTAACAAAAATACAGCATTTCACAGATACAAGTCCAACCTGTCTCTATAAGTCCGGGTGTATACAATTTTGGTTGCCCTGGATAGGACCCTAAATCTTCGGACTATGGTTGGGCAGGGCAGAATCTTCTCATGAATAGCTTCTCCTGTCTGCACACTGCAGTGCTCCCTGCCTCCTGCCCCTTCCCCTGTATTACATGACCAGCTCAGACACAGGCACTTCCTGCCAGCAAGCAGCAGCATGCAGAGACTTACTCTACAAACTACAGACAGATAAGGTCTTTATCCAGGGGGAGGCACTCTCTGTGTGTTATGGCTCAGATGTAGCAGAGCTGACAGTGTGGGTGTCACAGCTGAGAAAGCAGAGCTGTGACTGTCATTGTGTTTTATATCAGTCTCATGGATCTCATCAACTCATCTCTGATCTGTCTCGTCTCTCTGTTTCTGTGTGTCAGATACTAGTAGAATGTTCAGAAGGTAAATCAAAGTGTAGATAAACCCTGGACCCTGATAATCTAAGCACGTTGTCAGTACACAGCACACAGATCTCAGGAGAGACCACTATATTGACTGCTTTCAATATCTCTGCTTGCTTTCGTTGATGAGAAACTGTGAATTTACCCTCCAGAACCTGCTCTTATACACTGTAACAAAACTCTTCATGCAGAAGATAATCTTGATCTCCCATTGCAGTAGTGTGAATAGGCCCCTACCTGTAGTACTCGACGACACGGGTCTGCCGGGCTACAAGGGACAGCTTTCCGCTGGTGTCCTGCCAGTTTGGTAACGTGGAGAGCTGGTTGATGACGCCATTGGCCATGATCTGCATGAAGCGCAGGGTCTGCACGTAGTCGCCATGTGCTGCAAAGATCTCATTGAGGCGCAGCAGATGCTGGTCCAGGCTCTCCTTCAGCTTGTAGCTGGTGCCAGACACCTGTCAGGAAGGCAGAAAGCCATTAGCGGTGGCACGATGGGTGCGGCTCAGCTGTCACATCTGCTGCAGACAAATACTTTATACAACATTATCCTAAATAAGCATTTTCTATCTGTGGTTTGGACTGACTGTTGCTCAGTATCATATGTGTCAATAGGAGTGGGCCGCAGTACCAGACTCAACCACAACAGTATATGCGGCACTGTGTACACCAAGCATCAGGCGTTTCCCCAGAAAGAGGGAGGGTGAAAGAGAACGAAGGACCCATCCTACCTATGAAATGGAGCGACAGATTGAGGGTGCACCCTATTGCTTCATTTACTGCCAGTGATGGACGAGTACAACGTTCTCAATGTCCCACAGAGAATAAAAGGAGTGGCAGGACCTACCTCACACTGCTGGGCTCTTAACACTCTGCATCAACTTGGCTCTACTGCTGTTGGCTAGATAATGCAGAGAACTAAGAGCACAGCAGTGTGAGGAAACGCCACCAGTACAATCCTGGAATATAAATCCAGTAGATAAATACATTTCAGTCCTGTTACATTTACAAAGGTCTAATTACACAGATCTCCAGGGATAACAACATTGGCTGCAGAAAGCTCAGCAGTGTGAGGATACGCTCCCTAGTGCAATCCAGGAATAAAAAAAATAAATAAATAAATAAAAAATCCATATATCACAGTCCTGCTGCTACTAACAACACACACTAAAATATGATTGCACAGGGACAAAATGCAACAATCCAACACTGGCTGCAGAGAGGATTGAACACAGCAGTGTACACCCTAGTACAGTGGTGGCGAACCCTCGGGTGCCAGAGGTGGCACTCAGACCTTTCTGTGGGTACCCTGGCCTTCACTCCAACGGAGTTTGCCAGACAGGACTCAAAGCTTCCTCCAGTGGTCCAAGTCCAAATGTCCACAAGTCCACATGCCATGCTCAGCGCCATCTTAAAGCAACATCCTTGGCTGCCAGGACTACAGGAGGAGCGAGAAAATGTGGATAGAGATGGATTATTTTTGGAGCACCTGCTATGGGTCCCCCGATTCTTTCTCTTCAGGGGACCCTGGAGGGAACCTACAATCCAAATTTCTCCATCATCTTTCTATTGTATTGGTGATCTTAGGACGCCAATACGATTAAAACCTGTGATACAGCAGAGATCAATAAGTTACTACTTAAATTGTCATGTTGGCACTGTGCTACATATAAATGGATACTGGATGTAGTTTGGGCACGCTGTCTCCAAAGGGTTCGCCATCACTGCCCCAGTACAATCCTGTAATATAAAGTCAAGCTGCTACTTATACACAAGTGTATGATGACACATCTCTCCAGGGACAATTACCAACACTGGCGGCAGAGAACACAGAGCACAGCAGTGAGAGAATAAAACTTCCACTGCACTTGGAGGAGCTGCAATACTGGAATAGAAATCCATATTTCACAGTCCTGCTGCTACTCACAACATACAGAAATGTCTGATTACACATCTCTCCAGGGACAATACCGAACACTGGCTGCAGTCTGTATGATCACACCTGCTGCAGATCCCTTTGGATAATTTTCTTGGATTTTTGATTTTTTTAATTTAAAGTATCCATAATTTTTGCTCAATATTAGACCACTAGTTCTTATAATTGGCACAGAAGGGTGACGGACATAAAAACTTGCCAGCTACAGGGGCTTCTCCTGCCAAAGGTTTGTATATCCACCCTCCCTCCTCCTGCCAACTCCGAGTGGGTAATTCACCGGCTGCAGCGATGGAGGCGTCCCCAGGGGTCGGGGATTAGAGTCTGATGGCTAGAAAGCAGTGGGGGAGGGAGCCAAGATGCCCAGCTGTTGGGTTAAAGCCGTGGGTACGAGGGTGGGGGACGAGGAGCGGTCTGGAGAGAGAGGAAATGAGAGGTGAGGGCGATTACCCGCAGACTGGAGACTGCACTTCACATCCTCCAGCAGGGAATTACTGGGAGCGGCCGTCTATGGAAAGCGATATCTGATGCCGCAAGATACACTCACTTACCACCAGAGTACATAGAAGCCTAAGTAGTGCCACGCTATAGGGGGTCAGATGGGAGGTTTAGACCCCCCCCCTCCATATTCCTTGCTCAAGTCCTTATGTTAACTACACAGATCTGGCGACTTGAAGAATTAGACAAGTGGGTGGAATTATTCTGCTCTGTCTATTGGATAGCGAGAGGCAATAGTGGAGGGGCGCCTGTACGGTCAGCAATGACATGAAACAAGTGATGTCAGTGGGTCAGGAGACTCACATAGGACCCCAGGGATCAGACCCTTCTGATGATGTGGTACAGAAATGTAGAAGTTCTTGTCTAGTATTGCAACTCAATTTAATGTACTGTGGCTGAGCTGCAATACCAAACATGAACACGGGCCGGGGTGGCACTATTTTAGTATCTCATAAACCCCTTTAATAGTGAATGCCCCTGCTCTATAGTTTCTATAGTCGCCCCCCCTTTCTCTCCTCTGTCAGACAGATGGCCCCCGAGAGGCCACTCAGCACCAGATTTAGTCTCTACATTAGTCACAGTCCATAGGAATTTCACAGAAGTGGGTTCAGCTATTGTGCTGCTCGGTCTTCGCCACAGCTGCCAGAATCACTCATGTCCGCCAGGCGCTAAATAACAAAAAATTAACACACCCCGTCCCATATAGAGGAGAGCAACACGTATGTCTTCTCTCTAAATTCAAGGCCAGCGCCAGGACTCGGAGAGGTACATATTTATATCCTGGCACTTACCAGAGTGTCGATCCCCGCCAGGGTGTGATTGGCATCATCCAGAGAGTATGTGAGCTGGTAGACGCCATCGTTGGTCTCGCTGTTACCATAGAAGCCGATGCCGACCGCAGCGCTGGAAAAGACAAAGCGACACAATATAAATCCCCGGGGTCTAACAATACAATACATCAATCAACACATCAGAAATATATAGCAGCGGCTGAAGAATGCCAAGATTACCGCAAAGCGGATGCCAGTCAGTCCGGGCACAGGAAACAAGCAATTATATAGAATAATAGGAGAATCATAGTCTAAAAGTGAAAACTTGCCTGTGCTCCAGGATCCTACAATGTTCAAAGTCCAAATCTACTTCCTACCCCACACAGAGGCCGCCACTTCCCATTACCCCATTACATGCACAGAGGCCGCCACTTCCCATCCCGCACACACACAGAGGCCGCCGTTTCCCGTAGTGGTTACATGTCCATCAATAGGTAGTGGTTACATGTCCATCAAAAGGTAGGCGCTGGAGAACATCCCTATATAGACCCCTGCCAGTTGTCTTTTTACAGTAATTTTAACAAGCAGTAATCCATGCACGTATGTGTACAATAAAATAACCTTACCTTCTGCCTTTGCTCTGAGTAAAGGCTGTAGAAGCTGGTTGAAAATGTCAGCAGTTACTAAGAGCATAGGATGGGACTAAGAGTCTCTGACGCGAGACCTAACATGTGAGTCCCTTTAAATACACATAACACAGGACACCATCCTATGTAAATGTTATGTTAAATGAACAGTCCATTGCATATAGTAAGAATTCACAAACACCTCTACGAGTGCTTTACATGTCCTGCTTTCTTATTGCTTCAGGTGCTTAATGTGAATTCCAACATAAAAGAGACAGATGTGGACTACCTAGAGGTGAGAAATATCTATAAAATAAATATGATTTCATCTTGCTGGATATTACAGATCAGGGATTTCTTTTGGAACACTGGAAAAACCCAGTAGAGGTGCAAAAAAAGAAGGTGTTCTTAAAGGGAACCTGTCAGCACATAAGCCGAACAACAGTACCTTCTAATGTATAATGCACATCCCCCGGAGGTTCTTCTTTCATAGTCGAAGGTGTCAGCACTCATGAAAAAAAGCAGATTTCTCATCATTGCTTACATCTATGAATATAACAGACGGACCTCCGGGGGACATGCCTAATACATAAAAAGCTACTGTTGGTGGGCTTAGGCTTGCTAGTGTGCTGACAGGTTCCAATCAAAGAAAATGGGGCAGATTTACTTACCCGGCAGATCCAGCGGCGCGTTCTCTGCGGTGGATTCGGGTCCGGCCGGGATTCACCAAGGCAGTTCCTCCGACGTCCACCAGGTGGCGCTGCTGCGCTGAAATTCCCCGAGGCCCGCCAGAATGCACTGAAGTTCACCGGCCTATTCCTAGTGAAGGTAAGCGCGAGTCCCGCAACACTTTTTTTTTTTTAAATGCAGCGGTATTTCCGAATCCATCGGGTTTTCGTTTGGCCACGCCCCCCGATTTCCGTGGCGTGCATGCCTGCGCCGATGTGCCACAACCCGATCGCGTGCGCCAAAATACCGGGGCAATTCAGGGAAAATCGGCGCAAATCGGAAATATTTTCGGGTAACACGTCGGGAAAACGCGATTTGGGCCCTTAGTAAATGACCTCCAATGTACCTTCAAAAGCAATCATGATAAACTAGGAATTACTCAAAGATCCAGGCACTGTGACTCGGTAATCTTCTTATATTTGTTATCCATGTCCTCCTTCCTTCAATTTTTAAAATTATGTTAATAAGCCTGAAGGGCTTATTAACAGACTTCACAGACTGTTACACTGCCCCCCTCCCTCCTGATCCCTTTCCCACTGCCTGATGTAATCACACTGCAGCAGCGGAGGTTTCAGTACACAGTGGGAGAGGGAAGAGCTCCTGCACAGCGTGGCTACAGCCCTTCAGATAATTTTAAAAGTTGATTTTAGAAGGAAGGAGGCCAAATATAAGAAGATTACCACAGTCACGGTGCCTGAGTAAGTGTCCCTGCTGGCTTATCATGATGGATTTTGATGGTAGATTTTAAAAAAAAAATTTTAAGCTCCCGTTTCCCAGGTTGCGTTGGGCTTCTGATCATTGACACTGATGTCTGGGACGGATTGGCAACTGGTTTCAAGACCCTCGGACCACAGGAAATCACTTGTGGCATAAGAGGAAGTGAAATTTTAATGTAATCTTTTCTTATTTTTCAGATTTACTGCAATGGAATCGACATTGTTAAACTTCAGAATTTAAAGGTATAGTATGTTTTATGATAGATACCAAGATCACGTAGATTACAATAAGGTAACAGGCCGCCGACTCGTGCACAGAGGACATAACTTTCCTCTGATAATGAAAAGTCATAAAAATCATATGCCTATAAATGTATATAGCAAAATGACTTCACAAATACAACACCTTGTGCCGCTATGCTGAAAAACACACAAACAAAGAATACCGTATTTTTCGGACTATAAGGCGCACCGGAGTATAAGGCACACCATCAATAAATGCCTGCTAAAATGTCTAGGTTCATATATAAGGTGCACCTGATTATAAGGATGAATGACCAGCAGGGGGCAGACCTGTGCACAGTTCAAGGCAGCTGTTTTCTGTAAGTACAGTTCATATGTAAGGCGCAGTGGACTATAAGACACACCTTTGATTTCTGAGAAACTCAAAGGATTTTTTGTGCGCCTTATAGTCCGAAAAATATGGTACAACAAAACTTCTATTGTCCAGGGGCTCACACTAACCTGAGGAAAGCCTTAAAAGGATGGCTGCAGGATCAGACTACATTGGGCTTACTCGTTGTCAGTTACCATGGAGACACATAGATCTGCATTGGAGCTTTAAACCCAAGAGCCAAGACTAAAACTCAGATTTGAAAAAGAATTATCTTAATTTGTCTTATTTTATTACAGTCCTTTGATTTCTTGATTCGAAATTGGTATGACCCGGAGACATGTACAGAAGATGATGCAGAGTCCTATCTCAACGGTGAAATTAAGGTTTGCAACGTAATAATAATTTAACCTTGTGTTGACTTCTCTGTGCATTAAATTACAATAGTTCAAAACCTGTTTTGATAATTGTAATTTGATAAAAATCATTTATCTGCCTATAATTCTTCCCCTTATTTTTGGTTACATTCTTAAAAAGGTTTTTCCCACCAAACAATTACTCTATCCACAGTACAGGGCATTACTTGCTGATTGGTGGGGGTCTCAGTGATGAGACCCCACAGATCACGAAAAAGAGTGGTTCGAGGTACGTCAGTTGTCGCTCCCCAAAACGAATGGAGCAGACGGCCATCCAGTCTGCTCCATTGATCTCTATGGAGCTGGCGGCGATTGCCGAGCGTGGCAAGTTAGGCCCTATATTGTGTGTTGTGTATAGGGCCTAAGTTGTTTGGTGGGAAAACCCCTTTAAGGTGGAAAGGAGTGTACAGATGAGAGAGAGTATGGCTATAGGGTCAGACTACACAAGGTTTGCTTGTAGTCTGTAACCATGGATACATAAATCTCAATATACACTGCAGAGTTCCCCTCATATTACACTTGTTTATACAAGGTTTAGCAAGTGTTAAGTTCTCCTGCTGTGAAGCCAGAGAGGAAATTTTACTTATCCTCACTATGATATACAGTACATGTATAGGATGGAGGCTCATCATGCTATATACATATGTGCAGGGGCGTAGCTGGAAGAGGCAGGGCCCCATTACAGTTTTTAGAATGGGGTCCCCTTTTCCTCAAAATAAACATACATGTGAGTTACAATCACACACATTTATACAGCCATATATACAAAAACATATATACTTATGCGCATATACACATACAGCATATACAAACCATATACACACATACAGTTTAAATGTACATACATAAAGTATACACTCACTGGCCACTTTATTAGGTACACCTGTCCAACTGCTCGTTAACACTTAATTTCTAATCAGCCAATCACATGGCGGCAACTCAGTGCATTTAGGCATGTAGACATGGTCAAGACAATCTCCTGCAGTTCAAACCGAGCATCAGTATGGGGAAGAAAGGTGATTTGAGGCCTTTGGACGTGGCATGGTTGTTGGTGCCAGAAGGGCTGGTCTGAGTATTTCAGAAACTGCTGATCTACTGGGATTTTCACGCACAACCATCTCTAGGGTTTACAGAGAATGGTCTGAAAAAGAAAAAACATCCAGTGAGCGGCAGTTCTGTGGGCAGAAATGCCTTGTTGATGCCAGAGGTCAGAGGAGAATGGGCAGACTGGTTCGAGCTGATAGAAAGGCAACAGTGACTCAAATCGCCACCCGTTACAACCAAGGTAGGCAGAAGAGCATCTCTGAACGCACAGTACGTCGAACTTTGAGGCAGATGGGCTACAGCAGCAGAAGACCACACCGGATGCCACTCCTTTCAGCTAAGAACAGGAAACTGAGGCTACAATTTGCACAAGCTCATCGAAATTGGACAGTAGAAGATTGGAAAAACGTTGCCTGGTCTGATGAGTCTCGATTTCTGCTGCGACATTCGGATGGTAGGGTCAGAATTTGGTGTCAACAACATGAAAGCATGGATCCATCCTGCCTTGTATCAACGGTTCAGGCTGGTGGTGGTGGTGTCATGGTGTGGGGAATATTTTCTTGGTACTCTTTGGGCCCCTTGGTACCAATTGAGCATCGTTGCAACGCCACAGCCTACCTGAGTATTGTTGCTGACCATGTCCATCCCTTTATGAGCACAATGTACCCTGTAACATCTGATGGCTACTTTCAGCAGGATAATGCGCCATGTCATAAAGCTGGAATCATCTCAGACTGGTTTCTTGAACATGACAATGAGTTCACTGTACTCAAATGGCCCCCACAGTCACCAGATCTCAATCCAATATAGCATCTTTGGGATGTGGTGGAACGGGAGATTCGCATCTTGGATGTGCAGCCGACAAATCTGCGGCAACTGTGTGATGCCATCATGTCAATATGGACCAGAATCTCTGAGGAGCTTCCAGCACCTTGTTGAATCTATGCCACCAAGAATTGAGGCAGTTCTGAAGGCAAAAGGGGGTCCAACCCGTTACTAGCATGGTGTACCTAATAAAGTGGCCGGTGAGTGTTAATACACACCATATATACGTACATACAGCATATATACGTACATTGCCCCAGATGCAGGGGCCCTCTGACACTGTGGGCTCCATAGCAGCTGCTATGGCTGCTACCTCTGTAGTTACACCCCTGCATATGTGCCTTTTACTACCGCAGCTGGTAATTGTTTATGCCATTGATCACATGTCACATATAATATGTTTTTCTTTGTTACTGAATAGATGATGAAGAACAAATACAAGGACTGCAATTTTTTTAAGATTGTTAATGAGAGGTCTATCAACTGCTTTTTGATGCCACATCCAGGCAATGATATCACGAGCAAGGAGACAGGGAGACTTCAAGGTAATGTAATTGGTATATTTATGGGTTTCTTAGTGTGGTAACCTTTACAGGTCCATTTGATGTTCAGTCATGAGAAGAATGGATGACTTGAACCATCTGAATGGGCTGCATCATAGGGCCCTTTTGAGTAACCCTGTCATGTGATGTCACCACAATTTAATAAAGAGAAGCAAACTCTGTAATATTTTGGTTTATATGATTAGAAGCGGGCTATCCAAATGATAATCCTCACCGAACGTCTAGGATCACATCCAGATCACAACCAGAATAGAAGTCTATGACACACGGTCAAAGTACACAGTAAGAGTCCTGATTACCCCGCCCACACACAGTGATTGACAGTGAGAGTCCTCGTTATTCCACTCACACACAGTGATTGACAGTGGCGTCCTGATTACTCAACCTACACACACAGTGATTGATATAGGGCAGCACAGTGGCTCAGTGGATAGCATTACAGCCTTACAGCCTTCAAGTCCCAGGGTTAAAATCTGCAAAGAGTTTGTATGTTCTCTCCGTGTTTGCGTGGGTTTTCTCCGGGTCCTCTGGTTTTCTTTTACACTCCAAAACATACTGGTATGTATCTAAGTTGATTAGATTGCGAGCCCCATTAGGGATAGGGACCGATTTGGCAAGTTCTGTGCAGTGCTGCGTAACCTGTGAGTGCTATATAAATAAAGGAATTCTTATTATTGTTAATAGTGAGAGTCTTGATTACTCCTCCCACACACAGTGATTGGCAGTGAGAGTCCTGATTACTCTGCCCACACACAGTGATTGGCAGTGAGAGTCCTGATTACTCTGCCCACACACAGTGACTGACAGTGAGAGTCCTGATTACTCTGCCCACACACAGTGACTGACAGTGAGAGTCCTGATTACTCCTCCCACACACAGTGATTGGCAGTGAGACTCCTGATTACTCCACCTACACAGTGATTGAACATGAGAGTCCGGATTAATCTGCCCACACAGTGATTGCCATGTACCTGGATGGCTGACAACTTTGACCTAAAATGTTTTCTACAAGTGGTGTTGGCAATACAAGCAATACAAATTCCAGGATACTTTTTTTCATTAATATCAAATAACAATATGGTTTCAAAAATCTGGTCCTCAGATAAATCCAACCATAAACGAACAACACACAACAGATTCCACTATTCCATCATTATTAATTTAACAAAAATAAGTCCAAAAAGTGTGAAAAATCAAATACACCCTTAGGGTCTGATCACACAACATTTTTTTACCCTGCATTTGCCATAGGAATGGAAATCTGTGTAACCATACCATTGTCAGTAACGCAGGATTGTGAAAAGGATTTATATTCCAGGAATGTAGCTGGACTTATCTAAAGTTGGATTTACCTAATTTTAAGATCTTCTAAGGAAAAATGTTTTTATTTTGCCCTGATATGAAACTATAGAATTCAAAAACAACAATATTATCAATGTTATTTGGCTATTTTCCCAGATATGAATAAAGAATTTCAGGATAATTTGAAAACATATCTGTCAGGGCTAGTGGAGAGAATTATGTGCAGCATTGGATCGGCTTCCAATCAAAATACCAGGAAATGTGGAGCGATGCCTGAGCAAATATTGGTACGTATCACAGTTATCTGATAGTTTTCCTATTATATAAAAAGTTATTTGTAGGTTAGTTATATTATATTAAGTTTCCTTAAAACCAAGCACCATTGTTTTTCTTGTGAAATTCTCAATAAGTTTGATGTGTTACATGACCCTCTTCCCATTATAAAATTAAAGTTGGATCCAAAATGGCCGACTTCAAAATGCCGCCCATGGTCAACACCCATCTTGATAAGTTTTCCCCTCCCATATAGTAATGTGCCACAAACACAATGTTGATATCACCGACTATTCCCATTTTAATTAGGTGTATCTATATAAGTGGTGCACACTATACTATGCAAGAGACACAACATGTCCAGTAAGATCACCAGGAAAATGACCTTAATGATGACTTCTCCCGGCCACAGGGGGGGGTAAGTGTAATTATGTTCAGGGGCCCTGAGGAGAAGAAGGGACCCTAAGTCACAGACAACCCTCCTCCCTTTCCAGGTGCAGGGAACTCACTGTGTACACAGTGGTGGATGTTCAGTCTGTGGAGGGGGCCCACAAAAATTTGCCAGTCAGGGGCCCTGCCCGGTCATAACTCATCTCTGCAGAATTCATGGATTCGTATCCATAGTGTACCCCGCATAAATATACACTTCATGAATTGGGTGCTATTAATAAAAATGTACCTGTATGAAGTTAATTCACCATAAATGTAGCCATGTTGTCCCATGAAAATGAGATAGCTGTCCTTGGAAACAACCATCCTAACTGTCCAGCTGTTCTGGAGTGATATACAAACTAGATTTTGCATATGAAATGTCCAGGAGTTACTGCAGGTCCCACAGCCGTCCTGTGGTAATGATCACTGAATCCAGGTGGTCAGGCAGGACTCAATAGCGCAGAGAGTGGTGATGGTCGAATCCAAGGACAGCTGTCTCTTTTCTAAGGGACAACATGACTACATTTAAGTCATGTCACACAGGAAATTTTATAATAACATGCAATTGAAGAAATGTTTGTATATGGAAGATGAATTAAATTTAATGTGAATGCCTAGATGAGGATACTCCTTCAATGCTGGAATTTATATGGAAAAAAAATCTACTTTTTTTTTTTGCAGTTGTCCGTGAATCACATAAATAACCTGAAGTGCAATATCTCCAGTCCAGCAGAGGTGAGATACAGGACAGGAATATGTGTATATAATAGGGAAGAGTTATAAAAAAAGTG
Organism: Engystomops pustulosus; assembly: GCA_019512145.1. NCBI lineage: Eukaryota > Metazoa > Chordata > Amphibia > Anura > Leptodactylidae > Engystomops > Engystomops pustulosus. The sequence continues at coordinate 12,841,535 of CM033644.1, forward strand.
TCCTAAGGTTAGACAGTGCAGAGTTAGACTAGACAGTCTTATTCTGCACCAGATTTATAAAAGTGTCTGATGCTGGATGATAAATCTGTCCTAGCATTGATCAGGCAGGGAGGGCGGGGGATGGTATGGAGGAGAGAGATTGTACGAGAAGACACAGGCTGCAGCTGTCCCCCCTGTGCGGACACACCACTTGCTGCTGGCAGCATAGGCTATTGGAACTTGTCACCAGCTAAAAATTAAATTTTTAGTCACAGGTTCCCTTAAAGTTAAATCCCTTGGTGGATGGTTTCATACTTTAGTTTTACAGGACCCTTTCTGACCAGTCCCTGATGACGTTAATTACAGTTCTCCCTGAACCCTGTAGGAAACACTCCACCTGTGCCAATTTATGCCGGATTTCTCTCATTACTGTGGAAATAAAACTACTATCTGTTCTTTCCTTATGCACAACAACCAGGTGGAATTTGTTAAAACCAAGAAGACTTCGCTTTTATTGTCCAGTTTACTAAGATTACTAAGCAACGGTTAGGCCTGTTCTCGGTTGACACTGAGAAAGCCTTTGTCCGTGTGCATTGGGGGTTCTTATGGACGACTCTGGTACTGCCAGACATGAGTCTGCAAGTCATTGATATAATATGGGGGACATACTCTGATCCAACGGTTCAGGTTTGAACTAACGGGAAGCCACAAGGAGGGAGTCCTTGTCCCTCTTGTCATATGTTCTGGCCTACAGATCATTCCCAGTGTGCACCGTGGCATGTACACTGGTGACCTCTGTCAGAAACCTGTCCACCAAAAGCGCACTAAGTGGTGGCAAACTCACCCTGTGACGTCCCTGTGGGCAAAGGCCCTGCCTGCAGCAGATAAACCGCCCTGACAAGGGCGAACCCGCTATCAGGAACCTAACTAACGGTCCCTGAGCGACCCTACATGGAAAACTTACTTTGTCTGGCAGATGCTGGATGGTGGAGCGGGCAGGTAACCGGAATACAGATATAGACCAGTGTTCACACTGGTATACAGAAAACTAGCACAAGTCTAAGACAGAGAAAAGAGGGATAACACCAAGAGATACACAACACTGAGGGACAAAACACAGATAAAGACAGACAAGCGGAGTCAAACAAACCGGATCTGACTGAATAACCAGCCAGGTCTGATGGGAGTAGCAGGTATATATGGCAGTCACATACAAGAAGCAGACAAATAAATGCCACCTATTCTGCCAACTGTGGATAGAGGGATGTTTTGGCATGGACGTTACAACCTCCTTCTGTATGTACCCGAGCCTTGTGTTTCCTTCCTTCTATTTTGGCAGAGTTTACTAGATTTGCTCACCTTAGAAACTTACTCTTCATAAAATCGAGGGTCTAAATATTAGACTGCCCAGGACTGAGAGGTTCCCTCTGATTGAGCAGTGATATACACTATTTGAGTATTAATATTCCTGCGAATTTCTCTTCCTTTTGTTTAGTCTGAACTATATGACCCTCCTCAGCTGTACCCTTGTGGATCTAACTTGCTACTACAGGCCGCCACCAATCATGGTTCAGGTGCATTAATGTACGCAAGATGGACATAGATCCCAGATTCTGATTCCTTTATCAGACCCTCCTGATTTGCCTCACCCTTCATTACATATGTGTAAAACAATCATAGCTGAAGTGGTGGCAGAGGATTCATCACACTGCACACATCGGGGCTCATTTACTTACCCGGTCCCAGTTCACCTAAAGTGCATTGTCCATCTATAAAGCACTGTGCCGCGATTCACTACGATCGTGCGCCCGATATCCTGCATGTGTTGCTTCCCCGCTCAGGTCCGCGGGAGTTCACCATCTTCTTCCTGGTGCATGTAAGTGCATTGTCTTGCGACACAATTTGAATGTTAAATCGCGCACTCAGTCCGTATCAGTCGGATCGTCCGTTGGCCACGCTGTGCATTTCTGTTGCATGAAAGCAATGCAGCTGCACCAAAATCCAATTGCCTGTGCCAAAATTCTAGCGCAGACACCTGTTTAATACCTGTCCATGCCGTGTAATACCCAAAAGGCGCACAGTCCTACGAAAGTGCGATCCACGACAATCCCATTATTGTGACACTTGTGCCAACTTACTGTCTTCTGCAGATGTGTAACATGAAAATAAACATGGAAACCATGCAAGAAATAAAGGAAGAATTTCAAGAGTTTCTCCGTAACTGGGTAAGTTTGAAAACCCCAGCGACCATCCTCCCTTCCCTTCCAATCTGCGTAGGGGAAAATAGCGCCAGTGCCCTATGGACATTTCCCCAGACTATGGTTTGGAGAGAAATGTGTGCTTCAACAATATTGGACGCTGTACTAGAACCTGAAACTATAACTTTCAACATACTCTGAATAAATCAGTGGAACAATGTGCACACATGAGAAAATTTGCAGTCATCTCACAACTGGAAGGTGAAAACCTAGCAGCTGTGACTCACTGCTTCCCCTCCTGCCATCTCCATAGGATTATATGTAATCTTACACCTCAGTGAGCTTTGTCTGCCGTTAGCAGGATAAACTGCAGCATGAGATTTAAAGGAAATCTACCATTTGCTTTTATGCATTATGAGCCAAACATACCTTGAGAATGCTGTAGCTACACTGATGCAGAAACACATCTTGTTTAATCCCTGAACTAAGTGGTTTGGCTAAAAAACCTATTATAGAATTATGATAACGAAGCTCTGTCACTCCTGTGGCTGCCCCCGTGCTTCTCCTCTTACCCTAATTATGCACTGCTCCAGAGAATGATGTAATCTCTGTGTTGTCCCTGACAGGCAGAAGTAATCAATCGCTGCACCATCCCCCAGCAGCTGTGTATGAGACATCCAGCTCAGGTTGATTAGTCCTGTCTGGACAGTACAGGCAGCTCTGTGTAATGTGTTTATGTACGGCACCCAGCTTTCCCAAAGTGCTGAATTTCATCATTGTTTTTTGAGCAAAACCACTTGATTCAGGGATTAAACAAGATATGTTTCTGCATCAGTGTAGCTACAGCATTCTCAAGGTTCACAATGCATAAAAACAAATGGTCGATTTCCTTTCAAATGAATCTCTAAATTAGGAAGGCAAGGAGTAGGAGAGATGCCAAAGTAAAAGGGGAAAGAAGCACTCAAGATATTTTTGTATAGTTTCTTGTATTCACTTGTTCTGTTGATTTGTTGAAAAATGAGTGACAATGTAATTTCTTTTCCAATGGGTTTCCTCTGAGCCTTAGCCTCAAAGAGGTCTTCCAGAGAATCGGAAAAAAAACCCCACATGGGCAAGATTCCACACAGTCACATTTTTGCCACAAAATTTTCATTAGAAAAATCTGTGGCAAAAACACTTTCCCGATACAAAGGGAGGCTCCTGTTTGGAGTATAGGTAATGATAAACTAGATCAATATCATAATAAGTCTGAATTAGAGTGCTGGGGTACACCGGTCTACTATATTTTAAGGCCTACTTGCCCCTTACTACTCAGCACTAACTTACACTACTGAGTAAATTACTTTATGGAACAGGAATACCGGAAATGTCAGTCAAAATATGTCGGAAAGCCTGACAGTGGAGTTACCACCTTTAAAGGAAATCTACCACCACGATAAATAATTGTAAACCAATCACACTGACATACTGGTGTGTTCTTCTTTTCTTTTAGCTTCTTAGGACCTTATTTTTATAAGAAAAGAGGTTTCACAAATTATGCAAACGAGCCTTCGGGGCTCCAGACTCTATAGATGTGAATGGAGCTTGAAGCCCCGAAGGCTCATCTGCATAATTTTTAAAACCTCTTTTCTTAAAAACAAAGGCATACAAAGCTACAAGAAGAGCAGATCCTGCCAGAGGGGGCGCACACCAGTATGTCAGTGTGCTTGGTGTACAATCCTTCATCCTGGTGGTAGATTTCCTTTAAATCCTGGTTGAATATTGCATAGACTTTCTAGTTCTTCTTTTTTTACCATGGGAGCGTGGCATTTAACATGCTTCATTAGAAGTTTTTTTTTCTAAACTACGATCTTGATATTCCATGTCAATGCTGGAGTTTCTTTCATATCTTTGCGAATTGGCTTTCTCGTCTCTCGGACATATTCCAATATGAGTCCAGCATATTTAAAGGGGGTTTTCCCACAAGCAAAAGTTAGACTTTATCCACGGGATAGGACGTAACTTTCTGATCAGTGGGGGTCTCAGTGCTGAGACCCCCACAGATCGCGAATAGGAGGGGTCAGTCGGAGCTCTATGGAGCTGAATGAAATTGCCAAGCGCCGTGCTCACCATTAATAGAGATTAATGCAGCAGAACGGTCATGCTCTGCCGTCTGCTCCATTAGTCCGAGGAGCGATGAGGGGGTCCAATGGTCACTCTCGTTTTTGCGATCTGTGGGAGTCTCAGCACTGAGATCCCCCCCTGATCAGCAAGTTAGGCCCTATCCTGTGGATAGGGTCTAACTTTTGTTCGTGAGGAAAACCCCTTTAATTCCATTATACCTTTATAGTTTTTGAAGGTATAGTAAGCAGTAGGTTGTGAACCCACCAGGCTATCCTTCTGGACCTCAGAGGTTTTCACCCTGTAATAGTAATGAATACATAACATCCAATGATAGTCAAATAGCCTCATATGAGAATAAACTACATGCAATATCATTCGTGTACCTTTCAGAAACACTCACTGCTCCCTCTCTTATTGCCTCCATAGTCTATGTGGAAATTAAGAATAGGAACTCAAGTCGCTGAAAAGATTGAAGAACTTCAATGCAAATTCGAGACCTCTTTCAGGATTACAAATGAGGAGGATCGCAATGAACAGAGGGAGAAGATGAAGGAATATTTGGTTATAGAAGGAAACAACTTCTGCAGGAATCACAACGTTAAACTTCTACTACATGGGGTTCCTGCGCTGATAGCGCTGGCCGGGTTAGCAGCGGCAGGACCTGCAGGAGCACTTTTTGCTCAGGCATCAACTTCCGCAGCAGCAGGTTCTTCTGCAACAGAAGTAATTATCAGTGGAGCTGCTGCAGTGGGGCAAATAGGCTTGGCTGTGTTACGTAAGTGGATCTGATGCAAATACAGTTCAGTAAGACAGGTTTATGCAAGACAATTATAAAGCAGACAAATCTAAAAGCCCTCCATTAGCTGATGACTACAGGTCCAACTTCTCTAACTTTTCCAAAGAGAAGCAACCTGTGGCCATACATTTACCGTGTAGAAATTAGGAATCCTCCCCATATAAGCTTTTTTTCTCCCCAAAACCTTCACTACTCTCCACTTTGGAAAAGCACTGTATATATATATATATATATATATATATATATATATACAGGCAGTCCCCGGGTTACATACAAGATAGGGTCTGGAGGTTTGTTCTTAAGTTGAATTTGTATGTAAGTCGGAACTGTATATTTTATTATTGTAATCCCAGCCAGAACTTTTTTGGTCTCTGTGACAATTGGATTTTAAAAATGTTGGGTTGTCATAAGAACCAGGATTAACAATAAAGCTTAATATTAGACGCCTGTGATGGCTCTTATAGCTGATTATTGTAGCCTAGGACTAAAGCACAATAAATTACCAATATCCAGAGGTCCGTTTGTAACTAGGGGTCGTATGTAAGTCGAGTGTTCTTAAGTAGGGGACCGCCTGTATATATATATATATGTTGTGCTTTGGTTGAACAAATATATTGTATTATATTCTCTTTTTCCTCGCGCCATCACAGGGGTATTCCTGTATTTTTTGGATTAGAAGAAGCACCACAGATTTAGTCATCCAAAAAAAAGAAAAATATATATTTGACACCAATTAAAAATTCCCTGTTGGTTACACACAAGCACAGAACAAACAGCTCTGCTACATTAATTTACTCACACACAGCTCTGCTACATCCATTTACTCACACAGCTTTGCTACATATATCCAACAAGGAGACCTGAGTGAAGTTGGCCCCCCCACCTTGTTCAAATCAAACAAAATTGGTGTCAAACGTTTGTGCTACGTTTGTGCTGGTTTTTGCAGCAGAAAATTTTGTTTTTGCCCCTATCGTTTTTTTAAGATTTTAATGAAAGTTTCCAGAGGTCATCAGAGGTCAACCAGCCCCCCCACATTGCCCAAATCAAACAAAACTGGTGCCGAACAATTCTGCTACGTTTGTGCTGGTTTGTGCTGCGCAAATTTTTGTTTGTGCTGCTTTTGTTTTGAATATATGAACAAAAAATTAAAGTTCAAAAGTTCAAGCAGCCCCCCCACATTAACCGAATCAAACAAAACGGGTGTCAAACGTTAGTGCTACGTTTGTGCTGGTTTGTGCAGCAAAAATTTTCATTTGTGCCGCTATCATTTTTAATATATTCATACTTTTTTGCAGAGGTCATCAGAGTTCATTTCTTCCAAAGTACAATGTGTTTGCCAGCTCCCCCTGGTGATCAAACCAGGGAAGTGTCACTAGGTTTGTTTTTTACCAGTTCATCCTAAACACCTCAAACACCTGAACATACCTTAAAAATTATAGCGGCACAAACAAAAATTTTTGCTGCACAAACCAGCACAAACGTAGCACTAACATTTGACACCAGTTTTGTTTGATTCGGTTAATGTGGGGGGGCTGCTTGAACTTTTGAACTTAAAATTTTTGTTCATATATTCAAAACAAAAGCGGCACAAACAAAAATTTGCGCAGCACAAACCTACACAAACGTAGCAGAATTGTTCGGCACCAGTTTTGTTTGATTTGGGCAATGTGGGGGGGCTGGTTGACCTCTGATGACCTCTGTAAACTTTCATTAAAATCTCGAAAACGATGGCGGCACAAACAAAAATTTCTGCTGCACAAACCAGCACAAACGTAGCACAAACGTTTGACACCAATTTTGTTTGATTTGAACAAGGTGGGGGGGCCAACTTCACTCAGGTAACAAGGAGAGGGAGAGCAACGCAGAGGAAGTTACTACATAGGGATTTAGTATTTACTGTACCACCATGCCATGTTATTATAATAAAGAAGAAATTACAGTTTATCACAATATTTAGGTCTGGTTTTAATTTTTTATTTACACTTGGGAGTTGTTTTACTTGCAGATCTTGATGTGGTCAACTCCTGTGTCACCTGGATCTTCCCCTTATAATAGAAACAGTCTGGCTGCATAGTCTGGACCTCTCCTATAACAGTAGTCTGGCTGTGTAGTCTGTACCTCTCCTATAACAGTAGTCTGGCTGTGTAGTCTGGACCTCCCCCTATAACAATAGTCTCGCTGTGTAGTCTGTACCTCCCCCTATAACAGTAGTCTGGCTGTGTAGTCTGGACCTCCCCCTATAACAGTGTCTGGCTTGTAGTCGGACTCCCCCTAACAGTAGTCTGGCTGTGTAGTCTGGACCTAACACGATAATAGCAGTTGGCTGTGTAGTCTGAACCCCTCCTAAACCGTTAGTCTGGCTGTGTAGTCTGACTTCTCCTATAACAATAGTCTGGTGTGCAGTCTGTACTTCCCCACACACCAGACATTGAGGTATCCCCTGTTCATGACCACCAGAGGTGAAGTTACATCCATGTTGCCTACAATCATTAACCCCTTCATACTCAGACCACCAATCTTTTCATACGAAAGGCAAACCTTATTGAACAATTTATTAAAAAAAGTATTTTTTCTGCTGTTATAAACAAACACAAGAGACAGAATTCAAAACATGGTAAACATATAGACATCATGTAAATGGTGACTGATCTGGTAAACAAACAGTATAAGGAAATTTGCAGCTAGGAGAATAGTAGGGGTTGCCAGGTTGGATGGTGCCTGGTTCCTTGTGTTCAGGTAGAGGCAGCCAATATACCCGCTCCTCTCTTCAGGCCCTGCACAAGGTATAATTCAATGAATCGGCGGGACTGGGTGTTTTTGAGCAACGGGCACCTTGACTTAGACCAGCAAGTGCAAAAAACTTTGGCCGGTTGTATGGGGTTTTATCTATGAAGCCTGCCAGAGCTTGGATTGCTCTAGAACTACTTTCCAACTTGTATGTCTTACGGCATGAAAAGCCTAGTAGTTCACATTTAGCACCTTCTGTTGACAATGGCTTTTTCCTGTGATCCCACAGTGTTGTGGCAGCAATATCCATGAAATGGGGACAGGTCTCTAAGTGTTAACTGGAGGCAATTCACTTAAAAATCTACAATATCTTAAAGGCTGCTCCTGTCTTACAAACCACCATCTCTGGCAATGGAGAGAGCCACGAGACTATTCTCGACTAAGGCCTCACGCACACAAGCGTTTTTGTGGGCCGTGAGTTAGCCACAAAAATGGCAGCTAATTGATGCCCCCCATTGACTTCTATTGTGCACTGGCACGTTGCGGCACCGTGCATTCACTGTGTCTCACCACACTGTGAGAGAGCCGAGTGGCCGCGCCACAAATTGTAGGGCAGGTCTTTTTCCTGCCCTGATTTGCAACACGGCTGCTCATTTCCTGTGGACATGGGCTGATGTTCCCTGGCCGAAACCATCCGGCAATGCACACACTGCAATGTTTATGTAGCCTAACTCTCATAAAACGTCAGAAAATGAGCCATACATGCACAACCACCTCTCCTATCACAGCAATAGCGAAGTTGGTAGACTCAAGTTCATAAGAGAAGTGTGGGTTCCACGTCAAGGTTGGGGTATACATTTTGGCAATTCTTTTTCATATTTATCACAAGGTACTGGTCTGCAAAATCTCAAAGTGGAACTTTGCAGCTCTTGAAGGAGTTGTCCAGTATTAGAAAAACATGGCAGCTTTCTTCCAAAAACAGTGCCTTACTTCCAGTGGTTGTGTGTGGCACTGCAAGTGACATCTACCTTAATAGAGCCAAGATTCAATACTTAACCTAACCCATGGACATCAGTGGGGCTGTCTATAGAGAAAATAAACTAAATTCTTCCAAAGCTGATCAACCATTCTAAAGATTGTCTAAGAAGTAGTCATTGGGGCTCTTTTACTTACCCGGTCCTGTCGCGATCCAGCAGCGTGTTCTCCAACGAGGATTCGGGTCTACCGGCGATTCACTAAGGTTGTGCGCCCGATGTCCACTAGGTGTCGCTGCTGTGCCGAGGTCCGCCAGAGTTCACCAAGCTACGCTGGGTGCAGGTAAGTGTGTGTCAAGTGACACTTTTCTTTTTAAATACCGCGTTTTTTATGATTTTCGTTGCCTGCAAACCCGACGCCGATGCGACACAATCTGATCGCGTGTGCAAACCGGTAATTTTTGGGAAACCCGACGAAAATGAGCGATTCGGGCCCTTGGTAAATGAGCCTCATTGAGTGCTAGCAAATGGTCACCATATAAGTTCAGAAGTTGTAACTCTCTGCTGGCCTAAGAATACAACGTAGAACAAAGATTTTTCATGCCCAAACAAGTCCACTTCTGACCGAAAAGGCAGAATCCCCAGGTTAAGAGGTTGAACAGGGTATGAGAAAAAAAAAAACGACAAGCACGCCCTTAGGTTGTGTCTGGTACTGTAGCTTCCAACCATTGACATAATAAAAGCCTCACAACAGAGAAACAGTCCATAATGGATAAGTGTGTCCCTGCATGGTGGGGGTGAAAAATTATTTTATCTTGAAGAGTTCTTTTGTGTCCTAACACGAGATGTAAGTGAAATTCTCTGGTACAGACATATGTGAACAGCTCTCTCCTGTGTGAGTCCGAAAGATGACACATTAAACTTTGCCCCCAGTCAGAAGATTTTATTCACGTAGATCTCGATTTTTACAAGTGCCAAAAAGCCAAAAATGATGGCTACAGGCGATAGGTTTTTCACCTGCGGACAGCCAGAACGTTCCGTGATCACTAGTGGGACAAGGTGCAACCAACGGATGGACATGCAGGTCCTGCTTGGAGCCATCAATTAAATTTTTCGGATGCTTCTCACATAAACATGGCCTCTCATCTACATGGATTCCATCGTCTTAATAGGTGTGAGCTATAGTTGAACATGTTACACGTGTACTTATCAAAGAACATCTCTCCTTGAGAATTTATGCTCCTCCATTAGTTCAGGATTGGTGTTACCTACTATTCCACAATTGGTCACCATGTGTCTTATCTAAAAGTTTTAGAAGCTTAGGTCTACCACCCTAGAGTCTTGTCAGGTAGAGTCTCTGAATTATAAAGCGTCTGGTCAATCCTTATTGTAAGTAAGTTGCTGATACCAGATACAGAACTTTCCACTCTCCAATATCTAGTGGACCATATCACTGTCTGAATACTCCTCAGGTTCTTCTTCACCTTGACGACTGACACATCTGAACAGAGAAACATACCTTACTGTTGTTCATGTCAATCATGGAATGGCAACTAGGGTGGGGCCAAAAGCACACATTCGCTTAACCTTCATTAACCCAATGGAGAAAAACCCATGAATGACACTGGAATGGAAGACATTCAAAAATCGAGAAGGCAAAAGCCCTAATTTTTAATATTGGAGAAACACCAGATTAACTTTGCACAAAGAGAAAACCAGTGAGGTCACAGAACCTTCAGAGATATACGAGGCACTCACCTTCTGCATGACAAAGGTCTGGAGGCTTCTGAGTTTAGAGATGATTTTAGGTTTTTTATAGGTAAAGCCTGTGGGAAAAAAACATAATATTGTCTTTACAGATAATAGTTAAGTTTTTAGAAGTTCAGAACAAACTTCTAAAAAAAAAAAGGTTTTATGGAAGTTGTTAGGAATAGAAGCACAAAGATCCGGCAGGGGACACAGGAAAGACTGGGAATGCTGACCCTTTAAATCAGGATGGTCCAAGGAGACCATCCCTGGAGCCAGGAGAGGTGAGTTTCTTGCAGGCATGCTCTTGGGCCACCAGAGGCACACAGGTGCACCTTCGACCAGGATACGGGTCGTAGGGGCACCCGTGAACTCACCTTGTCAGAGGATGTAACATTTGGCATCCTTGTGGAGATTTGGTTCTTAACCGTGTCAGAGTATGTACCATGTCAGGATACAGCCAAGGAAATAACATCTCTATTATGTTAGTGGGAGGGTTTGGGGACCAAAACAATTATTATGGAGAGAGTTTATATTATTTTTACTATTATTAATAATAGTCTCCATAATAATAAAACAATAAAATTTATAATAAATAAATGTCTCATAATTACAATACATAATCTCTGAGAAGATCCCTCTCTATATATCAGGCATAAGTCTGTGTCACAGGTGTAACAGTATCAGTTACCAGCTCTTAGTTACAAAACTCCTCAGCTAGATAATCACTGGGCTCATAGCTCAGTTAGTAGAGGCTCCTATCTCTAATGCAGAGGGTTTGGGGTTCAATCCCAGACTGGGCAAAATGTATTTAATAAATAAATAGCTTGGTCTGGGGAAGCCCTAGGAGACCATATATGGACAGATGGTGATGTCCCCTGATGATGTAGTCCATGCTCCACTAACCCGACACTTCTCTCAAAGGATTCCCTGCCCAATGTCTGTAGAAGCCATTCAGTACTATGCGTTCTGGCTTTGAAGTATTTACTATGCGGGACCGGAGGGAAATTCCGTGACAATCTGACAGCTGCCCGTGACGCGGTGGCAGAGGTAAGAAAAACGGGACTGTCCCAATAAAACCGGGATGGTTGGGAGCTTATGAGTTTGTGTGCAGCTATTTAAAAGTAAGACTTTTCGTCTGCAACTATTTCCTTCTCTGTTTTTGGTATCCTTAAAGGTAGTACAACTGAAGTAAAATGAGAAGCTGTAATTTTCTGTGCGATTTTCTTCTCATGCATTAGTAACTTATCACTTAGTGGAGTTATATTATAGGCGGTTACCCGGGGAGCCGCTGTGGGCACAGAAGAGGGGCTACAAAAAGTGGGGGGCTGCTGGCGGGGATACAATGTCACACGGAGGTGGTGGACACAAGTGATGGGGAGATGGAGGGCACTAGAGAGAAATATACTGTAGATGGGTTGGAGGTAGGGTCAGAACAAAGGGTGTGGCTTAGGGCAAGAAAAATTTGCGCCATGTTTTTTTTTTAAACAAATTTTCCGATTTTACCAGGGTGAACAGTCCCATCCTGACCAATGGATCCCACTGCCTCGTTTCTTTGAAGAGTAGGATTGAGTTGGATATTGTATGATCTGTCTGGTGTCCCGATGCTGCAAAATCCAATTTTATAAAATTGAAAATCTTCAGAGTTTTTCCTGGACTTTTATTCTGTATACAATAGGTGGGCGGAGGTGCGGGGGGACTGTCCAATGGTGAATCGGGGAAGAAACTCATCTTCATCTTTACTATAATATTAATGAGGGGTCAGGAGGTTGAACACAGGTTGTTGGAAGGTGTTGGTAGATATGTTGAAAGGGCCTTCCTTTTTCTTTTCCGATCTTTCCTCAAATTTCTTGGATAATGCATTCTCCTTCGCTGACAATTGGGAAAATAGAAGGTACCCGGTCTACTCTTAAGTTCTCCCGTGAATGTTGATGAAATAAGCATCGATAGCGAAGTGACATGAGCACAGGCGATACTTGTTCCGCTTGTTTTCATCAAATATCTTCTGGGCCAATGCATCGAGATTTGTAAGTCTGACCTGTCTGCTGCAGCCATATTTTTATTCTTGAGAGATCCTTAGGAAAGGGGTGTAAAATGATCTGTCCATTCTGGCCTCTTTTTCCAGTTTTGCTAATACATTGGTTCACTAAACAGCTAGCATGTACCGAAAAATGACCTGTATAATTAAAATAAATAATTCATATTATACCATATATTTATGTAAAAAAAAAAATATTATATTATATATATTTATACTAGTTATATATCTTAATAATATATAATGTTTCCTTATGATAGGCACCAAAAATATTGAGAGAAAAATGACAGACAAAATTGTAACTCTTAAATCAGGGATGTTGTTTTTAAAAATGTATAAAAAACATGATTAGTAAAAATTTCCTCAAATGCACCAGTATTATAATGGTAATCATTTAACAAATATTGTGAAGCTGTAATGGAACAATTTGCAATTCAAAAGTCACATAGGCAAAAAAGTACCAATAAACATTACAGCTCATCAGCAAAAGTACCAAGCCTTACACAGCTTATAGAGAGACACAGAAAATTGCCACGGTTGCTGAGATATCAATCCCAGTATCGACCATTATATGCTCTTATAATAATAATAAATAACTCTTTGGTTTATATAGAACCTACGGATTACGCAGCGCTGCACGGAGCTTGACAAATGGTCCCTGTACCCATGGGGCTCACAATCTAATCAACCTACAGTATGTTTGGAGTGTGGGAGGAAACCGGAGGACCCAGGGAAACCAACGCAAACACGGACAGAACATAAAACTCTTTGCAGATGTTGACCTGTGAAGGACTTGAACCCATGACCCCACTGCTGCAAGGCTGTAGTGCGACCACTGTGGCCACTGTCAAGAGAGGAGATGCTGGACAGACATGAGGGGTGTGTGTTATCTAATCTTCTCAGTTTCGGTGAGATTAGCATAACACACGCTCCCTCCTCCACTATCCAGCATTCTCTCTTGACAGTGGAGAGGATTATGATGGTCAGATACTGGGATTGATGAAAGAAACGTAGAAAATCCAGCAATGTCGGTTCCACAGGATCGAAAAGTCCAAATTTATTTCAGTCAAGTTAAAAACATTACATTGCCCCAGGCAGTAAAAAGAAAGTTCTTTCACGTTTCATAAACGGGATTGATATCTAGCATTGTGGCGGCTAGAAAATAAATTCAAAGTTCCCCTAAATCTCGAAGCGGCACCTACAATATTATGTTTATCTCCTTATGTGCGAGGTGATGGATTTCTCTAAAAGTCAGCCTAATAACGACTCACTAACATAGGGGGAGGTCCAGACTACACAGCCAGACTACTGTTATAGGGGGAGGTCCAGACTACACAGCCAGACTACTGTTATAGGGGGAGGTCCAGACTACACAGCCAGACTGCTGTTATAGCCCAACCCCTACTAGCGACACCCCGCCAATCAGCAGAAACGCCCATGAGCGGTACAGGCACCGATCGCGGGTGTGTACCGATGAGATTTGCTGCAATATGTTCCCGCACGGGCCCGGACATGTGACGTAATACTTACATACACTTGGTAAGGGGTTAAAATTCCCCAATGGCTTATACTCGGGGGGTATATTTAAAAAAAAAATAAGAATAATAAACTGACTATTTCACATTCCGAGGGAGGGTCGGGCATTTCCTATTCATCTTCATGTGCTGCGGCAAGTCAGGGACCCAGCTATGTGGGCAAAAACTCTTCTTTTGCGAAGCCGTTGCAGGTCCGCGACATCTTCTTGCACAAGGCATGGCCCACGCACAACTGCGACTGCAGCACTGGTGACAACATAGTTGTTGTGCCGGGCAGGGGCCAATGCTGCACAGAGATTTCACGGACCTGCTGCACACATGAGATCGAAGAGGAGATGAGCTGCACGCCGGGGCTGTCAGAATCGTGAGTCGCAGGTTATTTTTTGGTGCAGGGCATACAGGCTGTCCCCCTACTTAAAGAAAACCTGACTACATACGACCCCTAGTTAACAAACGGACCTCTGGATGTTGGTTAATGTACTGTACTTTTAGTCCTAGGTACAATGTCTAGCTGTAAAGGTTATCCAGGCGTCTGTTAATGAGGATTAGTGTTAATCCTGGTCTTATGACAACAAAATTTTTAAAATCCAATGTCACCGAGACAAACAATTTTTGACGGGGTTACAATACTAAAGTATATGGTTCTGACTTGCATACAAACTCAACTAAACGAACAAAACCTACAGACCTAGCTTGTATGTAACCGGGGGGATGCATGTATTACTACAGGGAGATGGCTGGCTGTATACTGGGGAGGCTGGTGATTAATGCATTCCCACCGTCGGCTTAGACTGAGTTCAATAGGTTTTCCAAATTTTTCGTAAAATTAAAGGGGTCTCTGCTTATACTCGAGTAGAAGCGGTATGGTATTGGGTTATTAGGGTATATTATTAAACACAAAGTGCACTGAAAAATTGCCCATAGAAAAACAAATTTTTCATAACACTACATCAAAGTGTAGGTTTACACCAAATAGGGATTACAAATAACAAAAAGTGAGCGAATGTGTATATAAACAGCAAGAATTTACACTCTAAAAAATTCTAAAAACACAAACCCGTTGTTGATATCCACAAACGTTGTTTAACAATATAGATAGGGTCTGTAGGTTTGTCTAAGTTGAATTGTATGTAAGTCGGAACTGTATACTTTATAATTGTAACCCCAGCCCAGGACTTTTTTGGTCTCTGGACAATTGGATTGTAAAAAAGTTGGATTGTATAAGAATCAGGATTAACCTAAAGCTTCATTACAGACACGGTTGATAAAACTGTTACAAGCCTGATCATGTAGCCTCAGGGCTAAGTACATATTACAAATCCAGAGGTCCGTTGTTGTAACTAGGGGTGTATGCCAAGTGCGAAGGGTCTTAAGTAGGGGACCGCCTGTATACAAAAATAACGTTTAACGACAAGCACCTTCATGCAAAAAACGAAATGAAATATAAATTCCCCATTACACAAACCGGAACCCAATAAAAACTACCATATAACCCAAGCTAATGGGATAACAAAGGTCAATTGTTAGTGTAGATGGGTTGTAACCGTGCCCCATGTATTAGAGCGCAATCACAGAACCTCCCGCAGCTCATGAGATTTGGTGATGTAAATAATGGAGGATGAATAAAAAACTTTATTTCCGGAGCGGGGGAGTGGGTTTTTCGTGTTGAAAGTAACTTTTACAGTGAGTTGACGAAGTAACATGTGGGCCACTTAAGCGAGAGGATCGATGTTTTTCTCCCATTTAAGACAGACCAGGGGAGGTTAATAGTTGAATATAGTTTACATATCCTATCAAAAATTTGATTCGTTTAAGTCATAGTTACTTTATCATATTATAAAAAAACCCCTTGGCGAGTTTGTGCAGTATCCTAGTTGGGCTCGGCGAAATCATGAGGATGGATCTCATGTTGCCCATAACAGCTAACCACACTAAATTTTGTGCTCTATAACGGAACAGCTGCAAGTTGTGATGGTTGATTAAGATTTACACCCCCTTTGGCCATCCTGTATATGGCAGCGGTAACAGAGGGGAATATCTAAAAACGGTACAAGTTGTGTGTATGTTCTCATTGGATGTTCCTAGGTTGGGGGAGAAGGACAATACTGATCAGAAATAATCAGCACCGAAGTCACACACCGTTTCCTGCCCCGTACCACTCAAATATACACTGCTCCCCGTACCCTCATAAAATATACAATGCTCCCCGTACCCCCCTATCACATATACAATGCGCCCCGACCCCCCTACACATATACACCGCTCCCACCATCACATATAGCATCGCTCCCGTCGGGCCGTTCAGACAAAGTGGGGCCCTGGGCAAAACTAATAAGTGGGGCCAATAAAACATTTTATGACCACGTCACAGTCAGTCAAAGAGGCTCCCTTATTTAGTATGATAAAAACATACATGTAAGTTTGAGAATTTTACAGGAGATAGATCATAGGAAAGATTGATGGGCAGCATGTGGATTCAGTGGTAGCACACTTACAGCATTGCAAGAGTGGTCAACATCCGCAAAGATACTGAATGCTATTAGTGTCCGCGTGGGTCCACTCCGCGGCCCTCCGTTACTCACAAAAAAATGACTGGGAGGTTGATTTTAAACTGTGAGGCCATGGGGAAAAGGGACCAATATTTTGAAAAGCGACACTTGGACCCATTTTCCAAAATGCATCAAGGATTTCTAGAATTGGCGCCTGCATGCAATTTTGATTCAAACTGAAACATTTATAAAAAATTTTAAAATGTGAACTGATGGCCAAAAAATTTGATCCAAAACATAAAATATTTCTTACATCTCTAAATGTATAGATGGTAATGTGTCGAGTCACAAAATGTGACCCTTCTTGATATGTTCACATAAATAATCCACATAATATCACTAAAACTGTATAACTAGATATCTGGACTTTTCAGCTGAAACTGTCAGGACAATAACAAACCTGCAAAATATATCAATAAAAAACAGATCAAAAGTAACGGCGCCTAAAAAACCTATAGAATAGAAAGCAGACAAGCAGGCGATGCATTGGCAATTAACAATCAAAATTTCCTCAAAATATGTACAAAATCCAGAATTTTTTTGGTTAAATTATATAAAGAGAAAATCTACTTTCAAACAGAAAGAGAGAGGAGATGATACAGACCCCCACATGGGTGGATCACCCAAAAATATACAGCAAAGGGAACTGCAAGAAGATTGCACTGAGCCTCACACAGATCTATCATTGTCTGTTCTTACACAATGGTTAACCCCAAATATACATAAACTATATATCCAATAAACCTCTCTAATAGATAAAAAAGTCCACTTTTAGTGTGGCGCATTGTATTAGCGGCACAATACACAGAACCCTCGCGCTTCATAAGAATGAGAGTGAGGAGTCTAACATAGTGGAAATAATGGAGGATGGTGGGAAATAAAACTTTATTCCAGGGGACGTGTGTGTTTGTGGTGTGACATAAAACTTTATGACGGTTCTGGCGCGGTGTTTTGTAGTCACATTAGGCGAAGAGGATGCGAGTTATCGTATCAGTCAAATTTTCCAACAAAAAAAAGAAAACTATCACAAAAATAAAAGGGAATAAAAGAGAAAGTGTTTCCAGATAGTTATGCACATAGAAGGTAATAACAGAATATAGTTGATATATCCCTTCGCAATATGTCAGTAACATATAAAGTGGAATATTTCCATTATCTGTAGGTGCAGCAGTATGTGTGCAACACAATCCTGCAGCCTTAGGTAAGAATCTGGATGGGGGGGGGGTTGAATTTCAGGGGCCTGTATCTCTGGCTCTGGACACATAGAACCGTACTTCTTTTTGGTTCTATGAAAGAAGAGAGTCTCCGTTTATATGATCTAAAACTGTGTGTTTTCTAAGTTTATTTTAAACTGAGTAGTAACTGTTTAAACCGCCCCGGGAGTGATTTTTATATACAAAATGGCACCTGTATTTTCCACTTAAACCTGAATATCTCTGGATCCCTGGCACCTAGAGACACAATTCAAGATTATTAGAAGAAGAGATTCTCCACGTTCCTGGGCAATTGCCCCTTGACTACCCATAGAGCGGCCCTGCTCCCCGTACACCCCTACACAAACACCGATCCCCGTACCTCCCCTATTTCACTAGACACCGCTACCGTACCCCCTATCACATATACACCGCTCCCGTACCCCCTATCACATATACACCGCTCCACGGAACCCCCTATCACATATACAACCGCTGCCCGTAACCACTATCAGAATATACACCGCCCCCCGTGACCCCCCTATCACATATACCCGTCCCCGTACCCCCTTAGCCACAGATACACCGCTCCCCATACCACCTATCACATAACACCGCTCCCCGTACCCCCACTATCACTATACACCGCCTGCCCGTACACCTATCCACATAACACCGTCCCGTACCCCCCTATCACATATACAACGCTCCCGTACCCCTATCAATTACACGCTCCCCGTATCCCCCTATAACATATACACCGCTCCCCGTTAATACACACCTACACATATACACCGATCCCCGTACCCCCCTAGCACCATATACACCGTCCCCTACCCCCCATCCATTACACCGTCCCAGTACCCCATTATCACATATACACCGCTCCCCCTACCCCCTATACAATATACACCGCTCCCGTACCCCCCTCTCAACATATACACGATCCAGTACCCCCATATCAACATAGACACCGCTCCCGTACTCCCCCTATCACATATTACACAGCTACCGTACCCCCTATAACATAACACCGCTCCCCGTACCCCTATCACAATACACCGGCTCCCCGTACCCCCCTATCACTCTCACCGACTCCCCGTACCCCATATCATATATACACCGATCCCCGTACCCCCCTGTCAATGATATTACACGCTCACCCTAATAACATGATACAACGCTCCCCGACACCCTATCACTCATACCACCGTCCGTACCCATATCAATATACACCGCTACCGTTACCACCCCATATCACCATATACACCGCTCCCCGTACCCCCCTATCACATAGACAACGATCCCGTACCCCCGATCACACATACACTGTCCAGTCCCTCTATCACATATACACCGCGCCCGTACCACCCCCTATCACATATACACGCGCCCCGTACCCCCCTATCAAAGAAGGACAACTCACCCTCGTACCCCCTATCACATATACACCGACTCCCCGTCCACCCCATCAAATACATGCTCCCCGGACCCCTATCACATATACCCGCTACCAGTACCCTCCTCTACATATACCACCGCTCCTCCGTACCCCCCATCACAATATACACCGTCCCGTACCCAACCTATCACATATACACCGCTCCCCGTACCCTATCACATATACACCGTACCCAATCCCCCTATCAAATATACACCGTACCCTATCGGCTGCCCTCTCTATCCTCCCGCTCAGGGTCCGCGCTCCGATTCTGAGGAGTCTAGAGTAAGCCCCGCCCCTTCCTATACGGTCATGGGCGTCTCTTACCCTTTCCCCTGTGCAAGCATATGTTATGGTGCAATGAAGCTCTTTATGACGGCGGCAGGGGTGGATTTGTAGTGCCGGTCACGGTGGAAAGTGGTCATAGGCAGCGGGGATAGGAAGAACTAGGCCTACCTAGCAGAAATACATATATAGCAGCACAGGTTAAGGGGGTATGTGCCCAGCACGTGGGGGCGGCGTAGGTAAGGGACGTAATTGTATGCGGTGAGTGGGCGGAATGTACTGTATGCATTCCAGTTGTGCCATATATATGTGATCTTATACATACAATGGCTTTGCAGCTTGGTTGTTATGCACTGACCAGGAAAGCAAGACGAATGGTGGACAGAGGTGAGGCCCTGGGCGACAGGTATAAAATATGGGGCGTATTCCCCAATAATATGAGGTTTGCGACCTTACCCTATCCCGGAGCATGTTTGTAGCCTCCATGTACATCGCCTGTAAATAAGATTAAGTGAATGTGGAAAACTTGTCCTCTATTACTCATTTGCAACTCAAAGATACGGTCAACAATAGGAAGAGGGGAATCCAAAATAAGGGACATTGGCTTCAAAGCTACTGGCCTCAGTATTGGGGGGCAGGCATCGATAGTTAGTCAAAATGGGGGCAGCCCCCCAGGATCTAAGCTATGATTATTATGTACAGTATTACCTTGTGATATATTCATAAATGTAGGTGATTTGGTTTACATTAATAGTGTTTTACTGGACTGGGACCTGTGCTTGACAATTTTGGGGCACTCCCATTAGATACTGAATGGACGCGTAGACCATATGATCCATCCTGCTGAGAGTGGGAACCCTATGACAATTGGTAGGACTTGCCTTGGAATGTTCACCCAATTGTAGATGGGTCTTGTTAAAAAATAAAAACTGCAGACAGGGGTGAAATGGCCTCTGTGATGTGGATTTGTCAAATTGTACAAACTTGTGGGATTGAAATCTTATACACATTACCCAAATCACCTCAGTCACGCCATGGGGTCCTGAAGATCTCCAATCCCTTCAAAAAAAATCTACAGTCACGGGGGCCTGGATCTATGGGTACGTGGCCACGGTTTATCCTTGCATTGACTTTTGATGATAGATTTCCTTGAACATCTTGATTGAGATACTTTGTCGTACCTTATGGTCAGTTCACCAAGCCATCACTCTAACATGAGCTTTAAAGGGAAATCCTGTCAGTTAAACTAACCCAAATTAACTAAAAAATAAACTTGAAAACGCTATTCAGTACACACTATCCCTCCATTATTATTCCCCTGCTGGAAGGTTCCACAGTATTGTTGTACACTTGACTCGCAAATCTATGAAATTCAGTTCTTCAGGGTAGCATCGCTATCCAGCTTCGTTTAACAGGCTGGCCCCTATTTTTCCTTTAAACACCCTTGGATCAAACGTGCTCACAATCATTTACCCTACCTTGGGAATGAGAGAGACGCCGACTGTTTGACTGGGCAACAGAGATGATCTTGAGAAGAAGGGTGGGTTGAGGATGCTGCTGTAAGTGATCTGGCTGGAAAAGAATTCCTTTCCTCATTACCCTACCTCAGGAATTCTCTTCACAAGGGAAATGATGCGGGCTAGCTGGAGGCCATGATATGCTGGACACAGCTCATAGGAAAAGATGATAATTCAACGTGAATGGATGGTGAGGAAGCATTACAAATGGACTGTGGAAATTAAGGCATGGGGAAATAACAATATACGGGATAGTTGTACTGCTGTATAATAGGGTGATTAGTTTATGAAGTCGTTATTAACGTGACTTTTAAGAGAAACTTTCATCACCTCGCACATAAGGAGATAAACATAATATTTTGTAGGTGCGCTTCGAGATTTAGGGGAAACTTTGAATTTATTTTCTAGCCGCCACATTGCTAGATATCAATCCCAGTTTTATGAAACGTGAAAGAACTTTCTTTTTACTGCCTGGGGCAATGTAATGTTTTTAACTTGATGAAATAAAGTTGGACTTTATCGACTCCTGTGGAACCGACATTGCTGGATTTTCTACGTTTTATTCATCAATCCCAGATATCTGACCATCATAATCTCCTCCACTGTCAAGAGAGGAGATGCTGGAGTAGGGAGGAGGGAGCGTGTGTATGCTAATCTTCACCGAAACTGAGAGATTAGATAACACACACCCCTATGTTCTGTCAGCATCTCTCTCTTGACAGTGGCCCAGTGGTCAGCACTACAGACCTTGCAGCAGTGGGGTCATGGGTTCAGTCCTTCACAGGTCAACATCTGCAAAGAGTTTTATGTTCTGTCCGTGTTTGCGGTGGTTTCCCTGGGTCCTCCGTTTCCTCCCACACTCCAAACATACTGGTAGGTTGATAGATTGTGAGCCCCATGGGTACAGGGACAATTTGTCAAGCTCCGGCAGCGCTGCGTAATCCGTAGGTTCTATATAAACCAAAGAGTTATTTATTATATTATAAGAGCATATAATGGTCAGATACTGGGATGATATCTCAGCAACCGTGGCAATTTTCTGTGTCTCTCTAAAAGCTGTGTAAGGCTTGGTACTTTTGCTGATGAGGCTGTAATGTTTATGGTACTTTTTGGCCTATGTGACTTTTTGAATTGCAAATGTTCCATTACAGCTTCACAATATTTGTTAAATGATTACCATTATAATACTGGTGCATTTGGAAAATTTTCTAATCATGTTTTATACATTTTTAAAAACAACATCCCTGATTTAATGAGTTACAATTTTGTCTGTCATTTTCTCTTCAATATTTTTGGTGCCATCATAAGGAAACATTATTATTATTAAGATAATAAGTAGTATAAATATATATAATTAATATTTTTTTTTTTTACAATAAAATATATGGATATAATATATTTTATTTTAATTTATACAGGTCATTTTCTGTAACATGCTAGCTGTTTAGTGAACCAATGTATTAGCAAAACGGAAAAGAGGCCAGAAATGGACAGATCATTTTACACCCCTTTCCTAAGGATCTCTCAAGAATAAAAATATGCTGCAGCAGACAGGTCAGACTACAAATCTCGATGCATTGGCCCAGAAGATATTTGATGAAAACAAGCGGAACAAGTATCGCCTGTGCTCATGTCACTTCGCTATCGATGCTTATGTCATCAACATTCACGGGAGAACTTAAGAGTAGAGTAGACGCGGGTACCTTCTATTTTCCCAATTGTCAGGGAGAAGGAGAATGCATTATCCAAGAAATTTGAGGAAAGATCGGAAAAGAAAAAGGAAGGCCCTTTCACATCTACCAACACCTTCCAACAACCTGTGTTCAACCTCCTGACCCCTCATTAAATATTATAGTAAAGATGAAGATGAGTTTCTTCCCGATTCACCATTGGACAGTCCCACGCAGCCTCCGCACCACCCCTTATTATGACAGCACAAAAAAAGTCCAGGAGAAAAACTCTTGAAGATTTTCAATTTTATTAAAATTGGATTTTGCGCATCGGGACACAGGACCGAATCATACAATATCCAACTCAATCCTACTCTTCAAGAAAAAACGAGGCAGTGGGATCATTGGTCAGGATGGACTTTACGTGGTAAGAATCGGAAAATTTGTTTAAAAAAAAAACATGGCGCAAATTTTCTTTGCCCTAAGCCACACCTTTTGTTCTGACCCTACCTCCAACCCAATACAGTATAATTCTCTCTAGTGCCCTCCACTCCCCATCAAATTGTGTCCACCACCTCCGTGTGACATTGTACCCCCGCCAGCAGCCCCCCACTTTTGTTAGCCCCTCTTCTTTGCCCACAGCGGCTCCCGGGTAACCGCCTTTAATATAATCCACTAAGTGATAAGTTACTAATGCATGAGAAGAAAATGCACAGAAAATTACAGCTTCTCATTTTACTTCAGTGTACATAGCCTTTAGATACCCAAAAACAGAGAAGGAAATAGTTGCAGACGAAAAGCTACTTTTTAAATAGCTGCCACACAAACTCATAAGCTCCCAACCATCCCGGTTTTATTGGGACAGTCCGTTTTTCTTACCTCTGCCAGCGCGTCACGGGCAGCTGTAGATTGTCACGGAATTTCCTCCAGGTCCCGCATAGTAAATACTTCAAAGCCAGAACGCATAGTACTGAATGGTTCTACAGACATTGGGCAGGGAATCCTTTGAGAGAAGTGTCGGGTTAGTGGAGGCATGGACACATCATCAGGGAGACTCACATCTGTCCATATATGGTCTCCTAGGGCTTTCCCCAGACACAAGCTATTTATAATTAAATACATTTTGCCCAGTCGGGATTGAACCCCAAACCCTCTGCATTAGAGATAGGAGGCCTCTACTAACTGAGCTATGCGACCAGTGATTACTAGTGAGGAGTTTGGTAACTAAGAGTGGTAACTGATACTGTTACACTGTGACACAGACTTAATGCCCTGATATATAGAGAGGGATCTCTCAGAGATTATGATATTGTAATTATGAGACATTTATATTATTATAAATTTTATTGTTTTATTATTATGGAGACGATTATTTAATAATAGTAAAAATAATAATAACTATCCTCATAATAATTGTTTTGGTCCCCAAAACCTCCCACTAACAAATAGAGAGTTATTTCCTTGGCTGTACTGACATGGTACATACTGACCCGTAAGAACAAAATCTCCACAAGGATGCCAAATGTTACATCCTCTGACAAAGGTGAGTGTCACGGGTGCCCCTACGACCCGTATCCTGGGTCGAAGGTGCACCTGTGTGCCTCTGGTGGCCCAAGAGCATCCTGCAAGAAAACTCACCTCTCCTGTCCAGGGATGGTCTCTTGGACCATCCTGGATTTAAAGGGTCAGCATTCCCAGTCCTTTCCTGTGTCCCTGCCGGATCTTTGTGCTTCTATTCCTAACAACTTCCATAAACCTTTTTTTTTTTAGAAGTTTGTTCTGAACTTCATAAAAACTTAACTATTATCTGTAAGACAATATTAGTTTTTTTCCCCAGGCTTTACCTATAAAAAACCTAAAATCCTCTCTAAAACTCAGAAGCCTCCAGAATGTCATGCAGAAGGTGAGTGCCTCGTATATTCTTGAAGGTTCTGTGACCTCACTGGTTTTCTTTTGTGCAAAGTTATAATTGGTGTTTCTCCAATATTAAAATTAGGGCTTTTGCTCTCCGATTTTTTGAATGTCTTCCATTCCAGTTCATTCAGGGGTTTTCTCCATTGGGTTAATGAAGGTTAAGCGATGTGTGCTTTTTGCCCACCCTAGTTGCCATTCCATGATTGACATGATACAACAGTAAGGTATGTTTCTCTGTCAGATGTGAGTCAGTCGTCAAGGTGAAAAGAAGAACCTGAGGAGTATTCAGACAGTGATATGTCCACTAGATATTGGAGAGTGGAAATTTCTGTATCTGGTAACAGCAACTTACTTACAATAAGGAGTGACCAGACGCTTTATAATTCGAAGACTCTACCTGACAAGACTCTAGGGTGGTAGACCTAAGCTTCTAAAACTTTTAGATAAGACACATGGTGACCAATTGTGGAATAAAGGTAAGGTAACACCAATCTGAACTAATGGAGGAGCATAAATTCTCAAGGAGGAGATGTTCTTTGATAAGTACACGTGTAACAGTGTCAACTATAGCTCACACCTATTAAGACGATGGAATCCATGTAGATGAGAGGCCATGTTTATGTGAGAAGCATCCGAAAATTTAATGATGAGCTCCAAGCAGGACTGCATGTCCATCCGTTGGTGCACCTTGTCCCACTAGTGATCACGGACGTTCTGGCTGTCGCAGGTGAAAAACCTATCGCCTGTAGCCATCATTTTTGGCTTTTTGGCACTTGTAAAAATCGAGAGTCTACGTGAATAAAATCTTCTGACTGGGGGCAAAGTTTAATGTGTCATCCTTCGGACTCACACAGGAGAGAGGCTGTTCACATATTTCTGTACCCGAGAATCACTTACATCTTCTGTTAGGACACAAAAGAACTCTTCAAGATAAAATAAATTTTTCACCCCCACCATGCAGGGACACACTTATCCATTATGGACCTGTTTCTCTTTTGTGAGGCTTTTATATGTCAATGGTGGAAGCTACAGTACAGACACAACCTAAGGGGTGCTTGTCGGTTTTTTTTTTCTCATACCCTGTTCAACAACTCTTAACTGGGGATTCTGCCTTTTCGGTCAGAAGGGGACTGTTTGGGCATGAAAAAACTGTTCTATTCTACTGTATTCTTAGGCCAGCAGAGAGTTACAACTTTGAACTTATATGGTGACCATTTGCTAGCACTCAATGAGGCTCATTACCAAAGGGCCCGAATCGTCATTTTCGTCGGGTTTCCCAAAAATTACCGGTTTGCACAGCGATCAGATTGTGTGCATCGGCGTCGGGTTTGCAGGCAACGAAAAATCATAAAAAACGCGGTATTAAAAAGAAAAGTGTCACTTGACACACACTTACCTGCACCCAGCGTAGCTTGGTGAACTCTGGCGGACCTCGGCACAGCAGCGACACCTAGTGGACATCGGGCGCACAACCTTAGTGAATCGCGGTAGACCGAATCCTCGTTGGAGAACACGCTGCTGGATCGCGACAGGACCGGGTAAGTAAAAGACCCCAATGACACTTTAGACAATCTTTAGAATGGTTGATCAGCTTTGGAAGAATTTAGTTTATTTCTCTATAGACAGCCCAATGATGTCCATGTGGGTAGGTTAAGTATTGAATCTGGCTCTATTAAGGTAGATGTCACTTGCAGTGCCACACACAACCACTGGAAGTAGGCACTGTTTTGGAAGAAAGCTGCCATGTTTTTCTAATACTGGACAACTCCTTCAAGAGCTGCAAAGTTCCACTTTGAGATTTTGCAGACCAGTACCTTGTGATAAATATGAAAAAGAATTGCCAAAATGTATACCCCAACCTTGACGTGGAACCCACACTTCTCTTATGAACTTGAGTCTACCAACTTCGCTATTGCTGTTTGTGATAGGAGAGGTGGTTGTGATGTAGGCTCATTTTCTGACGTTTTATGAGAGTTAGGCACATAAAATTGCAGTGTGTGCATTGCCGGATGGTTTCGGCCAGGGAACATCGCCATGTCCACAGGAAATGAGCAGCCGTTGTTGCAAATCAGGGCAGGAAAAAGACCTGCCCCTACAATTTGTGGCGGGCCACTCGGCTCTTCACAGTGTGGTGAGACACAGAGGAATGCACGGTGCGCAACGTGCCAGTGCACAATAGAAGGCAATGGGGGGCATCAATTAGCTGCCTTTTTGTGGCTAATCACCGGCCACAAAAACGCTTGTGTGCGTGAGGCCTAGTCGAGAATAGTCTCGTGGCTCTCTCCATTGCCAAGAGATGGTGGTTTGTAAGACAGGAGCAGCCTTTAAGATATTGTAGATTTTAAGTGAATTGATCCAGTTAACACTTAGAGACCTGTCTCCATTATCATGGATATTTGCTGCCACAACACTGTGGATCACAGGAAGAGCCAATTGTCAACAGAAGGTGCTAAATGTGAACTACTAGGCTTTCATGCCGTAAGACATACAAGTTGAAAGTTAGTTCTAGAGCAATCCAAGCTCTGAGGCTTTAGATAAAACCCCATACAACCGCCCCAAAGTTTTTTGCCATGCTGGTCTAAGTCAGAGTGCCCGTTGCTCAAAAAACACTCCAGTCACCGCCGATTCATTGAATATACCTTGTGCAGGGCCTGAAGAGAGGAGCGGGTTATATGGTGCCTCTACTGAACACAAGGAACCAGGCACCATCCAACCTGGCAACCCCTACATTCTCCTAGCTGCAAATTTCCTTATACTGTTTGTTTTACCAGATCAGTCACCATTTACATTGATGTCTATATGTGTTACCATGTTTTTGAATTCTGTCTCTTGTGTTTGTTTATAACAGCAGAAAAAATACTTTTTTTTAATAAATTGTTCAAATAAGGTTTGCCTTTCGTATGAAAAGATTGGTGGTCTAGAGTAGTGAAAGGGGTTAATGATTGTAGGCAACATGGATGTAACTTCACCTCTGGTGGTCATGAACAGGGGATACCTCAATGTGGTGTGTGGGGAAAGTACAGACTGCACAGCCGACTATTGTTATAGGAGAAGTCCAGACTACACAGCCAGACTAGGTTATAGGAGGGTTCAGACTACACAGCCAGAACTGCTATTATAGGGGGAGGTCCAGACTACACAGCCAGACTACTGTTATAGGGGGAGGTCCAGATACACAGCCAGACTACTGTTATAGGGGGGGAGGTCCAGACTACACAGCCAGACTACGTATAGGGGGAGGTCCAGACTTAAGACAGGAATACCCTGTGACGGCGCAGGAAAAAAGAATATAAACAATATATTTGTTCAACCAAAGCCACACTATACAGATAATATATATATATATATATATATATATACAGTTGCTTTCCAAGTGCGGAGTAGTGAGAGGTTTTGGGGAGAAAAAAAGCTTAATGGGGAGGATTCCTAATTCTACACAGGGTAAATGTATGGCCACAGGTTTGTTCTTTGGAAAAGTTAGAGAAGTTGGACTCGTGTCATCAGCTAATGGAGGGCTTTTAGATTTGTCTGCTTTATATTGTCTTGCATAAACCTGTCTTACTGAACTGTATTTGCATCAGATCCATCTACGTAACACAGCCAAGCCTATTGGCCCCACTGCAGCAGCTCCACTGATAATACTTCTGTTGCAGAAGAACCTGCTGCTGCGGAAGTTGTGACTGAGCAAAAAGTGCTCCTGCAGGTCCTGCCGCTGCTAACAGGCCAGCGATAGGCAGGAACCCATGTTGTAGAAGGTTAACTTGTGGATTCCTGCAAAGTTTGTCCTTTATAAACAAATATCCTTCATTTCTCCCTCTGTTCATGCGATCCTCCTCATTTGTAAACCTGAAAGAGGTCCGAATTTGCGTTGAAGTTCTCAATCTTTCAGCGACTTGAGTTCCTATTCTTAATTTCCACTAGACTTGGAGGCAATAAGAGAGGGAGGCAGTGAGTGTTCTGAAAGGGACAACGAATGATATGCATGTAGTTTATTCTCATATGAGGCTATGACTATCATTGGATGTTATGTATTCATTACTATACAGGGTGAAAACCTCTGAGGTCCAGAAGGATAGCCTGGTGGGTTCACAACCTACTGCTTACTATACCTTAAAAACTATAAAGTATAATGGAATTAAGGGGTTTCTCCACGAACAAAAGTTAGACCCTATCCACAGGATAGGGCCTAACTTGCTGATCAGATCTATGCGAGACCCCACAGATCGCAAAACGAAGGTGATCATTGGACCCCTCATCGCCGCTCTCGACTAATGAGCAGGACGGCAGAGCATGTCGTTCTCATTAACTCTATGACGGAGATCGGTGAGCACGGCGTTGGCAATTTCATATAGCTCCATAGAGCTCGCCGACCCCCTCATTCGCGATCGTGGGGGTCTCAGCACTGAGACCCCACTGATCAGAAAGTACGTCTATCCCGTGGATAGAGTCTAACTTTGTTGTGGAAAACCCCTTTAAATATGGCTGACTCATATGGAATATGTCTGAGAGACGAGGAAGCCAATTGCACAAGATATGAAAGAAACTCCAGCATTGACAATGGAATATCAAGATCGTAGTTTAGAAAAAAAAACTTCTAATGAAGCATGTTAAAGCCACGCTCATGGTAAAAAAAGAAGAACTAGAAAGTCTATGCAATATTCAACCAGGATTTAAAGGAAATCTACCACCAGGAGAAGGTTGTACACCAAGCACACTGACATACTGGTGTGCGCCCCCTCTGGCAGGATCTGCTCTTCTTGTAGCTTTGTATGCCTTTGTTTTAAGAAAGAGGTTTTAAAAATTATGCAGATGAGCCTTCGGGCTTCAAGCTCCATTCACATTATAGGTATGGAGCCCCGAAGGCTCGTTTGCAAATTGTGACTAAATATAAAAAAGAAGAGAAGCAGATAAAGAAAAGAAGAAAACACACCGAAGTTAGAGGGGACAAATTTAAGGTGGGGACCTATTCAAGGAAATGGTCGGACACTGTCAGGCTTTCCGACATATGACTGACATTCCGGTATCCTGTTCCATAAAGTAATTTACTCAGTTAGTGTAAGTTAGTGCTGAGTAGTAAGGGGCAAGTAGCCTTAAAATATAGTAGACCGGTGTACCCAGCACTCTAATTCAGACTTATTATGATATGATCTAGTTTATACCTATACTCCAAACAGGGCCTCCCTTTGTTACGGGAAAGTGTTTTTGCACAGATTTTTCTAATGGAAATTTGTGGCAAAAAATGTGAATGTGGAATCTTGCCCATGTGGGGGTTTTTTTCCGATTCTGGGAAGACCCTTTGAGGCTAGGCTAGAGGAAAACCCATGGAAAAGAAATTACATGTCACTCATTTTTCAACAAATCAACAGAACAAGTGAATACAAGAAACTATACAAAAAATATCTTGAGTCTTCTTTCCTTTTACTTTGGCATCTCTCTCCTTGCCTTCCTAATTTAGAGATTCATTTGAAAGGAAATCGACCATTTGTTTTTATGCATTGTGAACCTTGAGAATGCTGTAGCTACACTGATGCAGAACATATCTTGTTTAATCCTGAATCAAGTGGTTTTGCTCAAAAAAAATGATGAAATCAGCACTTTT
This sequence comes from Engystomops pustulosus, assembly GCA_019512145.1. NCBI lineage: Eukaryota > Metazoa > Chordata > Amphibia > Anura > Leptodactylidae > Engystomops > Engystomops pustulosus. Next base: position 12,871,799 of record CM033644.1, read on the forward strand.
GGAAAGCTGGGGTGCCGTACATAAACATTACACAGAGCTGCCTGTACTGTCCAGACAGGACTAATCAACCTGAGCTGGATTCTCATACACAGCTGTGGGGGATGGTGCAGCGATGATTACTTCTGCCTGTCAGGGACAACACAGAGATACATCATTCTCTGGAGCAGTGCATAATAGGGTAAGAGGAGAAGCACGGGGAGCCACAGGAGTGACAGAGCTTCGTTATCATAATTTTATAATAGGTTTTTAGCCAAACCACTTAGTTAGGGTTAACACAGATGTGTTTCTGCATCAGTGTTAGCTACAGCATTCTAAGGTAGTTTGGCTCATAATGCATAAAAGCCAATGGTAGATTTCCTTATATCTCATGCTGCAGTTTATCCTGCTAACGGCAGACAAGCTCACTGAGGTGGTAAGATTACATAAATCCTATGGAGATGGCAGGAGGGGAAGCAGTGAGTCACAGCTGCTAGGTTTTCACCTTCCAGTGGTGAGATGACTGCAAATTTTCTCATGTTGCACATTGTTCCACTGATTTATTCAGAGTATGTTGAAAGTGTATAGTTTCAGGTTCTAGTACAGCGTCCAATATTGTTGAAGGACACATTTCTCCACACCAAGTCTGGGGAAATGTCCATAGGGCACTGGCGCTATTTTCCCCTACGCAGATTGGAAGGGAAGGGAGGATGGTCGCTGGGGTTTTCAAACTCGTACAGAAGGAGAAACTCTTGAAATTCTTCCTTTATTCTTGCATGGTTTTCATGTTCTTTTTCATGTAACATCTGCAGAAGACAGTGAAGTTGGCACAAGTGTACAATAATGGGATTGTTCGTGGATCGCACTTTCGTAGGACTGTGCGCCTTTTGGGTATTACACGGCCTGGACAGGTATTAAACAGGTGTCTGCGCTAGGATTTTGGCACAGGCAATTGGATTTTGGTGCAGTGCATTGCTTTCATGCAAACAGAAATGCACAGCGTGCCAACGGACGATCCGACTGATACGGACTGAGTCGCGCGATTTAACCTGTATTTTTTGGATTAGAAGATGCACCACAGATTTAGTCATCCAAAAAAATATATATATATATTTGACACCAATTAAAAATTCCCTGTTGGTTACACACAAACACAGAACAAACAGCTCTGCTACATTCATTCATTCACTCACACACATCCCTGCTACATCCATTTACTCACACAGCTTTGCTACATACATCCAACAAGGAGAGGGAGAGCAACGCAGAGGAAGTTACTACATAGGGATTTAGTATTTGCTGTACCACCATGCCATGTTATTATAATAAAGAAGAAATTACAGTTTATCACAATATTTAGGTCTGGTTTTATTTTTTTATTTACACTTGGGAGTGGTTTTTACTTGCAGATCTTGTTGTGGTCAACTCCTGTGTCACCTGGACCAGACTGGAAACAGTCTGGTTACATAGTCTGGACCTCTCCTATAACAGTAGTCTGGCTGTGTAGTCTGGACCTCCCCCTATAATAGCAGTCTGGCTGCATAGTCTGGACCTCCCCCTATAACAGCAGTCTGGCTGCATAGTCTGGACCTCCGCCTATAATAGCAGTCTGGCTGCATAGTCTGGACCTCTCCTATAACAGTAGTCTGGCTGTGTAGTCTGGACCCCCCCTATAATAGCAGTCTGGCTGTGTAATCTGGACCTCTCCTATAACCGTAGTCTGGCTGTGTAGTCTGGACCTCCCCCTATAATAGCAGTCTGGCTGTGTAGTCTGAACCTCTCCTATAACCGTAGTCTGGCTGTGTAGTCTGGACTTCTCCTATAACAATAGTCTGGCTGTGCAGTCTGTAATTCCCCACAGACCAGACATTGAGGTATCCCCTGTTCATGACCACCAGGGATGAAGTTACATCTAAGTTGCCTACAATCATTAACCCCTTTCACTACTCTAGACCACCAATCTTTTCATATGAAAGACAAACCTACTTTGATTGTATTTTTTCTGCTGTTATAAACAAACACAAGAGACAGAATTCAAATACATGGTAACACATATATACATCAATGTAAATGGGGACTGATCTGGTAAAACACAAACAGTATAAGGAAATCCTCCTTGTAATTTGCAGCTAGGAGAATAGTAGGGGTTGCCAGGTTGGATGGTGCCTCAGCCTGGTTCCTTGTGTTCAGGTAGAGGCAGCCATATACCCGCTCCTCTCTTCAGGCCCTGCACAAGGTATAATTCAATGAATCGGCGGTGACTGGAGTGTTTCTTTGAGCAACGGGCACCTTGACTTAGACCAGCAAGTGCAAAAAAATTTGGGCAGGTTGTATGGGGTTTTATCTAGAAGCCTGCCAGAGCTTGGATTGCTCTAGAACTAACTTTCCAACTTGTATGTCTTACGGCATGCTGAGAATAGTAGTTCACATTTAGCACCTTCTGTTGACAATTGGCTTCTTTCCTGTGATCCCACAGTGTTGTGGCAGCAAATAATCCATGATAATGGAGACAGGTCTCTAAGTCTTAACTGGAGGCAATTCACTTAAAAATCTACAATATCTTAAAGGCTGCTCCTGTCTTACAAACCACCATCTCTGGCAATGGAGAGAGCCACTAGACCAGTGATGGCAAACGTTTTAGAGGCCGAGTGCCCAAACTACAACAAAGACCCGCTTATTTATCGCAAAGTGGCAACACAGAAATTTAATTTGTGATTTATACTCCCTTCTCTGTCACAGATTTCATTGATACCAGCACCTGAGGCACCCATATAGCAGAAAATAGTCCCAGGTACAGCTGTCACTTTAAAATAGCTCTGTGCACAGCAAGTCCTGGGCTGTCTGGGACTGCAGGAAGATACCTGGAGTCATCTCTGGTGATGGCCTGAGTGCCCACAGAAAGGGCTCCGAGTGCCACCTCTGGCACCAGTGCCATAGGTTAGCCATCACTGCACTAGACTATTCTCCACTAAGACCTCATGCACACAAGCGTTTTTGTGGGCTGTGAGTTAGCCACAAAAATGGCAGCTAATTCATGACCCTCATTGACTTCTATTGTGCACTGGCACGTTGCGGCACGGTGCATTCACTGGGGGTCATTTACTAAGGGCCCGATTCGCGGTTTCCCGACGTGTTACCCGAATATTTCCGATTTGCGCCGATTTCCCCTGAATTGCCCCGGGAATTTTGGCGCACGCGATCGGATTGTGGCGCATCGACGCCAACGGAAATCGGGGGGCGTGGCAGAGTGAAAACCCGACGGATTCGGAAAAACCGCCGCATTTTAAAAAAATATGTGTCGCGGAGCTTGCACTTACCTTCACTCAGCCTGGCTCGGTATTTTCCAGGGCGTTTCAGGGAACTTCAGCGCAGCAGCGCCACCTGGTGGACGGCGGAGGAACTGCCTTAATAAATCCCGGCCGGACCCGAATCCAGCGCAGAGAAGGCGCCGCTGGATCGCGAATGGACCGGGTAAGTAAATCTGCCCCACTGTGTCTCACCACACTGTGAGAGAGCCGAGTGGCCGCGCCACAAATTGTAGGGCAGGTCTTTTATCTGCCCTGATTTGCAACGCGGCTGCTCATTTCCTGTGGACATGGGCTGATGTTCCCCTGGCCGAAACCATCCGGTAATGCACACACTGCAATGTTTATGTAGCCTAACTCTCACAAAACGTTAGAAAATGAGCCATACATGCACAGCCACCTCTCTTATCACAGCAACAGCGAAGTTGGTTGGAAGTTCATAAGAGAAGTGTGGGTTCCACGTCTATTGGGCATGAAGAGCATACAAGGTTGGGGTATACATTTTGGCAATTCTTTTATCATTTTTATCACAAGGTACAGGTCTGTAAAGTCTCAAAGTGGAACTTTGTAGCTCTTGAAGGAGTTGTCCAGTACAGTACTAGAAAAACATGGCAGCTTTCTTCCAAAAACAGTGCCTTACTTGTCCAGTGTTTGTGTGTGGTACTGCAAGTGACATCTACCTTAATAGAGCCAAGATTCAATACCTAACCTAACCCATGGACATCAGTGGGGCTGTCTATAGAGAAAATAAACTAAATTCTTCCAAAGCTGATCAACCATTCTAAAGATTGTCTAAGAAGTAGTCATTGGGGCTCATTTACTTACCGGGTCCTGTTGCGATCCAGCGGCGTGTTCTCCGACGAGGATTCGGGTCTTCCGGCGATTCACTAAGGTTGTGCGCCCGATGTCCACTAGGTGTCGCTGCTGCGCCAAGGTCCCCCGGAGGTCACCAAGCTACGCTGGGTGCAGGTAAGTGCGGGTCAAGTGACACATTTTTTTAAAAAAATACTGCGGTTTTTCCGATTTTCGTTGCGAGCAAACCCGGCGCCGATGCGACACAATCCGATCGCGTGCGCCAAAAACCCCGGGTAATTCAGTGCAAACCCGTAATTTTCGGGAAACCCAGCGAAAATAAGCGGTTTGGGCCCTTAGTAAATGAGCCCCATTGAGTGCTAGCAAATGGACACCATATAAGTTCAGAAGTTGTGACTCTCTGCTGGCCTAAGAATACAACGTAGAACAAAGATTTTTCATGCCCAAACAAGACCACTTCTGACCAAAGACCAGGTTAAGAGGTTGAACAGGGTATGAGAAAAAAAAACCTGCCAAGCACGCCCTTAGGTTGTGTCTGGTAATGTAGCTTCCAACCATTGACATAATAAGAGCTTCACAAGAGAGACACAGTCCATAATGGATAAGTGTGTCCCTGCATGGTGGGGGCGACAAATTATTTTATCTTGAAGAGTTCTTTTGTGTCCTAACACGAAGATGTAAGTGAAATTCTCTGGTACAGAACATATGTGAACAGCCTCTCTCCTGTGTGAGTCCGAAAGATGACACATTAAACTTTGCCCCCAGTCAGAAGATTTTATTCAACGTGAGCTCTCGATTTTTACAAGTGCCAAAAAGCCAAAAATGATGGCTACGGGCGATAGGTTTTTCACCTGCGGACAGCCAGAACGTGCCGTGATCACTAGTGGGACAAGGTACAACCAACAGATGGACATGCAGGTCCTGCGTGGAGCCATCAATTAAACTTTTCAGATGCTTCCCACATAAATATGGCCTCTCATCTACATGGATTCCATCGTCTTAATAGGTGTGAGCTATAGTTGAACATGTTACACGTGTACTTATTGAAGAACATCTCTCCTTGAGAATTTATGCTCCTCCATTAGTTCAGGATTGGTGTTACCTTACCTATTCCACAAATGATCACCATGTGTCTTATCTAAAAGTTTTAGAAGCTTTGGTCTACCACCCTAGAGTCTTATCAGGTAGAGTCTTCTGAATTATAAAGCGTCTGGTCAACTCCTTATTGTAAAGTAAGTTGCTGATTACCAGATACAGAACTTTCCACTCTCCAATATCTAGTGGACATATCACTGTCTGAATACTCCTCAGGTTCTTCTTTCACCTTGACTGACTGCACATCTGAAACAGAGAAACATACCTTACTGTTGTATCATGTCAATCATGGAATGGCAACTAGGGTGGGGCAAAAGCACAGATTCGCTTAACCTTCATTAACCCCAATGGAGAAAAACCCATGAATGAACTGGAATGGAAGACATTTCAAAAATCGAGAAGGCAAAAGCCCTAATTTTTAATATTGGAGAACACCAGATTAACTTTGCACAAAGAGAAAACCTGTGAGGTCACAGAACCTTCAAGACATATACAAGGCACTCACCTTCTGCATGACAAAGGTCTGGAGGCTTCTGAGTTTTAGAGATGATTTTAGGTTTTTTATAGGTAAAGCCTGTGGGGAAAAAAACATAATATTGTCTTTACAGATAATAGTTAAGTTTTTATGAAGTTCAGAACAAACTTCTAAAAAAAAAAAGGTTTTATGGAAGTTGTTAGGAATAGAAGCACAAAGATCCGGCAGGGGACACAGGAAAGGACTGGGAATGCTGACCCTTTAAATCCAGGGATGGTCCAAGGAGACCATCCCTGGAGCCAGGAGAGGTGAGTTTTCTTGCAGGCATGCTCTTGGGCCACCAAGAGGCACACAGGTGCACCTTCGACCCAGGATACGGGTCGTAGGGGCACCCGTGACACTCACCTTGTCAGAGGATGTAACATTTGGCCATCCTTGTGGAGATTTGGTTCTTACCGTGTCAGAGTATGTACCATGTCAGGATACAGCCAAGGAAATAACATCTCTATTATGTTAGTGGGAGGTTTTGGGGACCAAAACAATTATTATGGAGATAGTTATTATTATTTTTACTATTATTAATAATCGTCTCCATAATAATAAAAACAATAAAATTTATAATAATAATAAATGTCTCAATAATTACAATAATAATCTCTGAGAAGATCCCTCTCTATATATCAGGGCATTAAGTCTGTGTCACAGTGTAACAGTATCAGTTACCAGCTCTTAGTTACCAAAACTCCTCAGCTAGATAATCACTGGGCTCATAGCTCAGTTAGTAGAGGCTCCTATCTCTAATGCAGAGGGTTTGGGGTTCAAATCCCAGACTGGGCAAAATGTATTTAATTAAATAAATAGCTTGTGTCTGGGGAAGCCCTAGGAGACCATATATGGACAGATGGTGATGTCTCCCTGATGATGTAGTCCATGCTCTCCACTAACCCGACACTTCTCTCAAAAGGATTCCCTGCCCAATGTCTGTAGAAGCCATTCAGTACTATGCGTTCTGGCTTTGAAAGTATTTACTATGCGGGACCTGGAGGGAAATTCCGTGACAATCTGACAGCTGCCCGTGACGCGGGGCAGAGGTAAGAAAAACGGGACTGTCCCAATAAAACCGGGATGGTTGGGAGCTATGAGTTTGTGTGCAGCTATTTAAAAGTAAGCTTTTCGTCTGCAACTATTTCCTTCTCTGTTTTTGGTATCCTTAAAGGCTATGTACACTGAAGTAAAATGAGAAGCTGTAATTTTCTGTGCGATTTTCTTCTCATGCATTAGTAACTTATCACTTAGTGGATTATATTATAGGCGGTTACCCGGGGAGCCGCTTGTGGGCACAGAAAGAGGGGCTACAAAAAGTGGGGGAGCTGCTGGCGGGGATACAATGTCACACGGAGGTGGTGGACACAATGTGATGGGGAGATGGAGGGCACTAGAGAGAAATTATACTGTATGGGTTGGAGGTAGGGTCAGAACAAAAGGTGTGGCTTAGGGCAAAGAAAATTTGCGCCATGTTTTTTTTTTTAACAAATTTTCCGATTCTTACCAGGCGTGAACAGTCCATCCTGACCAATGGATCCCACTGCCTCGTTTTCTTTGAAGAGTAGGATTGAGTTGGATATTGTATGATCTGTCTGTGTCCCGATGCTGCAAAATCCAATTTTATAAAATTGAAAATCTTCAAGAGTTTCTTCCTGGACTTTTATTCTGTCATACAATAAGGTGGTCGGAGGCTGCTGGGGACTGTCAATGGGTGAATCGGGAAGAAACTCATCTTCATCTTTTACTATAATATTTAATGAGGGGTCAGGAGGTTGAAACACAGGTTGTTGGAAGGTGTTGGTAGATATGTTAAAGGGCCTCTTCCTTTTTCTTTTCCGATCTTTCCTCAAATTTTCTTGGATAATGCATTCTCCTTCGCTGACAATTGGGAAAATAGAAGGTACCGCGTCTACTCTTAAAGTTCTCCCGTGAATGTTGATGACATAAGCATCGATAGCGAAGTGACATGAGCACAGGCGATACTTGTTCCGCTTGTTTTCATCAAATATCTTCTGGGCCAATGCATCGAGATTTGTAAAGGTCTGACCTGTCTGCTGCAGCCATATTTTTATTCTTGAGAGATCCTTAGGAAAGGGGTGTAAAATGATCTGTCCATTCTGGCCTCTTTTTCCAGTTTTGCTAATACATTGGTTCACTAAACAGCTAGGCATGTTACAGAAAAAATGACCTGTATAAATTAAAATAAAATAATTATATATACCATATATTTATTGTAAAAAAAAAAATTATTATATTATATATATTTATATACGTTATATATCTTAATAATATATAATGTTTCCTTATGATAGCACCAAAAATATTGAAGAGAAAAATGACAGACAAAATTGTAACTCATTAAATCAGGGATGTTGTTTTTAAAAATGTATAAAACATGATTAGTAAAAATTTTCCTAAAATGCACCAGTTATTATAATGGTAAATCATTTAACAAATATTGTGAAGCTGTAATGGAACAATTTGCAAATTCAAAAAGTCACATAGGCCAAAAAAGTACCAATAAACATTACAGCCTCATCAGCAAAAGTACCAAGCCTTACACAGCTTTATAGAGAGACACAGAAAATTGCCACGGTTGCTGAGATATCAATCCCAGTATCTGACCATTATAATGCTCTTATAATAATAATAAATAACTCTTTGTTTATATAGAACCTACGGATTACGCAGCGCTGCACGGAGCTTGACAAATTGGTCCCTGTACCCATGGGGCTCACAATCTAATCAACCTACCAGTATGTTTTGGAGTGTGGGAGGAAACCGGAGGACCCAGGGGAAACCAACGCAAACACGGACAGAACATATAAACTCTTTGCAGATGTTGACCTGTGAAGGACTTGAACCCATGACCCCACTGCTGCAAGGCTGTAGTGCTGACCACTGGGCCACTGTCAAGAGAGGAGATGCTGGAACAGAACATGAGGGGTGTGTGTTATCTTAATCTTCTCAGTTTCGGTGAAGATTAGCATAACACACGCTCCCTCCTCCACTACTCCAGCATCTCCTCTCTTGACAGTGGAGAGGATTATGATGGTCAGATACTGGGATTGATGAAAGAAACGTAGAAAATCCAGCAATGTCGGTTCCACAGATCGATAAAAGTCCAAAATTTATTTCAGTCAAGTTAAAAACATTACATTGCCCAGGCAGTAAAAAAGAAAGTTCTTTCACGTTTCATAAACTGGGATTGATATCTTAGCAATTGTGGCGGCTAGAAAATAAATTCAAAGTTCCCCTAAATCTCGGAAGCGGCACCTACAAAATATTATGTTTATCTCCTTATGTGCGAGGTGATGAAAGTTTCTCTTAAAAGTCAGTTAAACTAACTGACTCACTAACTAATCACTCCTATTATACAGCAGTACAACTATCCCTATATTGTTATTCCCCATGCCTGTAATGTTCCACAGTCCATTTGTAATGCTTCCTCACCATCCATTCAAGTTGAATTATCATCTTTCCTATGAGCTGTGTCCAGCATATTCATGGCCTTCCAGCTCAGCCGCCAGCTCATTTCCCTTGTTGAAGAGAATTCCTGAGGTAGGGGTGAATGAGGAAGTTCTTTTCAGCCAGTCACTTACAGCTAGCATCTCACCCAACCCTTCTTCAAGAATCATCTTTGCCAAGTCAAACAGTCGGCGTCTCTCTCATTCCCAAGGTAGGGGTAAATGATGTAGCAGCGTTGAGTCCAAGGGTTAAAGGAAAAATAGGGGCCCCTTGTTAAACAGGAAGCTGGAAGCGTAGCTACCCTAGAAGAACGTGAATTTTCATAGATGGCGAGTCAAGTGTACAAACAGACTGTGGAACCTTCCAGGCATGGGGAATAATAATATAGGGATAGTTGTACTGATAGCAGTTTTCAAAGTTATGTTTAGTTAATTTGGGTTAGTTTAACTGACAGGTTCCCTTTAAGGCTCATGTTATAGTGATGGCTTGTGACATAACCATAAGGTACTGACAGAGTATCTCATCAAGGTTCAAGGAAATCTATCATAAAAATCAAGCAAGGATAAACCGTGGACACTTACCCATAGATCCAGGCACCGTGACTGTAGATTTCTTTTGAAGGATTGGAGATCTTCAGGACCCCATGGCAGTGAACATGAGGTGATTTGGGTAAGTAGTGTATAGATTTCATCCCACAAGTTTTGTACAATTTGACAAATCCACTATCCAGAGGCCATTTCACCCCTGTCTCAGTTTTTATTTTTAACACCCATCTACAGAATTGGTGAACATTCCAAATGAGCAAGGTCCTACCAATTGTCATAGGTTACACTTTCTCAGGTCAGATGGAGCATATGGTCTACCGATCCATTCAGTATCTAGGGGAGTGCCCCAAAATTGTCAAGCACAGAGTCCAGGTCCAGGTAAAACACTATTAATGTAAACCAAATTCACCTACATTATATGAATATCACAGTTATACTGTAGCATAATAATCATAGCTTAGATACTGGGGGCTGCCCCCCATTGTGACTAATACTATCGATGCCTGCCCCCTACTGAGGCCAGTATCTTTGAGCCATGTCCCTTATTTTGGATTCCTGCTTCCTATTTTGACCGATATCTTTGAGTTGCAAATGAGTAAGAGAGGACATAAGTTTTCACATTATCTTATTTACAGGCGATTTACATGGAGGCTACAAACATGCTCCGGGATAGGGGTAGAGTCGCACCTCATATTATTGGGGAATACGCCCCATATTTTACCTGTCCCCAGGGCTCACTCTGTCCACCATCTCTGCTTTCTGGCAGTGAATAACAACCAAAGCTGCAAGCTCATTGTATGTATAAGATCACATATATATGTCACACATGAATCATACATGTCACACATCACACATACATGTATCCATGACATGAGCAGCACACAATGCTGGGCACACATTACCTGATCTATTTGCTGCTTGGGACTGTAGTCCTTCCACGCTGCATAGGACAGACTGCTCCCGTGACAGCACTACAACCCCCAGCAGCCTTCATACAGAGACTTCATGGCACCATAACATAGGCTGCACAGGGGAAAGGGTTAAAGACGGTCACATGACCGGAGAGGAAGGGGCGGGGCTTACTACTGAGACTCCTGCAGATAGAGAGCAGCGGACCCTGAGCGGGAGGAGAGAGAGGAGCAGATAGGGGAGCGGTGTATATGTGATAGGGGGAGCGGTGTATATGTGATAGGGGGGTACGGGGAGCGGTGTATAGTCCTAGTCAACAATATACACCGCCCAAGAAAACAAATAACAAACCCTAAAAAAAAAAAATACCAAACAAATAAAATACAAAAATGACGAACAAGTCACCAAAACGTCGGGGGCCGGATATCAATAGACAAAGCAAAAAAAATAAAAAAACTGGCGCCGCTGGGCAAACTAAAAGTGGGGCCCAAGATAAACTATTTTATGACCAGTCACAGTCAGTAAGAGGCTCCCTTTAGTAGTATGATAAAACATACTGTAATTTTTGGACGAATTTTCACAGGAGAGTTGATCATAGGAAGATTGATGGCAGCATGGGAGCTCAGTGGTGAGCACTACAAGCCTTGCAGCCTGCTGGCAACAG
>CM033644.1:13483252-13690318 GCA_019512145.1 Engystomops pustulosus
CCCTGTCTATGGTGATGGTAGAACCTCCTCTCCTCTAGGTGTAGAGGATGTCCCCTGTCTATGGTGATGGGTAGAACCTCCTCTCCTCTAGGTGTAGAGGTGCCCCCTGTCTATGGTGATGGTAAACCTCCCTCTCCTCTAGGTGTAGAGGATTGTCCCCTTTCTATGGGAATGGTAGAATCACCTTCTCTCAGGTGTAGAGGATGCCCCCTGTCTATGGTGATGGTAGAACCTCCTCTCCTCTAGGTGTAGAGGATGCCCCCCGTCTATGGTGATGGTAGTACCCCTCCCCCCTCTCTCTCTAGTGTAGAGGATGTTTCCTGTCTATGGTGATGGTAGAACCCCTCTCCTCTAGGGTGTGAGGATGCCCCCTGTCTATGGTGATGGTAAACCGACCTCTCCTCTAGGTGTAGAGGAATCCCCTGTCCTATGGTGATGGTAGAACCACCTCTCCTCTAGGTGTAGAGGATGCCCCCTGTCTATGGTGATGTAGAACTCTCCTCCTCTCAGGTGTAGAGGTGTCCCCTGTCTATGGTGCTGGTAAACCCCCTCTTCTTAGGTTAGAGATCCCCCTGTCTATGGTGATGGTAGAACCTCCTCTCCTCTCGGTGTAGAGGATGCCCCCTGTCTATGGTGATGGTAGTACTACTCCCTCTCCTCTAGTGTAGAGGATGTTCCTGTCTATTGTTATGGTGAACCCGCCTCTCCTCCATGGTTAGAGGATGCCCCCTGTCTATGGTGATGGTAGAACCAACCTCTCCTCTAGGTGTAGATGATGCCTCCTGTCTATGGTGATGGTAAACCTCCTCTCCTCTAGTGTGAGGATGCCGCCTGTCTATGGTGATGGTAGAAGCGCCTCTCCTCTAGGTGTAGAGATGCCCCCTTCTATGGTGATGGTAGAACCTCCTTTCTAGGTGTAGAGGAGATGCCCCTGTCTATGGTGATGGTAAACCTCCTTCTAGGTGTAGAGGATGCCCCTGTCTATGGATGGTAGAAACCACCTCTCCTCTAGCTGTAGAGGATGCCCCTGTCTATGGTGATGTGAAACCGCTCTCCCTCTAGGTGTAGAGGATGCCCCTGTTCTATGGTGATGGTAGAACCACCTCTCCTCTAGGTGTAGGGATGCCCCCTGTCTATGGTGATGGTAGAACCCCTCTCCTCTAGGTGTAGAGGATGCCCCCTGTCTATGGTGGATGGTAGAACCTCTCCCTCAGGTGTAGAGGATGCCCCTGGTCTATGGTGATGGAGAACCACCTCTCCTCTAGGTGTAGAGGATGCCCCCCTGTCTATGGTGATGGTAGACCGCCTCTCCTCTAGGTGTAGAGATGCCCCTGTCTATGGTGATGGTGAACCTCCTCCTCTCCTCTAGGTGTAGATGTGCCCCCTGTCTATGGTGATGGGTAGAACCGCCTCTCCTCGGGTGTAGAGAATGCCCTGTCTATGTGATGGTAGAACCTCCTCTCCTCTAGTGTAGAGAGATGCCCCTGTCTATGGTTGATGGTAGAACCTCCTCTCCTCTAGGTTGTATGAGGTGCCCCCTGTCTATGGTATGGTAAACCTCCTCTCCTCTAGGTGTAGAGGATACCCCCTGTCATGGTAGGTAGAACCACCTCTCCTCTAGGTGTAGAGGATTCCCCCTGTCTATGGTGATGGTAGAACCTCCTCTCCTCTAGGTGTAGAGATGCCCCTGTCTATGGTGATGGTAGACCTCCTCTCCTCTAGGTGTAGAGGATGCCCCCTGTCTATGGTGATGGTAGACCTCCTCCCTCTAGGTGTAAGGATGCCCCCTGTCTATGGTGATGGTAGAACCTCCTCTCCTCTAGGTGTAGATGATGCCCCCGTCTATTGATGGTAGAACTTCTCTCCTCTAGGTGTAGAGGATGTCCCCTGTCTATGGTGATGGTAGAACCACCTCTCCTCTAGGTGTAGAGGATGCCCCTGTCTATGGTGATGGTGGAACCTCCTCTCCTCTAGGTGTGAGGATGTCCCCTGTCTATGGTGATGTAGAACCGCCTCTCCTCTAGTGTAGAGGATGCCCCTGTCTATGGTGATGTAGACCACCTCTCCTCTAGGTGTAGAGGAGCCCCCTGTCTATGGTGATGGTAGAACCCTCCTCCCTCTAGGTGTGAGGATGCGGACCCCCTGTCCTATGGTGATGGTAGAACCACGCCTCCCTCCATGTGTAGAGGATGCTCCCTGTCTAGGTGATGGTAGAACCACCTCTCCTCCAGTGTAGAGGATGCCCCCCTTCTATGGTGGATGGTCGAACCTTCCATGTAAGATCCCCTCTTGGTTGGTAGACCCGCTCTCCTCATGTGTAGGAGATGCCCCTGTCTAGGTGAGGGTAGAACCGCCCTCTCCCTCCATGTGTAGAGTCCCTTTGTTGATGGCTAAACACCTCTCCGCTGTGAGGGCCCTGTCATGGTGTGCATAACCCCTCTCCTCTATGTAGAGGATATGCCCCCTGTCTATGGTGATGGTAAACCTCCTCTCCTCAGTGTAGAGGATTCCCCCCTGTCTAGGTGATGTAACCTCCTCTCCTCTAGGTTAGAGGGCCCCCTGTACAAAATGTGATGTGAAACGCCTCTCCTCCATGTGAGAGGAGGATGGTCCCCCTGTCTATGGTGATGAGTACATAGAAGACTAGGGAGATCAGTGTATTACATTGCATGTTCGCAATCTGAACATTCATTACACTTGATATTCCCCAAATAACTATTATATCATGGAAGTTTTTTACTCACCTGATATGACAACTCTCTACCCGGCTGACTCAGAAAACTTCACATAGGGTCTGCTATATATGGTTTTAACCGTACTGAAGAAATACGTCATCCGAGACCCTCCTGGTAATAATACCTGAGGAAGAAAAACCAGAAATACTCTGCATAGTATTATATCACTGGCCTGTATGGAATGCTAATAGAACTATGAGTCACAGGGACAGAGAGTCTGTTGACATTTAGTGCAGAGGAGCTGACAGAATGTACATAGAGTCCTATCTGCAGGAAGCATGCTATAGGCAAAAGGAGCTGAGCAGATTATCATACTGTCCTATCGCAGGCAGCATGTTATAGAGCAGGAGAGCCAGGGCACAAATTATAGGGGGGGGGGGGGGGGTGCACGGGCGCGTGCCCCAGGCCCCCACCACTTTTCCCAACAATCACCAACATTGTATTGTGGGTCCCGGCCGAATCCCGCCGTTGTTCCCCGACTTCAGTCTATGGGAACATAAGTACCCTGCTCTGCATAGACGATTAGATGTAAAAAAAGATGCGTCGCCCTGCCGCTTGCGCGCAGCGCGTGACACCCTCGTGCCTCCTGTAGCAGGGTGCTGCCATCTTTGTTACATCCGATATCCACTATATCCTGCACCGCGAGGAAGGGAAGTAGGTCGGCGCGCAATGGGGAACGATGGGAGGTTAGTAAAATTTTATTATTTTACCTAGGACTGTATACAGTTATTATAGGGGGATTGTATATATGTATTATGGGGGTTGTCATAGGGTAATAGGAGTCTGATTAGTTATTATAGGGAGCTGTATATAGTTATTATAGGGGGACTTTGTATAGTTATTATAGGGGGCTGTAGTATAGTTATAAGGGACTGTAATATTTTATTTGGGGTGTTATAGTTATTATGGGGAACTGTATATAGTTATAGGGAGGCTTTATATAGTTATTGCTGTGGGGTTATTACTGTTGGAGCTGTATATAGTGATTGCTGGGGAGCTGTGGGGCTTAGATAGTATTGCGGGGGGCTGTTCGTGATTGCTTTGGAGCTGTAAAGTATTTGCTGGGACTGTAGGGCTTGTATATGTGATTGTTTGGGAGCTGTATTAGTGATTGCTGGGGAGCTGTATATAATAATTCGGGGGAGCTGTATATAGTGATTGCTGGGGGAGCTGTATATAGTGATTGCTGGGGGAGCTGTAAACAGTGAATGCTGGGGAAGCTGTGTATAGTAATTACTGGGGGCCTGTTTATAGTGATTGCTGGGGGAGCTGTATATAGTGATTGCTGGGGGAGCTATATACAGTGATTGCTGGGGGAGCTGTAAACAGTGAATGCTGGGGAAGCTGTGTATAGTAATTACTGGGGGCCTGTTTATAGTGATTGCTGGGGGAGCTGTATATAGTGATTGCTGGGGGAGCTGTATGCAGTAATTGCTGGGGGAGCTATATACAGTGATTGCTGGGTGCTGTATCATTTTTTGCTGGGGGAGCTGTATAAGTGATTGCTGGGGAGCTGTATCAGTGATTGCTGGGAGAGCTGTATCACAGTGATTGCTGGGGGTTGTATACAGTGAATTGCCTGGGGGATGTATAATGTTATGCGGGGATCTAACAGTGATTTGCTGGGGGAGCTGTATATAGTGATTGCTGGGGCGCTGTATATAGTGATTGCTGGGGGAGCTGTATATAGTGATTGCTGGGGGGCTGTTATAGTGAATCGAGGGGTTGTATATTGATTGCGGAGTACTGTATATAGTGTTGCTGGGGGAGTGTATATAGTGATTGCTGGGGGAGCTGTATATAGTGATGTTGCTGGGGGAGCTGTAATCTAGTGATTGCTGGGGGCTGTATATAGTGAAATGGGGGTGTTGTATATAGTGATTGCTGGGGAGCTGTATATAGTGATATATGGGCTTTTAGTGATGCTGGGGAGCTGTATAAGTGATATGGGGGTGTATTGTGATTGCTGGGGAGCTGTATATGTGATTGTGGGGAGCTGTATATAGTGGTTGCTGGGGAGCTGTATATGTGATTACTGGGAGGCTGTATACAGTGATTGCTTGGGGAGCGTATATAGTGATTGCGGGGGAAGCCTGTGTATAGTGATTGCTGGGGGAGCTGTATACAGTGATTGCTGGGGAGCTGTATACAGTTAGATTGCTGGGGGAGCTGTATACATGATGCTTGGGGAGCTGTATTAGTGATTGCTGGGGACTGTATATAGTGATTGCTGGAGCTGTATACAGTGATTGCTGGGGGAGCTGTATATAGTGATTGCTGGGGAGCTGTAACAGTGATGTGCTGGGGGAGCTGTACACAGTGATTGCTGGGGGACTGTATACAGTGATTGCTTGGGGAGCTGTATTATGTGATTGCTGGGAGCTGTATATAGTGATTGCTGGGGAGCTGTATACGTGATTACTGGGGAGCTGTATATAATGATTGTGGGGGAGCTGTCTTAGTGATTCTAGGGGCTGTATATATGTTGCTGGAGGAGCTGTATATAGTGATTACTGGGGGAGCTGTTATAATGATTGCTGGGGGAGCTGTATATATGATTACTGGGGAGCTGTATATAGATTGCTGGGGAGCTGTATACAGGGATTATCTGGGGGAGCTGTATATACATGATTGCTGGGGGAGCTGTATACAGTGATTGCTGGGGGAGCTGTAATATGTGAGTGCTGGTGGAGCTTGTTATAGTGATTGCTGGGGGAGCTGTAATATAGTGATTGCTGGGGGAGCTGTTTACAGTGATGTGCTGGGGCTAGCTGTATATAGTGAATTGCTTGGGGGAGACTGTATTATATGAATACGGCCGGTGCTGTATATAGTGATTAAGCGGGGAGCTGTATATAGTGATGCTGGGGGAGCTGTATAAGTGAAGTTACTGGGATGGGAGTCTGTATGATATGATGCTGGGGGAGCTGTATATAGGGTATGCTGGGGGCTGTAGTATAGTGATTGCTGTGGGCTTTATATAGTGTGCTAGGGGAGTCTGTATACAGTGATTGCTGGGTGGAGCTGTATACAGTGATTGCTGGGGAGTGTATACAGTTGATTGCTGGGGTGAGATGTATATAGTGATTGCTGGGGGAGCGGTATATAGTGATGTGCTGGTGAGCCTGTATACATGATGCTGGGGGACTGTTACAGTGGTTGCTGGGGAGGCTGTATACGTGATTGCTGTGGAGCTGTATATAGTGAATGCTGGGGAGCTGTATACAGTGATTGTAGGTAGCTGTAATAGTGATTGCTGGGGAGCGGTAATACTATCATTGCGGTGGGAGCGTATATAGTGATTGCCGGGGGATGTATATAGTGATTGTGGGTGGAGCTGTATATAGTGATTGCTGGGGGAGCTGTATATATGATGCTGGGGAGCCAGTATACAGTGATTGCTGGGGGAGCTGTTATATGGATTGCTGGGGCGTAGTTATATAGTGAGTTGCTGGGTGTTCTGATACATGATTGCTGGGCGAGTTTATATAGTTTTGTGATTGCTGGGGAGCTGTATATGTGATTGGCTGTTCCCTGTCTGGACTCAATTCAATGGGGCCCACCACCAGATTTTGCACCCAGGGCCCTATCAACTTGGATCCGGCCCTGGGGGAGGAAGCAATTGTACATGTGTCCTATCTGCAGGCATATTTTATAGAGCACATGGTATAAAGGGATCATCCACCCTAACTTAGCATTTTGGATGGTAAAAATAACTATTATCTTGTGTGAACAGGTTGACTAAAAAAATAGTGAATTTACCAAAATCAGGAGTAACATTTCCTAATAACTACATCACTTGAAGTTGTGGATGCAATTATGGAGTCCGCGCAGTCCTGGTACTGGCATTTTAGGACACTAAAAGAAGTTTTTAACCCTTAACACTGAATGCCTATCTTTAGGGAGACCCTACATTGTGATTCTGTGGGTCCTCATCTCTATCTATCACCTGCTTGTCAATAGAGTCAATTATTTCATCCCTGCAGCTGTTGCACCTGAAACTCTATATGTGGAGCTAAAAACGGATGGAGGAACAATACAACGGTGTCGTTATAATGTAGTGGTCTAGTATCAGCATAGTCTAGCACTGAGGGGTTCGTAGTTGTCTAGTATCAGCATAGTAATCAAGCACTGAGGGGTCGGTAGTGGTCTGTATCAGCATAGTAAATCAGCACTCGGAGTGGTCAGTAGTGTCCCGTATCAGATAGTCATCAGCACTGAGGGTCATAGTGTCCATTATCAGCATAGTCATCAGATTAGGTTTCAGTAGTGTTCAGTATCAGCATAGTCATCAGCACTGAGGGGTCCTGGGTATAGAGGTACATAATGGGGCCTCCATAGGTTGTCACGTTACCTATATATGGCCCCGGTCATTCCTCCAGGACGCCAGGGTCACGCAGGGGGTGAGGGTCGGAGTGATGTGGGTGGCAGGAGGACATCGCGAGGGTAACGCCACTCCTGGAAGTAGACTATTACACAAGATGCTCTGGATATAAAATCGATCGAACGATACTACACTTCATTACTGCCCATTGGTAAGAAGGGACTTGGGTCATTACAATGTATCTAATTACTAACTTTTTTGTAATCTCCTTTCTGCTTTAAGCGCGCAATTCAAAGACTTCGACTTGCATCACTTATTATCCTTACTTGCCATTTGTATTCTGGTCTACATCCTGTTACCTTTACTGACTCATTGTGTTATCCTTATCGGACACAGGTGTATTCTTGTGGTGACATCACTGTGTTGTATTATCCCTGTAACCTGTGAATACGTTATAGTCCTGCTGTGCATATGTATTATCCCGACGTACTCCGCTAATTATCCATCGTGGGACAGCACTGTGTATGTCTAATCCCTGTACTGTGAGCCTCACTGTGGTGTATAGTCCCTGCTATACTGTGACATCACGTGGTGTATATCTCTGTACTGTGCTTACATTTCACTGTGTGTATTTTCAGTCCTGTACTGTGACATCACGTGTGTGTATTATATCCTGTACTGTGACTATGTGTATATCCTACACCTTGTGTATTATCCCTGTACTGTGCCATCACTGGGATTCGTCGTCTTTTCTGTACTGTGACAGCACTGTGTTTTTGTTCTGGTTGCCATCTGTGTGAGCCTGTCTGTGACCCATGTTGTACCGACTGGTCTGTGTCACCGCTATTACCTCCTGTATATTCCTGGTACCTTGAATTCACTGTGTGTTTTATCCCGTACTGTAATCATGCTGTGTTATTCTCCCTGTACTGTTGACATCACTGGTGTATATCTGTACTTTACTTCTGGTTCTCTGTAGTACATCACTGGGTGTATTACCCTGTATGTGACATCACTGTGTGTCATTATCCCTGTACTGTAGCTCACTCGTGTGGGGTATTCATCCTGTACTGTAATACGTCACGGTTGTATTATCCCTGTCTGATACACTGTGTGTATCCTTATCCCTGTAGGATCGATGGAATTTATCCTGTACTGTGACACCCTGGTGTGCATTATCCCTGTAACTGGTGACGATCACGGGTGTATGCTACCTTTGATCTGTGACAATCACTGTGTGTATTACGGTCTTGTACAGCACGTGCATACCCTGTATGATTGCAATGTTGATCCCCATCCTCATGTGGCTATTTACTGTCTTGAACATTCTTGTGTGGTATTATCCCTGTACTGTGGACATCACTGTGTGTATTATACCTGTACTGTGACATCGCTGTGTGTCATTAGTCCCTGTACTGTGACATCGCTGTGTGTATTATCCTGTCTGTGCATTAGTGTTTGGTATTATCCCTTGTACTGTGACTCAATCACTGTGTGTTTATCCCTGTACTGGTGACATCGCTGTGTGATTATCCCTGTACTGTGGACATACCTGTGTTATATCCCCTGTACTGTGACATCACTGTGTGTAGTTCCATGTACAGTGCACATCATGTGTGTATTTCCTGTACTGTGTACATCATGTGTGTATTATCCCCTGTACTTACATCACTGGTGTATTATCCCTGTACTGTGACATCACGTTGTTGTAATTATCCCTGTACTGTGACATCATGTGTGTGGCTATCCCTTACCGTGACTCACTGTGTGTATTATCCTGTACTGTGACATCACTGTGTTATTATCCTGTACTGTGACATCGCTGTGTTATTATCCCTGTAACTGTGACATCACTGTGTGTATTATCCCTGTACTGTGACATCACTGTGTGTATTATCCCTGTACTGTGACTCACTATTGCATTATCCCTGTACTGTGACATCACTGTGTGTATTATCTCTGTATTGTGACATGTGTGCAATGTGTGTGTATTATCTCTGTACTGTGACATCAAAACCTGTGGTGTAATTTCTACTGTAACTGTGACATCATGTGTGTATTATCCCTGGTACTGTGACATCCACTGTGTGTATTAATCCGTGTACGTGACATCACTGTGTGTATTATCCTGTACTGTGACATCACTGTGTGTATTATCCCTGCACTGTGACATCACTGTTGTATTATCCCTGTACTGTGACATCACTGTGTGTATTATCCCTGCACTGTGACATCACTGTGTGTATTATCCCTGTACTGTGACATCACTGTGTGTATTATCCCTGTACTGTGACATCACTGTGTGTATTATCCCTGTACTGTGACGTCACTGTGAGCAGTAGATTGCACTGAATTATAGAGACAGTAGGGACATGTAAGGGAGCGCAGGAGTGAGTTGTAGACTTACCTCCAGGATCCTGAGGCTCCTTCTTACTGACTGCTGAGACTCCTCCAGGAAGAGGAATCGTCTGTAAGACACTGGGAGGAGTCACAATAAGGAAACCACCGCACGCTACGGAAAGTACATGTCACCCAAAACTGTGGCAAAGTGTAACAAAACCTAAAAACATCTCCTCCAACTTCCTGGTTAAGTTCGAGTAAAAATAACATTGGGGCAAATACCAAGATAAACGTAACAAATCCTAAGATATGGGGGGGATGGGGTGTCACTCAGCTCATGCGAAGTTCTGGAATGTTACGTTTAAGTTATTTTGTAAACTTTCCGGTTAATCTGTATTCGGCTGGAAACCATCAACAATTTTGTATCCCTATGTGCAGATATGGGCACCATACTATTTTTTGTGTGACAGTTTATAAATTATTACTATAAAAATACAGAACTGAATACATGATTATAGGAAGATGAGGCACAGAGATAATGTAGGGAGCTGCCGGCTCTGCTACACACAGCAGAAGCAGAGGCACAGGGATAATGTAGGGAGCTGCCATGTTATAGAGCAGGAGGAGCTGAGCAGATTGTATATAGTGTCCTATCTGCAGGCAGCATGTTATAGAGCAGGGGGAGCTGAGCAGATTGTACATGGTGTCATATCTGCAGGCAGCATGTTATAGAGCAGGAGGGGTTGAGCAGATTGTACATAGTGTCATATCTGCAGGCAGCATGTTATAGAGCAGGAGGAGCTGAGCAGATTGTACATAGTGTCCCATCTGCAGGCAGCATATTATAGAGCAGGATGAGGATTATTTTGGAGTAATATTGGAAGAAAATACTCTACTTTTTAGAGTAAAAACTTGAATGGTAAGAGGAAAAGTGAAAAAACACTGAATTTTTATACAAGTTAGTTTAAAGTAATCCTCATGACCTTCTACTTCCTTCAGAAAACTCCATTCATAACACTGAGGATAGAGCGATCACACTCACTTCATAGTGAATTACTGAGGAGTCTCTACATGGTTGTTACCAGCAGACCCCAGGCAGTGTTGTCATAGGAACACTCTTTTTTGCCATAATTTCCCACAGATCAGGACTTTCCTCACCACAGATTGGAGGTGAACGAGGCCTAAAACCTAATAGTTAGATTATTTCTTACAATTAACCACTTCCTGTCTGTGAGAAACGCTAAATATCTGTATGAAGCGTAAGATGATAATGCCCTAATGTTAAATACACATCAGAAACAAGGTCCTACATGTAACATACACTAAAAAAACATCAAATCTTTTGAAAAATCAAAGTAAATCAGCAAAATAATTTAACATTTTCCTCAGAAACGCGCCTCATTCTGCTTCACAGTATAAAAATTCATAGGGCAGAGGTCTGGGTAGTAAAAATGGAAGCAGCCATTTTGAATACTGAAACCATTGTCGTGGCAACAAGAAGGAGAGAGGGAAAACAAGTCCATGCACAAAATGGCTGCCGAGTTTGTGTGGAAACAAAATGGAGTCATGTCAAAGCTAGTGCAAACAATAACAAAGCGGTTACCAACCAATCACGTAGGGACGTCATTGGCGCCACCACTTTCTATATATATAAGATTTTGTCATGAGCACAGAGTGGTAGAAAAGGATTAAAATAATTTAAAGGGTTGTTACATCTAACGTGTATTATTTAAGTTGGTCAGCATTTGTTCAGAAAAAATATGTATATAAATGATTTAGGAGTCATGTGACAAGGCTAGGTCTATTTTCATGATTAAAAGTCTAATTAAAAGTTGCTACAGCAGATCGCAGGGTTTCTAGAGCTGGCAATAAATTGTTCACAAGTGTGGATCTATCCTTTATAGGCATCCGGCACCAAATTTTACCTCATTAAACTACTAGCCTTCTCAGGTCTTATATGAAATGTCCTTTGTAGACCTCAAGCTTATACGTGAAAACTCATTTGTTTACCTATAATAAATCTCCAGTGACAGTGAGCAGATAAGAGTCATATTTTACTCGAGATGAGTCAAGTTTAGAGGCAGCAGGAGGCCTCATTTCAGACATCCCTATCTTCAGTTCTATGGTACCCAGAAGCATGGTGCTGGTGTCATATTAAAGATAAGATTCTCTTCATCAGTCTTGTGGTTATGTGAGCTCCATAACCATAGAAACAAATACCGGTAGTTAAAAAAAGGAATTGTACCTCACATTTCCAACTACGTTGGATCCGAAAGATGAGATTATTATCTTTAAGATGACATCAGCAGCATGTTTGTATGTATGTATGTACGTACGTACGTACGTACGTACGTACGTACGTATGTATGCATGTATGTACTATAGAAGTGTAGATAGAGGCTTCAGAAGTGACACTCCCCTGTAGTCTTCAAATTTGACTCCTCTCAGGCAAAATAGGACTCTCCTCTCCTCATGTTTTTGAAGGAGATTTTTTTCAGGTGAGATCATGCACGAAGGCTGAGTGAGTAGCACTTCTGCCTTGCAGTGCTGGGGTCCTGGGTTCTAATCCCACCCAGGTCAACATCTGCAAAGAGTTTGTATGTTCTCTCCGTGTATGTGTGGGTTTCCTCCGGGTCCTCTGGTTTCCTCCCACACTCCAAAAACATACTGGTAGGTTGTTTAGATTGTGAGCCCCATTGGGGACAGGGACCAATTTGTCATGCTTTGTGCAGCGCTACGTAATCTGTGTGCGCTATATAAATAAAGGAATTATTATGTCTAGAAAGGACATTTCATCCGCTACCTGAGGGGGCTGGTAGTTCAATGGGGTAAAATCTAGTGACAGGCTCCCTTTAAATATGCTAATGAATGAATTAAAATGACACTGCGGGATGAACAAGCAGATGTGGTAACGCCATTATATAGCTAGTGACAGGGTGGTACAGATAGGAGGATGTTCTGAGGCTTCAATACCCAATTCAGTCAAAATCCTTCAAAAAACTCTACTTCACGTATTTAGCGTCCTAACAGGTTTGCCGCCGGATGGCTCGGACATTTCAGAAGTCGCACGCTGTAAACAGAGAATCTAGGACTGTGCTATGAAAACCCAAGCAGCACAGGTCTGTAAGGCCAGCTTCATGGTTCTGTCTCCCAAACATGATAAGTCGTGTCTCCTGGAAACACACGTGTACCTAGTAATAAAGTCCGATACAAAGGCTACGCTGATCCGAGAAAGCAGCGTTATACCGGAGGGGCGGGCGGAGGGCGTGCCGGAGCGATGTTAGGGTGTTGGGGTTCTCTTTGGTGGGGAAGCGGAGGCCTAAAATATAAAAAATGCAGATATTAGCAGGATGGATGGGTAGATTATTTTGGTTTTACACCACTGAGGGCAACATAAAGAGTTCTTCTGCAGCGCCCCCTACTTGTGGCTGTAGTAAATAACTGCAGATGGTGGTGGATATTAGACCTGGAGATAATCATGTGTGTTCTTTGTGTGTGTTCTTAGTAGCAGCTAGACTGTGAAAATTCCATTTATATTCCAGGATTGTAGCTGGACTTCTGTGTGAGATCTCTTCACCGAACATAGCACAGCCCCTACAGCAAAAAATATATAGTAGCCTTGGGTTACATATTGTAGTAGAAGGGAAGGGGGGCTGTGAAGCAGTTTAAATTCAAAGATCAAAGAGCAAGCAGTGTGAGGAGACTGCTCCAGTCCAGCTATAATCCAGGAATACAAATACATTTTTCAATGTTCTGCTGTGGCGTGGTTAAACGTATCTCCAGGGCTAATACCAAACACTGTCTGTAGCTTTGGTATTAGGATTAGTATTATGTAACATTACCAAAGCTTTACATGAAAATTCCGGCAATATATAAAACAATAGGGCAATTTAATCAATCCATTTCTGGCATAAATTGTTGTAAAATGCAGCAATAAGGGTTCAAAATGCATTGCTATAGAATTATACAGTGTAATAGGAGTTGCACAGCAAAAGAGGTCATGGCCCTAATTGGGAAGTGACAATTCTATGGAAAAGTGATGGGGTACAAGGGCCCCTACTTTTCAACAAGACAGGATAAAGGTTTATCTGTGGACCAGACTATTTAAAGGGGTCGTCTGGTAGACAATGATCGCTTATCCTTTAGTGTATTGGATCCGGTAATTCCAGTATCCTTTCCCCCCGTCATGTTTTCCAGGCAAAGTCCAGAACATATCCAGAACGTAGTTGCCCAGAGCGACCAGATTGCAGATAAATTGACATGAGAAATCCCTGTGGTTATGGAGGACTTACCTAGACGGTGTATGCTGAGGCTGTCTTACTGCATATGATGGAACCGCAGCAGCGTTCGGTTTGTAGGACTGTAATGTAAGAATGTACATACAGAGGTCATTACAAAGGTGAGGGCCATAAACAAATTAAGACTTTCGATCTGAGCTTTACAATATTACACGAAATGGAATGATTCATATAAAAAGTCACATCTATACAAACCTAAACACAGGAGAAGGGGCCAAAAACTCCACCTTGTGCCCTCACCCATCCTGGATCCTCATGCCCCTTCATGGACTACTGTAGTTTAGTCTGTAGGCAGTTATCTGCCATCTTGTGGGCAAAAGTGAGCACTACAAGGGAGACATTCACCTTCACCAGCAGATGGAAACACAACATACGGGAGTCAGGGGTGAACTTTTTCACAGTTAAGTTAGGATTTATGACTTTTTCTAGGCTTGTATTTCAAAATATGTAAGTTTAAGTGATCCAGTGTGAATATATACATTCATGTAGATCTATAAATTAGTTTTGATTACAAATGATAAACTGCAGCAAGTGCTACATATTGTCCCTGTGGAGCTGTGTAACCATACCTTTGTGTGTGTAGTAAGTAGCAGTAGCGCTGTGGAAAGTAAAATAATCCATGTTTGCAGCTTCTGTCAGGTCTTTTTGCTCTTTGCAATGAATTGTTCCTCAGTATCCAACCAAAATCCTGATCCAGCTCCTCCTCAAGAGTAGGAGGTTGTGGAGCAGCAGAGAGCAGAAAGCTCTTCAGGCTAAAAGACAGACACAGGAGCTGCAGAGCTGGATTATAATTTCATGCTTCACAGCCCTGTCCTACACAAAGGTATGGTTACACAGATCTCCAGGGCCAATCCCTAACACTGTGTGCAGCTCTGTATGGTCAGATTCCATTTGAATGTATCTGTGTGTGGGAATGTGTGTATTATACAATTTTCCAATATCCTTCCTCGGTTTTCTAGATCTCTTCTTGCTGGGATCCTATCAGGAAGCTTTCTTACTTACTTCTAGTGGATGCTGCAACAGGTTTCCAGCACAGACAGATCTCCATGAGTTGGGTTTCTTTCACACTACCCTATGTTCAGCCTGGCTGTAGCCCCGGGCAAGTATACAGCCGTGCGTTGGAGAGGCGGAAGGATGAGTGCTGCTCACCCCTCCCCTCTCCATAGCGGAGCACAGCACCCGGCCATACGTACAAGGAAAGACAGCAGGCTATATCTTTTTCCCGTGCATGGTACAGTATGGTGACACGTGTGTACTAACCCTACCGCGGCCAGCCGTAATAGGCATCTATGGAGATGTATATTGTGGCACAAAATTACGTCCGGATATACGTCCTCAGAACGTCAGTGTATACTGTGCAAGACGAAACTCTGTCCGGACTCGCAACAAGTTTTCTTTTTCTAAATAAAACCATTATTCACTATGTTAATCAATAACCAGAACCACAGAAAGGGGTAAGGGGGGGGTAAATATCATCATGAGATATGGAGCCATGACCTACAGTGCGTGATGAAACGGATGCTGCCTTTTGAAAAGCAAGATATCATCTTCATATGATCTGCCTTTGTAGATAAGGGTCCCCCTATATGGGAACCCCCAATATATATCAGAATAAAGAGCTGCGTATAAACCAGCTGTGTTGATGTACTTCACAGACTGCTATATTTCTGAATGGCCACTGGTAATACCACACCTCTCCAGTAGTGGCCACTGTAGCCAAATTTTAGCTCCACCCACGAGGAACATGAACTATCCTCCAATAAGACTTGTAACTTGTATCTTACGCAGAGGTACTCACACTTTCATATGATGGTTGGGGGATATTTCTGGGGGGTCCCATAGGTGGTACATTCCTGGGAGCTGCATTTGCTGCAGGAACTGGTGGCACATTTTGAGGTCTTGTATTAGGAGGTACTCTGGGTGCTTGCATTTGTGATGCATTTCGTGGAGCACCTGTCGGGGGACCACCTCTACCAGGGACGTTGTTTGGTGCATTTCTTGGTTCTCCTGCTGTAGGACCACCTCTGCCGGGGGTAGCCTTGGACAGCTCTCTCTTACCATCTTGTGTTGTCCTGTGTAGATCAAATAATGTGCAAGTTTAAGAATAGGAACTATAGTTTCTTATAAAATATGGACTCAAATAGCCTCAGCAGGCACTCAAACTGCATGCCATTGCCTTTTCTATTTTAGCATTAAGTGGACAAGTTAATATAACTATATACCTCTTGTTTATGCTCACTCTCTCTCAGCAGGAGGAAAGAAATGAGCTGCGTTTACCCAAGTCTTAGATTAGACTCTGAGGTTCCTACATCACAGGATCACAGCACACAGCAAAATATAGCAAGAGAACTTAGCAGTCACTTACCCGTGTGATCTCCTCCTCCCGCAGAATCTACTCTTCAGTTCATTTCTTCTAAAGAATACAAATGCTCCGAGAGCCAAAAGAGGCACGACCAAGAAAAAGAAGACCAGCAATCCATCCCGGAGGGAAGTGTCTTTATCTGTAACGTCGAAGGGCAAGAAATTTGGATTAATAAAAAAAAAAAAGTAGAAAAAGGGATTTTGCTGTTGCACCCATATGGACACTGGTATTGAATCACAACTGAGTTGAAGTGAATAATGTAGAGGCGTGTAGTACCACATCCAACCTGTGAAATGGCGTAGCACTGTTTTTCAACCTTTTTTTAATGACTTCTTCAAATGTGGATTATCCTCAGACAATACCAAAATAATGGACCCACAAAATATAGCCAACGAATTCGCCAAATATTATTCTACACCATATAACCTCAAAAATGATTCAATCAACCCCACAACCAAGTGAAGATGACATTAAATGCTTGTTAAAACAGGCTAGCCTTCCCCCAATAGCTCAGAAATATGAAACAATATTAGGAAATTACTGAAGTAATACCATCATTAAAACTCAACAAATCCCCCGGCCCAGACGGGCTCACTTAACAATTTTTATAAAAAATTCCATAAACCGCTCACTCCACATCTTACTAAAGTATTCAATAGCATTTTCCAAACCCAACAATTCCCTAAAGAGATGCTAGAAGCAGTAATAATTACATTACCCAAACCAGGGAAACCACCAGATTGCCCTGTCAACTTTAGGCCAATATCTTTACTGAACTCGGACCTAAAGATATATTCAAAAATTCTAGCCAATAGATTATTGGATATTATCCCTGAGTTGGTCCATCACGACCAAGTGGGATTTGTGAAAGGACGTCAAATTTTAATCTCATATCCAAAACGAAGGCAAATCGAACGCCTTCTCTGCTCCCGACTCTGGATGCGGAGAAGGCTTTCGATAGAGTTAACTGGAAGTATATGGCAGAAGTTCTCAAAGAATTTAGAATACCACTAATCTTAGCCCTGTACAAGAACCCAACCGCAAGAACATATACATCTGGATCCATCTCTAATTATTTCACAATAACTAACGGAACCCGACAGGGATGTCCCCTCTCACCATTAATTTTCACATTATTAATGGAACCACTAGCACAACATGTAAGGAACAATCCACATATTAAGGGTATTCAGATAGGAGAGACAGATCACAGAAATGATCTCTTCGCAGATGATGTGATTAATAGTAACTCTATAAGTTACTATAAAATTAACAAATCTAAATCCTTAATCCTGAAATTGGGCATCCCCCAAATATACAAAAAGAATTTGAGAAAAACATTTCCATTTGTTTGGACAGAGGGAAAAATCCCCGACTGGTATAACTTAACCTACCTACCAAACTCCTTTGCAACAATTACTCAACATAAAACCAATTACAGAAAAGATATACAAACATTTTCTAACTATCCAATATCTTGGTTAGGCAGAATTGCCGCAACGAAGATGTTACTATTACCAAAAATATTATACTTTTTTTTTTAGAAATGTACCCATTAGTGTCCTATCAAACACAATGGGGGTCATTTACTAAGGGCCCAGTTCGCGTTTCCCGACTGTTACCCGAATATTCCCGATTTGCTGCCGTTGTACCTGAATTGCCACGCGATCGATTGTGGCCATCGGCCTGCATCGCGCGACGGAAATCGGGGGGCCGTGGACCACGAAAACCCGACTATTCGGAAAAAACGCGCATTTAAAAACGAAAATGTGTCGCTGGGAAGCGATTACCTTCACCTGGTCCAGCTGGTGCATTCCGGTGCGTTCTAGATGTTTTTCAGCGCAGCATCGCCCCTGTGGACGGCGTAGTAACTCACCTTCATAAATCCCCGGCCGGACCGAATCCTGTCAGCGAACGCGCCGCTGGAATCGCGAATGGACCGGTTAAGTAAATCTGCCCCAATATCCCGCATACAACAAATTATACAGAAATTCATAAGGAAGGCACAAAAAGCTAGGATTGCAGCTAAAATATTACATCTTCCTCCTAATAAAGGCGGACTAAGTAGTCCATTCATTAAAGCTTATTACCATGCAACATTACTGGACCAAATAAAATCCTGGTGGAATAATGACCTATCAAAACAGTGGGTTAAAATAGAAACGGATCCATTCTACCAATCAAATATACAATCATTACTATGGCAAATAGCTATAACTAAGAGAATCCCTAAATGTCCCTCCCCTACTATTAAAGCAGGACTAAACTTATGGAACAAGGACGCTCCTACCAGAGACCTGATTCCACTTAATTTACTGGAACTTCCCATGGAACCAATCCAGAGATTATTACCCAAAATCAACTACGCGAATTGGATAACTTCAGGTATAACTAAAACAGATAACATCTACTTTACCGGCTCTAGATTTTCCTTTTAAGAAATAAGAGAAAAATACAATATCCCCAAAGCAGATTTCTATAAATATCTCCGGTTGCGAGAATACAGTACTTGCAAAATATAAGAATTTCAACAAATAAAAAGAAAACTCTATATGGTGAATTCTTCCATAATAAAGAAAGAAAAAAGAAAGGCATAAGCAAAGGATATAGGGAAATATTACTGCTTAATCTTCCAGATAAACATGTCTGACGGTGGGAGACATTTGGGCTAGGCGTCGTGTTAGATACCAGCTATAACAGTCTTTGCGCGGCTGTGTCATTGATGATTAAGGCATGAGATGTTTGATTGTATGGACATGCTGTCCCAAGTGGTGGTCTATATGTCAGTTTAGCTTTCCCCATTTTTGCTGGAATGATGTTATTCTGGAAGATATACGCAGTAAGATTTCCTATATCCTTTGCTTTTGCCTTCTTTTTTCTTTCTTCTTTATCGGAGAAATCACCTAGTAATTTTCTTTTATTTGTTGAACATTCTATATTTCTGCAAGTACTGTATTCTCCAACGGAGATATTTATAGAAATCTGCTTTGGGGATATTTATTGTTTTCTCTTATTCTTAAAAGGAAAACTTAGAGCCGTTAAGTATGATTTATTGTGTTAGTTATACCTGAAGTTATCCAATTGCATGTACTCGATTTGGTAAATCTCTGGATTGGTTCCGTGGAACGTTCCAGTAACTTGTGGAACAGTCTCTGGTAGGAGCGTCCTTTTTCCTAAGTTAGTCTCTTTAATCAGTGGAGTGAGGGACATTTAGGATTCTCTTAGGTTATAGCTAGTTGCTATCAGTTCATGATTGATATTTGATTGGTAATAATTGATCACGTTTCTATTTTAACCACTGTTTTGTAGGTCATTATTCACACCAGGATTTATTTGGTCCGTAAGTTGCATGGTAATAGCTTTAATGAATGGACTACTTAGTCCGCCTGTATTAGGAGAAGATGTAATATTTAGCTGCATCCCTTTTTGTGCCTTCCTAGAAGTTCTGTATAATTTGTTGTATTGCGGGATATTGGTGCAGTCTTTATTACGAACGCCCATTCGCGTTTCTGCGAGGCGTCTCTAACAGATTCTGTGCGGTTTCGACTGAGTTTCCCTCCCGTGTATCTGAAAATCCCGGATGGCTGGAACCATCCTGAATCAGCGCTGGACCAGCGGACAGTAATTGGCCAAGCGCCATGTCGTTTTAGGCCGGTTTTCCGACATACCGAGGTTTCTGGTCCACGCGAAAACCCGCGATTCCCTCGGCAAAAAAATGATGTCTGGCACGATACCTCCCAGCAATGGATCGCGTGCAATTGGCAGGTACATCGGCGCATCGCGGCAGATATGCGGGACCTGTCGGAGCGCAGGAATCTGCCTTAGTGAACTCCCGAACCTGAATGTTTGAGTAGACCCGATGGTACGCTTGGGGCAATAAAGCCATGTTAGATAACAAGGGTACATCTAAATAATATTTTGGTAATATAAACATCGTCTGTTGCGGCAATTCTGCTCACCAGATATTGGATAGTTAGAATATTTAAATGTCTTGTAGTTAATGATATTGTTGGATAAGGAGTTTGGTAGGTCAGGTTTATGTTATACCAAGGTATGGAATTTTCGCCTCTGTCCAAACAATAGGAATTTTTTTCAAATTCTTTTTGTATATTTGGGGGATGGCCCATGTTCAGAATGTGTTCAGGATTTAGATTTGTTAATGTTATAGTAACTTAGAGCTTAAACTTTATCAAGGATCCTCTTTTTGATGAAGTATTCTCGGGGTTAGCTATGCTTTGGTAATCGGTCTCTCCTATTCTGAATGCCCTGTATAATGTGGATGGTTCCTTATACGTTGTGCTAGTGGTTCCATTCAATAAGTGGCAAAGTTAATGGTGAGAGGGGACAGTCCCGTCGGTGTCCTTGTTAGTATTGTGAAAATTAATTAGAGAGGATCAATGTATATGTTATTGCTTGGGCGTTTCTTGTAAGTGCTAAGTTATGTCAGTGGTGATTCTAAATTCTTTGAGAACTTCTCTCCATATACTTCCAGTTAACTCTACCTAAACCTTCTCCGCATCAAGTCGGGAGGCAGAGAAGGCTTCGATTTGCCTCTTGTTGAGATTTGATGAAGTCTGGATCTAAATTTGACGTCCTTTCACAAAATTCCACTTGGTGTGATGGACCAACTCAGGGGATTAATAATAAGAATAATTCGTTATATATATAGCGCCCACACAGATTACGCAGCGCTGCACAGGCATGTCAAATTGGTCCCTGTCCCCAAGGGGATACAATCTAAAAACCTAACAGATATGTTTGATGTGGGAGGAAACGGAGTAGTAGTACCCGGAGGACAACCACGCCAACATGGGAGAGAACATACAACAAACTCTTTGCAGATGTGACCTGGGTGGGATTCGAACCGAGGGACCCAGTGTGCCAAGGCGAGTGTACTCACTCAGCCACCGGCCGACCTATACATAATCTATTGCTAGAATTTTCTGATATATCTTTAGGTCCGAGTCAGTAAAAGATATATGGCCTAAAGTTGGAACAGGGCAATCTGGTGGTTCCCTGGTTTGGGATGTAATATTACTGCTTCTAGCAATCTGCTTTAGGGAAATGTTGGGTTTGGGAAAATGCTATTGGAATACTCACCGTTTAGTAGATGGGGAGTGAGCGAGTTTTAGAATTTGTTATAATAAAAATTGTTAGTGAGCCCGTATGGGCACGGGGATTTTGTTGATTGTTAATGAGTATACTTCAGTTAATTCTCTAGTTAATATTGTTTCATATTTCTAGCTAGCTATTGGGGAGGCAGACGTTTTAAGCATAATATCTACTGGTTGTGGGTTGATTGATCATTTGATGAGTACTGGTTGAATATATTTGGGCGAATTGTTGGCTATATTTTGTGGGTCCTATTGGATTTTGGGTAATCCAATTTGAAGAAGTCCATTAAAAAAAGAGGTTTGAAAAACAGTGACTACGCCATTACAGGTTTGGATTGGTGGTATACACGCAACTACGTTTCACTTAACTGCGTTGGGATTCGAATACCAGTGTCCATAGGGTGCTTTTGCAACACCAACAAATGCCTGTTTTCACGTTTTTTTTTTATTAATCCAAAATTTCTTTGCCCTTCGACGTTGACAGATAAGACACTGTCCCTCCGGATGATTGGCTCTTTTTCTGGTCGTGCCTCTTTTGGCCTCCTGCGCAGCATTTGTTATCTGTAGAAGAAATGAACTGAAGAGTAGATGTTCTTGCGGGAGGAGGAGATCACAGGTAAGTGCTGAGTCTAAATCTCATTGCTATATTTTGCCTATGTCGCTGGATCCTGTGATGTAGGAAACTAAGCTACTAGAAGAATTGGGTAAACCAGCATCCTTTCTGTCTGCCTGAGAGAGGTGAGGATAAAACAGAGGATATAGTTATATTAACCTGTCCAGTTAATGCTAAAATATAAAAGGCAATGGCATCGTTGTTTTGAGTGCGTATGCTGAGGCTATTTGAGCTTCCATATTTATAAAGAAACTTAGTTCCTATCTTAAACTTGACACATTATTTGATCTACACAGGACAACACAAAGATGGTAAGGAGAGTCCAAGGCTACCCCCGGCAGTGGCAGAGGTGGTCCTACAGCAGGCGAAAAACCAGAAATGCACCAAACAACGTCCCTGGTCAGAGGTGGTCCCCGACAGGTGCTCCACGAAATGCATCACAAATGCAGCACCACGATACCTCCTAATACAAGACCTCAAAATGTGCCCACACAGTTCCTGCAGCAAATGAGCTCCCAGGAAGTACCAACCATGTGACCCCCCAGAACATATCCCAACAACCATCCAATGGAAAGTGTGAGTCTCTGCGACGTAAGATACAGAGTTAAAGTCTTATTGGAGGATAGTTCATGTTCCTGTGGTGAGCTGAAAAATTTGGCTACAGTGGCCCATACTGGGAGGTGTGGTATTACCAGTGGCCATTCAGAAATTAGCAGCTCTGTGGTACATCAACACAGCTGGTTTATCACAGCTCTTTATTCTGATATATATTGGGGGTCCCATATAGGGGGACCCTTATCTACAAAGGCAGACATATGAAGATGATATCTTGCTTTCAAAAGGCAGCATCCGTTTCATCACGCACCTAGATCATGGCTCCATACTTCATGATGATTATACCCCCTTTACCCCTTTCTGTGGTTCTGGTTATTGATACATAGTGAATATGGTTTTATTGAAAAAGAAAACTTGTGGAGTGGACAGAGTTTTCTCTTGCACAGATAAACTGACGTTCTGAGGACGTATATCGGCGAGTAATTGTGCCACAAATACTCTTCATAGATGCCTATTCGGCTGGCCGCTGGTTAGGGTTAGTACACACGTGTCACCATACTGTACCATGCACGGGAAAAGATATAGCTGCCTGTCTTTCCTTGTACGTATGGGCGGGTTGCTGTGCTCCCTATGGAGAGGGAGAGGGTGAGTAGCACTCACTTCCTGCACCTCTCCAACGCCAATGATGTTAGTTGCCCGGGGCTACAGCCAGGTGAAACATAGGGTAGTATGTGAAAGAAACCCAACTCATGGAATCTGTCTGTGCTGGAAACACTGTTCAGCATCCAATAGAAGTAAGTAAGAAGCTTTCCTATAGGATCCCAGCAAGAAAGGGCTCTGAGAAAACCGAGGAGGAATGTGGAAGAATTGGTGTATAATACACACACATTCCCACCACACACAGATACATTCAAATGGAATCTGACCATACAGAGATGCAGCACAGGTGTTCTGGATGGTGGGGGCTTTGTGTGGACGGCGCTGTGAAGCATGAAATTATAATCCAGCTCTGCAGCTCCTGTGTCTGTCTTTTAGCCTGAAGAGCTTTCTGCTCTTGCTGCTCCACAACCTCCACTCTTGAGGAGGAGCCTGGATCAGGATTTTGGTTGGATACTGGAAACAATTCATTGCAAAGGCAAAAGACCTGAAGGAGCTGAAACATGGATTATTGTTACTTTCCACAGCGCTACTGCTACTTACTACACAACACAAGGTATGGTACAACAGCTCCAAGGGACAATAGGTAGCACTGTGCTGCAGTTTATCATTTGTAATCAAAACTAATATAGATTTACATGAATGTATATATTCACCACTGGATCACCTTACAAACATATCTTGGACGGGGAATTACACAGACCTAGAAAAAGTCAGAAATCCTAACTTAACATGTGAAAAAGTTCACCCTGACTCCAGTTATGGTGTGTTCTATGCTGGGAAGGCTAGCAGAGGAGCGGGGAGGGAGGAGCGTGAAACGGAAAGGGAGGCGGTAGCGAGCGAAAAGAGAGGAGGGCAAAGGAAAGGGTGAGAAGGAGGGGGCGCAGAAAGAGTCTAGGGGACGAAGAGGAAGAAGGTAGGGAGAGAGGCGAGAAAAGCGGGCGAGAAAGTGAAGGGGACCAGCGACGGACAGAGGCAAGAAAGGAAGGGGGGCGAGAAGGAAGCGGAAGAGGGGGAGGATGGGAGATGGTTTCCAGCCCACTTCTCTTCATTTTCTTCTATTTCTCTTTTCCTTCCATAGACTGTAAGCTCTTGTGTCACCCCTCATCCTCATTAGACGTACCGTGTCGCCTAGCTAGTGGGACTTACCGCAGTAAACCCCATCCTACCATCAGCAATGTAAGCTCTTGCTGTACCTCACCACATGCTCATAGAATGTAAGCTCTCTGTGTCAACCCTCTATCTCATTAGACTGTAAGCTCTTGTGTCACCCCCTCATCCTCATAGACTGTAAGCTCTTGTGTCACCCCCTCATCCTCATAGACTGTAAGCTCTTGTGTCACTCCCTCATCCCCATAGACTGTAAGCTCTTGTGTCACCCCCTCATCCTCATAGACTGTAAGCTCTTGTGTCACTCCCTCATCCCCATAGACTGTAAGCTCTTGTGTCACCCCCTCATCCTCATAGACTGTAAGCTCTTGTGTCACTCCCTCATCCTCATAGACTGTAAGCTCTTGTGTCACCCCCTCATCCTCATAGACTGTAAGCTCTTGTGTCACCCCCTCATCCTCATAGACTGTAAGCTCTTGTGTATATAAGGCTATAAGGAGCACCTTTGATGTCTGAGAAAATCAAAGAATTTTTTTGCGCCTTATAGTCCGAAAAATATGGTACATGAGTTTTATTTTGGACTAATGATTATTTGGGATTAAAAAAAAACAAAAGAATTGAAATATTACAATATCTCATAAAGAATCACATATGATGGCAAATATATAAATTATAGGGTGTATTTGTAATAGGGAAAGTAAATATTAAGGAAAAGTGAAAGTGGAATTTAATATTTATAACAATAACCTATAATAATGTCTCATCACCAATGTAAAAGGAAACCTTGACTTATCTAGCTCCTGGAGAGAGGTGTAATTATAGCAGCCTGAAATAGAGGAGCATTGAACTTTGGACATTAGTGAACATTTCAATCTTTTCCCTATGTCCACTTCTTACTTTCTTTTACATCAAGGGTTAACTTGCATTAATATATAGATATGTAATATACATTCTGTGTATTATTACCGTATCTGTATAGACTAGTAAAAAAGGGTTAATGAAATTTGAGAGACATGTCTGACTGTGTATCTCTATCTCTCAGAGAAGTTTGTAGTAATTTTCCACAGTTTGTTTTCCAAAAGAAAAACAGACTTGTTTACCAGACAAGCAGAAAGTTTGAACTTTAGAATGACAAGTGCTGTCTGGAAAGTTGTTTACACTTTAGAACCCTACTGCCATAGAATATTATGGGGACTTTTGTAAGTCTATGGAAAAACGCGTTATCGTTTTTGTGCTAAAAGGTAACCACTCCTCCCCTTGTAGAAGGTACAGTCATGGCCATAAGTTTTGAGAATGACACAAATCTTATATTTTCACATGATCTGTTGCCCTCTGGTTTGTCAGATGTTTTTATCACATACAGAAATACAAGTGCAATCATATTATGAGTAACAAAAGCTTTTATTGTCAGTGAGAAGGAGTTACTGCAACAAGTCAGTATTTGCAGTGTTGTCCCTTCTTCTTCAGGACCTCTGCAATTCTCCCTGGCAGCTCTCAATCAACTTCTGGACCAAATCCTGACTGATAGCGTCCATTCCTGCACAATCACTGCTGCATCTTGTCACAATTTGTTGATATTTGTTTGTCCACCCGTCTCCTGATGATTGACCACAAGTTCTCAATGGGATTAAGATCTGGGGAGTTTCCAGGCCATGGAACCAAAATCTCAGTGTTTTGTTCCCTGAGCCATTTAGTTCTCCCCTTTGCTTTATGGCAAGGTGCTCCATCACGCTGGAGAAGGCATTGTTGATCACCATCTGCTCTTGGACGGTTGGGAGAAGTTTCCCTTGGAGGACATTCTGGTCCCATTCTTTATTCATGGATGTGTTTTTAGGTAAGACTGTGAGAGACGATTCCCTTGGCTGAGAAGCCGCCCCACACATGAATGGCTGCAGGAGGCTTTACAGGTGGCATGAGACAAGACTGGTGGCATCGCTCACCTTGTCTTCTCCCAACAAACTGTTTTCCAGATGTTCCAAACAATCGGAAAGGGGATTCATCAGAGAAAATGACTTTCCCCCAGTCCTCAGCCATCCACTCCCTGTACCTTGTGCAGAATATCAGTCTGTCCCAGATGGTTTTTAGGAAAGAAGTGGCTTCTTTGCTGCCCTCCTGGACACCAGGCCTTGCTCCAAGAGTCTCCGCAGTGTCACAGTGCGTGCAGATGCCTCACACCTGCCTGCTGCCATTCCTGAGCTCTGCACTGCTGGGAGCCCCATCCCCAAGCTGAAACACTTTTAAGAGACAGTCCTGGCGCTTGCTGGTCCTTCTTGGGCGCCCTAGAGCCTTTTTGGCAACAATAGAACCTCTCTCCTTGAATTCCTTGATGATGCGATAGATTGGTGACAATCTTTCTAGCTGCGATACTCTTCCCTGTTCGGACAGTTTTGTGCAGGCTCATTGCAGAGCTTCAAGATGGAAGTGGCCACTGAACTTAGAGGGTCACAAAGAGTCATAAGAAGGTCGCACCAGAGATACAGAGACTGGAAGAGTCACAGAAAGGTATAGAAGTGAAGTCTTTTGCCTACATCCAACACTGATGACCGCTTCATTGTTGATAGTCATTCCTGAGGACAACAATGTGGTTGCAACATGTCTTGACACCCATAACTCTTTTATACTTTGGTGTACTGAGTTGCGTAACATGTAATTTTTTTGTCGGAGGAGCTGAAGTTTTCATTGATATTTTAGGACAAGTACAACTTATTTGCCATTTTTCTGCACTCCCAGCAAAAGTCTGCGTGACAGAGTTTTCCACTGTGGCGCTGTTTATATTGTTAGAATCCAGATAAGGATATTTTTAAAAAGTACACTTTTTGCTTTCCAGGTACTGTTGTTTTTCTTGTTGTTTTTCTTTAAAAAAAATCAATTATTATGTTGCCGCAGTGCTTGTTTAGTCGGTTGTGTAGGGCTTGGCTAGTCCTATCTGCACACATGTAATTACATGAAAAATAAAGTCTGGTCTATGTTTGGTGGTAGAAAATTTCTCTAGAATATGAAGATCGGAAAGTTTAAAAAAAAAAATGTATGCTTTTGCAACACAAACATCAAGGTGTTTTACATTAATAGCAGATGTTTAAGGGTTCACCTTTATGGTTTTATTATGTTGCATAGTGTGGCAGCCATCAGTATGGAAACAGACAAGTGACACAAACATAGAAAACACATAGGGGCAGATTTACTTACCTGGTCCATTCGCGATCCAGCGCCGCGTTCTCTGCGGTGGATTTGGGTCCGGCCGGGATTCACTAAGGCAGTTCCTCCGACGTCCACCGGGTGTCGCTGCTGCACTGAAGACCATCGGATTGCATCGGAGTTCACTGTCCTACCCTGGGTGAAGGTAAGCGCCTGTCGAGCGACACTTTTTTTTTTTAAATGCGGCGGTTTTTCCGTATCTGTCGGGGGGGGGTTTACGGCCACGTCCCCCGATTTCCGTTGCGTGCTGCCGGCGCCGAAGTGCCACAATCCGATCGCGTGCGCCAAAATCCACGTCGTGAAAACGCGAATCGGGCCCTTAGTAAATGACCCCCATTCTCTTTGCTTCCCCCTTTGCTATCACCTTAGGCTACATTCACACATACATATGGGGGAGGTATATACGATGTACATACGTCCCCCATAGACGGCAATGGGCACACGGCGCCGTACGTGAGTGATACGGTGCAGCACACATGCGGCACGATACCGCTCCGTACCCGAGAGAAAGATAGGACATGTACTATCTCTCGCTGAAATACGGTGCCATGCGCCATATATTACTATGGAGAGGGGCAAGGGTGAGCGGCGCTCATCCCCTGCTCCTCTCCCAGGCGCCGACGTTTGCCCGCCGTGCTACAGTGCTGTGTGAATGTAGCCTTATGCAGCATTCACACAAACATTTGGTTTCACCGGTCCTGTAGCTCCGTGCTGGATGGATCTGTATAAATCCATATTTACATGACGATTTTAATCCGTATTTGCACCTATGGCACCACATCTTTACAAAATACGGTGGACTGGCAAATAATGAATGGCTGACGATTGGCTGGCTGACAGAATGCACCTCCCAGGGGTTCTGCATACTGTATGTATATACGGCAGCATATGGTGCACAACGCATGCAACCCGTATTTTATACATTCCCATAGACTTCTATTGTGCATAGAGAACGGTAATACATGAGAAACTAGAACATGGGTACGGTGGGCGATGCGGCCATGTCAATGGATGACCATATTGCCCAT
This sequence comes from Engystomops pustulosus, assembly GCA_019512145.1. Lineage (NCBI taxonomy): Eukaryota > Metazoa > Chordata > Amphibia > Anura > Leptodactylidae > Engystomops > Engystomops pustulosus. The sequence continues at coordinate 13,511,584 of CM033644.1, forward strand.
TGAAATAAAAGGGGATGTATGCTACCCGTATATACGTTCGTGTGAATGCAGCCTTACCTGCAGGCCGTCTGACATTGTCTCTGTTTGCTCATCAAAGATATGAGCGCTGTATGTTCCTGTTTAATAAAATTCATTTTTAATTTTTTTATTGCTCTTCGTGTTTCCTGTTGTTCCTGTTCCTTGTTAAATTCCTTAGTGACAATGTAAGCTAAGAAACTGATGCTCTGACTTCCGTTCCGTAAGCTTTCTAGTGTTTTCAGACATTTCTGTATAGGGAGTGTTATTCCTTCATGTAGTTTTTCAGATTTTTTTCCTTTGTATATGGAAATTACAATTTTTTTTCCATTTTCCCGATATACATGTGTGTGTCTTAGAGTAATTTGTCTCTTTTTAAGTAGTTATTGGTTAGAGCCTATGAGGAGTTATTGCAAAGATTTGTATTTTCTTTTATCTCAGATTCTGAATCTTTACTTTTTATTTCTTTTTTGCTCTTTCTTTCAAACTCCAGTTCAAGCAACATGTAACTCAGACAATTCATCAGAGAACTTGGAGATCAGAAACAGTCCTTTTTGTTTATCCTTTTTGTTTATCCTTTTTGTTGTAGTGGTGCTCAGGGCACTGTATACTGATATTCATAGTTTATACAGTTGAAAATAGACACATGTCCATCAAGTTCAACCAAGGAAGGGAAGGGATTGGATGAGGAAGGGATTTAGGGGAAACAATTCTATATAACATAACCATCAATGTTACTTAGGTGTAAAGAGGCATCTAGACCCTTCTTGAAGCTCTCTGCTGTCCCTGCTGTGACCAGCGCCTGAGGCAGGCTATTCCACAGATTGACAGTTCTCATAGTATAAAATCCCTGTCGCTTCTAGTGATTAAACCTTGATTTCTCCAGGCAGAGACAGTGCCCCCTCGTTTTTTGATTTGATTTGAACAGGAACTCAGCTGTATATCAGAATACCTCAATTCAGACTATAGATTTATACTCAAGCAAGCTCGATTCCATCTTCAAAAGTCAGATTGATTGAAAGAAAAATAGTTCCTTGTAAGAATTAAACTAGATACCATCAGGTAGTAGGGACCCCAATGGGTCACAAATGGCCCCAAATGTTGCTCATTTATTTGTGGGGCATTTTGATGCCAATTACATACAAAGGGATAGCTACTCCTAAAACATCTGTGTCACTTTGAGGTTCAGTGATATCCTTTGCCTGTAAACTGTGGTGGAAGATGTGCTGCTGACTGTGATATTGCACATAGATTGCATTCTGTCCTGCACTAATCTGAACACTGCCTTATTTCCCTTCTGGTTTAATTGATTTTCACCAAACCCTTTTGTCTCCTGCTGACCCTGTTTGGGGCTGGAAGTGGTTAAACTAGCTGTGTGGACAGAAGCCTTCTCCAGTCACATTTATCTCTTGAAAGTCAGTTTGTCTGGTTGTTAGGGATTTGTCTAATCGCTCTCTATATGACAAAACTGTCATATATCATAGGAGAACAGTTTTCCCATTTCCTTGTTGTGTGTTTTGCATGGAGCTTGCTAGCATCTTCTGATCCCAAACAGCAGCATGGCAGCAACCTAATAAACCATGCTTATAAACCCTCAGAAATTTGGATGCTACAAATGCAAAGCACCTACAATTTTGTGTTGTGGAGGCATAACAAATGGCCAAAAAACATAGATTAGACTATAAATTGAGTTATGTTATATATGTGATTTCATGTTTGTGTGGCATATAGTAAGAAGGTAGGTTCTACATAACTGACTAAACAACGCAGCAAGGCATCTTATACAAAAACACAACAGTGACTGGGAAAGCCATAGATCCCATCCCTGCAATCCGAGAGTTTCTGAAAAAAATGAGCGATGTTTTAGATGCTTAAACTGGACACTAGGGGACACATTTACTTACCTGTCCGAAAGTGCATTGCAAGTGCATTGTCCGATGATCATGCACATCTGCCCCAATTCACTAAGATCGTGCACCCGATATCCTGCATGTGTCTCTTACCCACTCAGGTCAGCTGGACTTCACCTTCTTCTTCCTGGTGCATGTAAGTGCATTTTGCAAGTGCGTGCAAAAATAGATATTGGCAACATAAAATACAAAAAGCATAAGTATATATTTTATTGTCCTTTTTGAAACTTGTCCTATTGTTTAAATGTAAAAACCACATCCCTTCTAGGTGTGTTTATTGGGAGCCCGGCAGTAATATAACCCAAAAACTCTTATATTTCACTAAAGTGAAGGCAGCTAATTGGTGAAGTGTATAACAAGAAGCTTCCGATGGATTGTTGTGTTACGGTGTTGGGTTATGCTGCGCTTTACAGTAAGGGTATTTGCTAAATCAGGATCTTCCAGTAAAAGCAGACGGTAGTTATATAATATATTGTTGATTTACATGGAATGTGTATAGTATGTACCAATAAATTTAAAGGAAATCAACCACATGGATTCAGAGGTTTTATCCCAGGCCTACTTACACGCTGGCATAAGCGCTCTGATACAGGATCCGTTCTTCTTTTTGCCGTTAATGACATATTTTACATGAAAAGGGACTTTTAAAAAATATGCAAATTAACCTCAGGGGCTCTTGTGTTCTGTTTTGATTTAACCTCATAATTATATAAATATACACAATACAGAGGTAGAAACATGCAATACAGAGGTAGAAACATAAATATGTACAAAAATGCATCACTCAGATTTCATATCTGCTTATAGATCTACTTATAGGTTTATTGCCAGACAACAATCATGAGATGAGAATTCTTGGAACAGAAGCAAGCGAGAGAGAAAAAATCATAACACGATCATTATAGTAAAGTGCTAAATAGCATTGTGTTGTATCAGTCCCATGTTACAACATAGGATTTATTAGGGAAGAGAAACTGATGTTTCATATTCCGAAGTCACAAGGTCACATTATGGAGACATTAACCTTTGGCCTTACTGAGATTTCTGTAGTACAGACAGTCCCCGAGTTACATACAAGATAGGTTCTTTAGGTTTGTTCTTAAAGGGAACCTGTCACCAGGGACCTAATTTTCACTAAAGACAGGTTGTAAAAACCCATTACAGCTGCGTTGCAAATAATATAATTGTGTACTATAACTTACCTTGCACTTACCTTGCACCCAGACAGATGCAGATTGCTCAGCTCTCAGCCCCCACCTTTGTGCTCCTGTACAGCCCTTACTGATGTCAGCTCACCAGGCTCTGAGCTCTGTGAAGGACCAGGAGGGAGGAGCTGTACAGGAGCACAAAGGTGGGGGCTGAGAGCTGAGGAGTTTGCAGCACAGACAAGTCACATGTTGTTTTTTGAAATGCATCCAAACCAAAACCCAACCCCTGGGACTACACAGATGATTCTGTCAGGGTGCAAGGTAAATTATAACACAGAATTATATTGTAATGTAAATGCTTAGAAGAGGCAGAAAGGCATATGTGCAATGCAGCTGTAATGGGTTCCTGCAACCTGTCTTTAGTGAAAAAAGAGGTCCCCGATGAGAGGTTCCCTTGAAGATGAATTTGTATGTAAGTTGGAACTGGTATATTTTATAATTGTAGCTCCAGACAAAGTTTTTTTGTCCCAGTGTCCCAATTGGAATTTCAAAATTTTTAGCTGTATTGGCAAAAAGGATGATCAATAAAGCTTCATTACAGACACCTTACAGCTGATTATTACAGCCTGGGACTATAGTAACATCCAGAGACCTTCCCCAGAGGTCACAGTGGGCAGAGGGGTCCATCTGTAACTAGGGGTCATCTGTAAGTTGGGTGTCCTTAAATTGTATGTTACCATGGTGCTCTAAAACTTTTGCGGGGAGGTGTGTGGGTCTTATGGCTTAATTACAAACATCTTGATGAGGTCTATCTTCTATTGCAACTGGATCATCTACCATTCTAAGGCTTACAGTTATTTTGAAACAACTCAATATCCTGAGACACACCCAAAAGATTCTTGAGTTTGGCTTGAAAATCATCAATGTTCGGAAATTTCTGAAGTTGGCTTCTTTTGATATTTTCAGCAAGTGCAGCTCCAGATGTTATGGGCTTATCATTGTTATCGACACAGCAGTAGGCGTTCCACACATAACCGGGAGCGATTAACCTACTGCCCTGCACCCGTATGTTCCCTGGCACTATCCCCACTATTACATACATGTCTTTACAGTTCACTGACATTTCAGTCATCTCCACTTCATACTGACTCCAAATGTTATTATTCAATTCTTTTATCATTGGAACTACATTGGTGAAGGTGAAAGTAGCTTTATACCTATCCTGACCGGCGCTATGGTGTCCACAGGGATTTAAATGCCCCCTATCATAATCCTTATCCGTGTAGTCATTATCACCAGACTGGCTTGTTTTTAAGAGGTAAGGGGGTCTGTTTTTCTCCTTTTTTTGATCAATCCCTCTTTGGGTGTTATAATTCTTTAATTCTGTGACGGCATCCCGCATCATGTTTCCATCCACTCCCCGATAAACCAGCTGTAAAAATAAGAAAAGAAGATGCCATCAGAACATTTTTACTATTTGTTCACAACTGTAGTCAATATACTCTATAAAGAGCGTTTTTAGTATAGGAGGCTTTAGTGATGAGACCTTCATCGATCCCTTAATCAAAATAATCCATCTCCAAGTTTGGGGTTGAAACATGTTATGGGGCCGCAATGGTCCATGTGCCTGAGTGTCATACCATATATACCTTCTAGTTACACCTCCGTTCACAGCCCAAGTGCACATTTGTTTCTGCTCAATTTTTCACCTGCTCCAGGTTTTATGGCCAATCGGATGTACTCTAAGGGGGGTCAATATTGTCAGAACCCTATTACATAACCCTTTGACTTTGGTTGGTTAATGTACAGCAAAGTATATTGAAATTTGTCAACATTTCAGAGAAAATTTTCTAGGAAAAAATTTATTTGAGAAATAGGGGACTCCAACTACCTGCATGTAGTCTGGCAAAGGTCTAAGAAAGGCAACAGGTTTTTGGCAATAACACAAACAATTTCGGATCGGGGCTTAAATCTCCCTGATAATGGGCCGATTGGCACTAGCTTTATAGGGTTTTTTTTCTTTTCGACGAATGTCTATTTTCAACCTTATCTACTGTGATATACTAATAATATATTATGTATTTGTGACAGAAATGTATCTCAGTTAAAGGAAAAATAATTGGATATACTAAGGAGGATTTGTAAATGGAAAGAATATATGACATAAATACATACCTGAGGCTCATATTGGAAATTCTTAGGACGGTAACATTCACTTGGAACATCCTTGGGCTTTACGTCAATGATATAGGCCGAGTACAGGGGCATCAGTCTCCCTCTGTCATACAGGGTGGCAAACCGGACTGTATTTTCATATGTTTGGCATATATAGGCTGGAGAACCCAGGTCATTTTGATTCATTCCATCTGGAAAATTATTGCGATCAAAGAGATCAGGCAAAGCAATGCCTTGAAACCCGCTGGGGATTTGGTTCTTGTAAAAATATTTCAGGCAGTTGTTAAAATTATCATACACCGAGGCATGGGTGTAAGCGAGAGTGGCCAGGACCAGGGAAACGCTCAGAAGAAGCTTCATGTTCTCTGCTCTGAGAGAAAGATGGTGATATACATGTGAAAGTGAAACCTTTATATAGTGTAGATACTAGTTTTGCAATAACCTAAAAGGAAGGAATCCTCAAATATGTACACGCTAAAATACCATGACTCATGTTTCTTAGAAACCAGATGAGGCGGATTTACCCGTCAGACAAGTCATGCAGTTGCTTGCGGCACCAAAGATCATGGGAGACCTTGTACTTTGGTCGGTTACAACGATTGTCTTGGACTGGTCATTACAAAATACCCACGGAGAAGTGAGACATCAGTATAGTTTAAAGATATTATTATATTTATAATATATTTATATTAAAAGATATCAGAGCAGAGAGCAATAACCCCTCCCCCCACCCATGGTCGGCCATTTGGAACAGAGCATTTGGGGGCTCCCATTCAGACTCAGCTGAATATACCCCTTACTATAGACAAACTTGGGGTCCTCAGTATACCAATCTTGCATGGTGAGGGTGTAAGATTGTAATGTTTGACTACAGATAAAGTGAGAAAGTGTTCAAATTCCATATGGGTAATATTCTAGAATATAGACTATGGAACTGGGGACATTATAGCTCACCATTGGCTTTCCAATATGAAAAGAAGGTGTTAAAAATGTATGTAGTTCTCACCTTATACTCCATTTTGGCTTTTCAGAAACAGCACATTGGAGCACTTTTAATATGCTGTTTTTCCAGTTTTTTGGTATTGGGTGCCATTTTTATTTCTGGTATGCCTCCTGCACCCTATTTAATATGTGTCGGTGCCACAAATTTCCCTTTTTTTTTCAACACTCACGACTTATAATGTATAAGACTCTCAACTCAGATGCAGCTTTTATTCCCCGACACGTTGCCTGCACTTTACCTGCATGCTAGTTTGAATACAATGGGGCACAGAGTTCACGGAAAGTGCATTGTCCAATGATAATGCACTGTGCCGCCATTCACTAAGATCGTGCGCCCGATATCCTGCATGTGTCGCTTCCCTGTTCAGGTCCACCGGAGTTCACCTTCTTCCTGGTGCATGTAAGTGCTTGGGCTTGTGACACAATTTCAATCTTAAATCCCGCGCTCAGTCCCAATCAGTCGGATCGTCCGACAGCATGCCCCTGATTTCTGTTGCATGAAAGCCAGCGCAGCTGCGCCAAAAAACCGGTCGCGTGTGATACAATCCCAGCGCAAACACCTGTTAAATACCTGTCAAAGTCATCCAAATTCCAAAAACAGTGCACAGTCCAACGAAAGTGCGATCCGCGACCCTTAGTAAATAATCCCCAGTATCTACAGGGGCTTTTCTAGACACAACCTGCACTGTGCTCATTTTTTGCCCATTATTTTTTACAGGACTCTCACAATGCCCCTGCTGCTGGTGACCATTTGTGTCCAGATTTATGCACGTAGTACGGACTGGGCCGATTCTAGCATATTTGCTGCCTGAGGCGAATATTAAAATGCTGCCCCCGCTCCCTGTTCAGTAAATGCTAAAAACTTTACTAACAATTAACATCCCTACAAACAGCTCCCTGACACTGTGTGACTGACTACAGGTTCTGGGAGTCATTAGTGGCATCTAGTACCTTATAGATGACAATCTCTTCCATCAGGACGACTTTATTCCGGGTTCTCCAATCCATGAAGTATCACAGGTGAGTTCACGGCCAGATATCTTCAGCTCCATGCAGCATCTCCACCCGGCGTCCCTAAAAATACCCCAGTCACTTACAGTATAAAGTCTCCTGGATAAAAACACTGCGCTCCTAAATAATATATACCCCTCACAACACAACTGACCTCACTCTCCACACATATAAAACATCCCTACATATATATATATATATATATATATATATATATATATATATATTCTACTGGAATTATAGCATACACAGCACCAATCAATATACAACACCCCAATTTATTAATACAGACCCCTAACATTTGGTTTACATGATGCAAAGTGATCCTAAGTATGGTATCCTATAACTAATATATCCTACTCTGTTATTATGTTACATGTGAATTTATATAGAGTGCTTCCCTGCCCTGATTAATGTAAATATATAGCTGCCCCTAATGAATATATATATATATATATATATATTTTTTTTTTTTTATAGGCCCCCCAGTATAAACAGTATCCGGCCCCATATAAATATATACAGCCCCCCCCAGAATAAACAGAGTATGGTCCCCCATATAAATATATACAGCCCTCCCCCAGAATAAACAGAATACGGCCCCCCCATATAAATATATACAGCCCCCCCCCAGAATAAACAGAATACTCCCCCCATAAATATAGATCCCATATCCAGCCCCCCCCCCCCAGTATAAACAGCATCTGCCCCCCATATAAATAATACCGCCCCCAGAATAAACGGAATCTGGCCCCACATATAATATATACAGCCCCCCAGTGTAATAAGAATTTGGCCCCTCATATAAATATATACAGCCCCCCAGAATAAACGGAATCTGGCCCCCCCATATAAATATATACATTTATAAGGGATCTGGCCCCTTATAAATGTACACAGGCTCCCCAGTAGAAAAAAGGAATCTGGCCTCATATAAGCATATATAGAAGATCTACCCCCTACGCCCCCGTTACAGCAGTAATCGCCCCCTAATATATATATATGGCCACATTTGATTAATTGATTGGACAGTAAAAATAATAAAACTTCTACTTACCCCCGGGCAGGGTGGTCCCACAGCGCGCGGCTCCCGTCTTTAGGCAGCTCTTCTGGCAGCCGCGGCTCCGCTGAGTGACACAGGCGGTGTGACGTCATCATCAGCCGCCTGTGTCACTGCACTGTACGGAGCGACGCCAGCAGCCGGAAAGGCGCTGTGTCATGCTAGAGATGTAACAAAGAGATAGGTTCCTTACTACATGTATGGTGGGCCAGTAAACCAAAAAAGCATAATAGGGGTAGGGTGAAAAAAAAAAATAAAAAAAAATGTGCTAAAATATAACTTGTAATTGTATCACATAAAACCCGCACTAAAGTGTCATGTGCCTAAAGTGCAATGTCAGGAATGAGGTGTACCAATCCTAACCACAACATATCCTCAAAGGACTATTAGGTAGCATATCCGCCCAAATAAACCAGCCAGTAAACCAGTAAATAAGCCAGTAAAACCAGTATGGAAAACAGTCATTAACAAATTGAGAATCATCATCCCCTACCCTATCCCCGGGGACCCCGGTATTGCTTTATTATCCCTTGGCCTTAAAGACATACCTCCACCACACTTAACTATTTCCCACATCCTAAACACAACTAGAAATCTAATTGCAAAAAACTGGAAGTCACCCGTGTTACCCACTGTCAACGAGATACTACACAATACAAACAGGAATATTATGATGGAATCTTTATTAGCAAGCAACAGAGGTACAAGGAAAACATTTGAAACAAAATGGACTGATTGGATTAAATTTCTCTCAGCCCATCCATTATGATTCTTACCTTACTACAATTATAAAACATAAAAGGAACGCAGAGGCACTGTTATTAGTTCTACTTGTTTGATCCATTTTTTTCTAGTATGGCTATATTTATACAATGCATCATGTAATATGTACACAATACTTTAGTTACAACAATATAAGAATATGACAAGATGTAACACTAATATAAAATGTATGAGTAGGGAATGCAAGTGACAAAAAAAAATAAAAAATTCTGAAAACATGACTGCACACATTCAAGAATCAGCAGGGGCAGATAAGGGGCAGTTGGTTCGTACCGTTATATGTAGGGCCACTGTCGACGCTTCCACCATAACCCTTATTTTTGCAGTCCGGGAAGGCCCAGCCGTCGTTGCAGTGACAGTTCTTATTGCTGTTACATACCTAGAATATAGACGTGATAGGAGTCACAATAATAGTTGCAGAGACCATATACAGTATATACTTAAGGGACGTTTAGATCTTACTTAAGGGACGTTTAGATCTTATCCAAAGTATCTAGCATGAATGTCAAAATTTTGAAATTATTTTGTTGAATTTACAATTAAAGGTAGGACATAATGGATCAGGCACACACCCTGTATTACATAAAAGTTTAGGATAGGAGGACACGTACGAAAACTTGGCTAAGCCACAATTGTCAATGAGCATGATGATAGAACACGCTGCTATAGCAGGTCAATAAATCAATTCCTATGGGTTGTAATAGAGGAAGACCTCTACATGGAAGGGACATTATTTCTTGGTTTCTTATCCAATGGATTTCCCCAAATCTGACAAATATGATATACTGGATATATATGTTAAAGGAAACCTACCACTTCCGATGGTGGTTATAAACTGCAAATGCCGTGCACCAGCTCAGGGTGAGCTGGTGCCGGCGCTTATTTTCGTTATGTTTTTAAATGCTAATTGTCAAATTTGCAATAGAAATAAAGGGTACTGTAATGGTTCCAGCATTCACCCTTGATATGAAAATTCAGGATAGGAGGACACATTCAAAAACTAGGAATTGTTAATGGGCTTGACAATAACAGAGATTATGGTTTTAAAGGTTCTGTACTCACCCCATTACCTCCACATTTGTTTTGTACATCGCAGTCATAGCCCAGCACAGTTGCTTCGACACATTGGAACCGCTTACAGACCTTATATGGAGAGGAAAAAAAACAGATCCTTAGAAGATGTTCATAGACCAAAGACAGAGGACAATACTTCCTAGTAGTATAGAATGAAGGAAAGAAGTTTTGGGATTCCTTACCTTGCCCTCTGCACACTTGGTGCCTTCATTGACCATGGCAGGATCTGGAACATCAGAACCAAGCTGGAAGTCCACCCCCCAACATGTAATACCTTGGACCGTAGTCTTAATAATTGAGGGCTCAATGCCAAAGACAGGCATAGAGTTCACATTTTCACACTGCAACTTGCCGCACAGCGCGTTCCTGTGGGGAGAGAATCACAAAATTTGGCAATGACTTAGGAGACATGTCATTGCAGATATTACCAACACATCCCAACTACAAATAAATGCATAATAGATGGTACAAGAGATCCCACATCTATGATAATGTAGTTAGCTGCTCATTTTTCCTACAGTGTCCACTACAGGCTAAATGTAGTATTATAGTATTACAAGAAGCCCTTCAAGAAGCTCAATCTGTGAAACCCGGGCCAATAGAGGGTCCATTTTTCACTGATCAAACAAAGTTAAGTTGAGTTTCACCAAGTGTTCTCTTGGACAAAGCTTTTGACTTACCGTGATTCACAAGATTTGTAGGCGTTGCCTTGGTATCCACAATTCCCAAATCGGTCACCTTTGGAGTTTACATTTTGGAAACAAACAGGAGCAGCTGCCTTTGCATCTACAAGATATAATCACATAAAGTTGTTTTAGCTGTGTATTTTATTTTGGCTACAGTTTTTTTTAATTTAATTGCAGCCCCCTGCACAACGCTGCATGATCAAGCATCCTAGAGATCAAGGTCTTACTCTGTCCAAATATTCCTTGGCACTGGGCATCGTAATACTGGCAGATGCCATTGTAGCAATAGGCTTGGTTGTTTTGGCAGGGGTTTCCATCCTGAAGGAAGACGTCTGGTTGGCAGAAAGGCGAAGAGCCATTGCAATACTCAGGGAGGTCACATTCGTTGGCCATGGCTCGGCACACGGTACCACCGGGAGAAAACTGATAGAAAATGTAATAAGCGAATGTCAAAAAAGTGACTTCTCTTCCCCACAACCCCTATACGGATATGTCTTTAGTATACAAAAACCCTTATTTTATGACTCTGTAGAAAGTATTTTTAAAATGAAAAGGCTATTTTTTAAATTTACAATTGCAATCAAGGGGACCGTAATGGGTCCAGCATAAACCCTTGATGCATTTCATAAAAAGATCAGGATAGGAGGACACAGAAAAACTATTATACTACTTACTACTATAAAATACTGAGGTTCTTGGATACCTGTGTGTATACAGTGATGTATGTAGATAAAATACAGACCTTGCATCTCACTCACCCGGCAGTTTTGGCAGCAGGAACCTGTTGCACACTGGGCTCCTGATCGTAATTTGCATGTCCCTGGCTGGCAACAGGGATCCTTCTCACACTCCTAGAATTCACCAAGAAAACAGAAACATTTATTCACCTATCACAGATAAGGAGGAATCAGGACTCTCCATTGTTATTTGCCATTATCAGGAAGTCCCCAAAGAAGCCATCAGACACACCTCTTATTATTGTTACCTTTACACAGCCTGAATTACTAAACATTGATGTCAGGTTACTAAACCAACACTGCTATATTCACACATGTTGATGCCTATTACTGGATAGTAATGGGGCACATTTACTTACCCAGCCGACAGAGTGTCCGACGAACATGCACTCCGGCGCAATTCACTAAGATCGTGCGCCCGATTTCCTGCATGTGTCGCTTCCCCGCTCAGGTCCGCCGGAGTTCACCTTCTGCTTTTTCGGTGTATGCAAGTGCATTGTCTTGCGACACAATTTTAAATTTAAATCCCGTGCTCAGTTTGAAAAACCCGCCCCCCGATTTCTGTTGCATAAAGTCAGCGCAATTGTGCCAAAATCCAATCGAGTGCGACACAATCCCCTTCTAAATACCTGTCCCAGCGGCACAATCCCTAAAAACTACGGAATATCCAAGGGAAGTGCGGCCGCGGGAGCCTTAGTAAATAAGCCCCAATGTCTCTTCTAATAGCATCTCCTATCTCCCATCGCTTTATAATAGTTAAGAGATGTAATCTCATGCTACATGGCCACTAGGGGGCAGTGCTGTATTAAAACTTTAGGAAGAAGAGGGAGAGACAGCAATCTAAGTCCAGCACAATAGTTCAAAAAGCATGGTGCTCGCAGCCAAAGGTTCTGGTACACAAACCTGAGGTAAGGGACATTGATGGAGAAGGCCACAGCACGCAGAGAATTGGATTGCAAAGAATGAAGGCTTCCTTCACATAAAAGGCATAAAATTCGTGATGTTTCGATTTGCAATGAATGCTTGAGAAAGATTCATTGCGAATCGATACGTCGCATATTTTATGCCTTTTATGTGAATAAAGCCTTCATTCTTTGGAATCCAATCCTCTGCGTTCTGTGGCCTTCTCCATCGATGTATTAAAACTTTAAAGATTTCAATATTTTTTTTTTTATTGATTACCCATCAGTAGAAAAGGTAATCAATATCAGGTCTGTTTCAAGACTAAAGGTCTTGATAGCAGGGCTCTGTACACTGTATAGTGTCTGTGCTTGGTATTGCATCTTGGTTCACTTGAATGGGTCGAGGCTGCAAATGTAATATGTGGCAAATGGAAGTGGCAAGTGATACGTAGCCGAATGATAAACAAATGCACAAATACTCCTTTAACCCCTTAACGCTCTGCGCCGTAGCTCTACGGCGCAGAGGTATAAGGAGTGTATGAAGAGGGCTCACGGGCTGAGTCCTCTTCATACAAAGGTGGGGGTTTTTGCATATTGCTAAAACCCCCACCGCTATAACCGCGGTCGGTGCTAGCACCGATCGCGGCTATTAACCCCTCCATTGCCGGCGGCAAAGTTGCTGGCGGAATTTAAAATTTTTTGCGATCGCCGCGCCCCCGAACGTCATCGGGGGGGGGGGGGGGCGCGATCGGTTGCCATGGTAGCCTCGGGTCTTCGTTTGACCCGAGACTATCTGGTATCTGCAGATTCGTTACAATGAGCCAGTGGCTCATTGTAATGAATGTGCTGCAAAAATGCCATATATTGCAATACAGAAGTATTGCAGTATATGGTAGCAGCGATCTGACCATCTAGGGTTAATGTACCCTAGATGGTCTAAAAAATAGTGAAAAAAAAAAAAAAGTTAAAAAAAAAATATAAAATAAAAAAATAAAATATAAAAAATTCAAATCACCCCCCTTTCCCTAGAACTGATATAAAACATAATAAACAGTAAAAATCACAAACATATTAGGTATCGCCGCGTCCCAAAATGCCCAAACTATCAAAATATAAAAACGATTACGGCCGGCGGTGACCTCCAAATGTCCGAAATGCGACTTTTACACCTTTTTACATAACATAAAAAATGAAATAAAAAATGATCAAAATGTCGCACAGACCTCAAAATGGTAGCAATGAAAACGTCGCCTCATTTCGCAAAACGATCTCCGTGCACCAAAGTATGAAAAAGTTATTAGCGTCAGAAGATGGCAAAAATTTTTTTTTCTTTTTTGTACACATTCTTTTAATTTTTGAAAATGTATTAAAACACAATAAAACCTATATAAATTTGGTATCACCGCAATCGCACCGAACCAAAGAATAAAGTAGAGGTGTTATTTGGAGTGAAGAGTGAAAGTTGTAAAAACTGAGCCCACAAGTTTTTTTTTCAATTTCAATTTTTTTTCAATTTCAATTTTTTCAATTTTTCCACATTTGGAATTTTTTTTCAGCTTCGCAGTACACGGCATGTTAAAATAAATAAAATTACGGGAAAGTAAAATTTGTTACGCACAAAATAAGCCCTCACACAGGTCTGTACACGTAAAAATGAAAAAGTTATGGATCTTTGAAGTTGGAAAGCGAGAAATGAGCCGAAAAACCCTCCGTCCTTAAGGGGTTAAGTCAGTGATGATACATATCTGCTCTTAAGTTCCTTTACCTTTTCACTTCCGCAGTCGCACTCCTCTCCTGGGTCCACCAGCTTGTTCCCACAGAAGGGTGCGGTGTAGGACTCGTCTGGTCGGGGCACGTTCAGGAGGCAATTCCCACCCTTGTTCAGAATTAACTTCTCAAAGTCGTCTTCACTGCAACTGCTGAAGTTCTTGGAATCCCTGTATGGCGGGAAAAAGGAACTACACGTTATATTGTCATAGAAAGACTAAATGTCCGGATACTCTGAGCGGCCCATGCTCCAGGCCCAACCAGACTGCTGCTATATGTGACTATATTCAGAATCCCCATTTCTCTTTACTCTGGCTGGCATGACAGTTGTAGGAGTATATAAATGTATGTATGTATGTATGTATGTGTATATGCTGTATGTGTGTATCTTCTGTGTGTGTGCTGTATGTGTGAATATATGCTGCATATATTGTGCGTGTATACTGTAAATATATATATTAGTTTGTCTAAGAATAAGATGTATATATACTATATGCGGTAATATTAAGTTTATATAATATATGTGTGTGTATTTGATGTGCATCTACTGTGTGTGTTTATGTACTGTATGAGCGTATATGTGTCCATACTGTATGCAAAAATGTATATGTTCATAAATGTGTATATGCATGTATAAATGGATATGTACATATATGTATGTTTTACTTTAAGCGGAAAGGGGGTCATATGGAGAAGTCTGCTATGGGGCCCTAGTTATGCCCCAGAAGGAGGGGCTCTCGTAACAACCCTTTCGGACTCATTAGCACAATTATAAAAGGTGATTTTAGAAGGTAGGAGGCCATGGATAACGAATATAAAAAGATTACCACAGTCATATGCCTGGGTCTATGAGTAATTTTCCCTGGTTTATTATCAAGATAGCTTTTGATGGTAGATTTCCTTTAAGACTTTGTGGGTAATGTGTATCTAGAAAACTGGCGTACGAGTCCTGTTAAACCTATTCCATTCACATTCCCCGTTATAAGATTGTTCTTTGGTACAGGCTCTTTTTGCCCCAGGAAATTCCCCTAGGAGCATGTTCCTCTTTAATTTTTGTGGGGTCCTGAGAATGGGGACCCTTTATAATGTATGTAAAAGGATGTATAGACCAGGTTCTCTCCTAATAAAAGAACTTTCTCAATCTTTCCCAATATGTCTGATAATTGCTGAAGTGCAGATAAGCCTCTCCGCGCTGGACTTACGAGGCTCCGGAGTTCATGATGCAGTACTTGGTAGGGCAGGAGCATCGTCGCTCGTCATCGTGATTCATCCCCAGATTGTGACCCAGTTCATGGGCGACGATGGATGAGAAGGACGGCACGTTCTGATGTGAGAACTAGAAGAAAGATAACACACAATTATCAATCATGGAGGAAATCTGGAGGACGGATACCCCCCTACCCTTATAAGTATATGTGGTCTGCCTGGACTAGGCCCCCACCTAGGATCAGAGGTGCAGCTCCGATTCCTACTCTGCTTTACACTACAGCTCTGCTTCTTTACCTGCTCAATACAAGGAACATGAATCTGCGCTTTTTTTACAACTTTTGGCCAATAGTTTGCATTGAACCATTTTGTTGTCATAAGCTTTTTTGTGTCATTTTGGGACTTTTTAATTAGGTTCAGGCAACATTCATCTAGATTTTTGGATACGCTCAGTGCATCCAAATACATATACCAGGAAGCGGGGAAGTCCTTTTTGCTCTTTGCCATCACATCCTGCAGGCAACACTGGATAGAAAATAACTCAGACTGCCCTATATTATCCCACTGCCTGATGGAGGGAGGAGTATACATTTTAAAAAAAGCTATGGGAGACAGATGCTAATGTATGGCCTCCATCCCTGGCCTCCGCTGAGCGTGTATAAGGACATTTATGTCACTTGGGAGACATTGGGAATGCTCAGAACAAATGCTTATAACGGAGGGAGCATAATGCAATAGGCCGGGTGCACACAAATCTGTATAGACTCAATCCCAAGCACTGTAAAACTTGCCCGGGAGTTCTTGCTTTACACAAATCTAATGCAAGGAAGTTTGCTTTGCTGGCTGAACTGTAGTGCACTAGACTAATCTTATATACCATGCCAGATTTATCATCCAGAAATAAACTATGCTAAATCCGGTGCCGTATAAAAGTGTCCAGTCTAATTTTTAGATAATTTCGATAAATCTGCTCCCATTTTATACAGAAGGGAGACCTCTGGATTGTTATCAGGCCTCTGGCTTACGGGACAAGACTGACAGGCATCTATAGGGGCAGCACGGTGGCTCAGTGGTTAGCATTACAGCCTTGCAACGCTTGAAATCTGTTTTCAATTTCCAGGGTCAACATCTTCCACACTCCAAAACATACTGGCAGGTTGATTAGATTGTGAGCCCCATGGGGACAGGGACTGATATGACATGCTCTGTGCAGCGCTACGTAATCTGTGTGCGCTATATAAATAAAGGAAATAATAATATTATTATTATTATGTTGTTAAATACCCTTGATTGTAGTCTTCTGATCATACGTGATAGAGTACTGGCCCTGCATAGCATGGATCACATGTAAAACGGTGTAAGAAGAAGTTAAAATCCCTTAGTGATTGCCGTATAAAGGCGTATTAGTATTAAGGGGTTAAATGAGATTCCTCCAAACTGATAACATACCACGTTTATGCCTCCGGCGTGGCTCCTGGAACAAATGGTACCAACAAAGGCCATCCCTGCTGTGCCGCCGAAATATCTCTTCCTGCAAAACAATCAATAAATGTAATTTTTTTACATCACACAACCAGCAGATGGCAGCGTCACATGAAGGATTTACTAGTGGCATCCGGCAGTGGTCCCGGGAGGTCCTGTATTACAGATATTAGTACCTGTCATTATCCTTGTGCTGTCCGATCACACAGAGGGACAGGTCGTTTTTCTGACAGATCCAAGTGCAGGAATTGACAGCTACCAGATATTTATATCAGACCGTATACACCGATATAGTAAATATCAATATGGGAATTCTTGTTGTGGCCTTATAGATTCATTCTATAGGACAATGGGGGTCATTTCCTAAGGGCCCAATTCGCGTTTTCCCGACGTGTTACCCGAATATTTCCGATTTGCGCTGATCTCCCCTGAATTGCCCCGGGATTTTGGCGCACGTGATCGGATTGTGGCGCATTGGCACCGGCATGCACGCGACGGAAATCAGGGGGGGGGGGGCGTGGCCGAACAAAAACCCGACGGATTCGGGAAAACCGCAGAATTTTTTAAAAAAAAAATCTGTCGCCGAACTTGCACTTACCTTCAATCAGCCTGGCTCAGTGTATTCCAGTGCATTCCGATGCTCTTCAGCGCAGCAGCGCCACCTGGTGGACGGGGAGGAACTACCTTAATAAATCCCGGCCGGACCCGAATCCAGCGCAGAGAACGCGCCGCTGGATTGTGAATGGACCGGGTAAGTAAATCTGCCCCAATGTGTCACTCAGACCAGATATTTGTCAATGGCTATTGGTTGTAGGACAAACCCAGCTCTGCTACACCAGTATAGTAGGTTTACTTACAGTACTAGCTGTGCGCTGTCATGCCTGCGCCGCGACAGTAGTTCTGCCTCTCGCCACTGCACGAAACGCCCGAGCACTTCTCCAGCCGAGCCGTCAATGTTGATGTGATTCATATTTGTCCAGATCTCCAGCCCCACCAGGACAATCCTTATATTCAGCATAGAGTACATCTAGAACAGGAGAAAATACAATCTGCTCAGCTCCTCCTGCTCTATAACATGCTGCCTGCAGAGGACATTATGTACAATCTGCTCAGCTCCCTCCTATCTATAACATGCTGCCTGCAGATAGGACACTATGTACAATATGCTCAGCTCCTCCTGCCTCTATAACATGCTGCCTGCAATGTGACATATTTAGGAATCTGCTCAGCTCCTCCTGCTCTATAACTGCTGCCTGCAGATAGGACACTATGTACATTCATCACTCCGCCTGCCTTCCTGCTCATAACACGCTGCCTGCAGATGAGGACACTATGTACAATCTGCTCAGCACCTCTGCTATTATAACGTGTGGCCTGCTGCAGATAGGACATGGTACAATCTGCTCAGCTCCTCCTACTCTATAACATGCTGCCTGCAGAAAGGACACTATTACAATCTGCTCAGCTCCTCCTACTCATAACATGCTGCTGCACGATAGGACACTATGTACAATGCTCTCACTCTCCTGCTCTATAACATGCTGCCTGCAGATAGGACATATTTAGAATCTGCTCAAGCTCCCTCCTGCTCTATAACATGCTCGCGCTGCAATAGGACACATGTACACTGCTCAGCTCCTCCTACTCTATAAACATGCGCTGCAGAGGACACTATGTACAATCTGCTCAGCTCCCTACTCGATAAAATGCTGCCTGCAGATAGGACACTATGTACAATCTGCTCAGCTCCTCTGCTCTATAACATGCTGCCTGCAGATAGGGACACTATGTACAATCTGCCAGCACCCCTGCTCTATACATGTGCCTGCAGTAGACACTATGACATCTGCTTGCTCTCCGCTCTATAACATGCTGCTGCATATAGGACACTATGTACAATGCTTAGCTTCTCCTGCTCTATAACATGCTACCTGCAGATAGGACACTATGTACAATCTGCTCAGCTCCTCTGCTCTATAACATGCTGCCTGCAGATAGGACACTATGTACAATTGCTCAGCTCCCCTGCCTCTATAACTCTGCTGCTGCAGATAGGACAAGGTCAATCTGCTCAGCTCCTCTGCTATAACATGCTGCTGCAGATAGGACACTATGTACAATTGCTCAACCCTTGCTCTATAACATGCTGCTGCAGATGGACAATGTACAATCTCTCTAGCTTTCTGCTCTATAACATGCCCTGCCGATAGGACACTAGTACAATCTGCTCTAGCTCTCTCCTGCTCTATAAAAAGTGCCTGGATAGGAACTATGTAACAATCTGCATTAGCTTCTCCTTGCTCTATAACATTGCTACTGCAGAGAGGACACTATGTACTAATGCTCAGCTCCTCCTGCTCTGTACATGTGTCCTATCTGCATGCAGCTGTTATAGGCAGGAGGAGCTGGGAGATTGTCATCGTGTCCTATCTGCAGGCAGCATGTTAAATCTGCTCGCTCTCCTTTATAAAATGCTGCCTGCAGATAGGAACAGTATTTAGAATCTGCTCAGCTCCTCCTGCTCTATAACATGTGCCTGACAGATAGGACAATAGTTACAATTTGCTCAGCTCCTCCTGCTCTATAACCGCTGCCTGCAGATAGGACAAATATGTACAACGCTCAGCACCCTATGCTCATACAGTGCTGCCTGCAGATATAGGACACTATGTACAATCTGCTCAGCACCCTGCCTTCTATAACGTGCTGCCTCGATAGGACACTAGTACATCTGCTCAGCTCCTCTGCTCTATAACATGCTGCTGCAGATAGGACAGTATTTAGAATCTGCTCGCTTCT
Organism: Engystomops pustulosus; assembly: GCA_019512145.1. Lineage (NCBI taxonomy): Eukaryota > Metazoa > Chordata > Amphibia > Anura > Leptodactylidae > Engystomops > Engystomops pustulosus. The sequence continues at coordinate 13,531,341 of CM033644.1, forward strand.
CCTGTCTATAACATGCTGGCCTGCAGATAGGACACTATGTACAATCTGCTCGCTCCTCCTACTCTATAAATGCTGCCTGCAGATAGGACACTATGTACAATCTGCTAAGCTCCTCTGCTCTATAACATGCTGCCTGCAGATAGGACACTATGTACAATCTGCTCAGCACCCTCTGTTATAACATGCTGCCTGCGAGATAGGACACTATGACAATTGCGTAGCTTTCTCTGCTCTATACTGCTGCCTGCAGATAGGACACTATGTACAATCTGCTTAGCTTCTCCTGCTCTATAGATTGCTACCTGCAGATAGGACACTAGTACAATTGCTCAGCTCCTTGCTCTATAACATGCTGCCTGCAGATAGGACACTATGACACTCTACTCAGCTCCTCCTGCTCTATAACATGCTGCCTGCAGATAGGACAACTATGACAATCTGCTCAGCTCCTCCTGCTCTATAACATGCTGCCTGCAGATAGGACACTATGTACACTCTGCTCAGCTCCTTCTGCTCTATAACATGCTGCCTGCAGATTGTAAGCCGTGTCCTATCTCCTCAGCTCCTCCTTAAAGAAGCTGTGCTGTTGCAGAGTATAATCTTCTAGAAACAGCGGCTTCGTATATTCATGGTCAATGGTTATATTCCACAACTTTATGTTCCCTGACAAAACTGTAGAAAAGTATATAAGGGTTGTCATACTCACAATGTCTAGGTAATTAGACAGCTCTACCATCTGGGCTCGTACGGCGGTGTCATTCCTTCCCAACATGTCATACTGCAAGACAGATCAGAGAATATATATGTTATATAATATTTATATTCCAGGATTGTAGCTGGACTTAGTACACTGGGAGCAGATCCTCACACTGTGTGCTGTGAGATCTCGCATTGAACGGTTTTATAGCTCCTCATCCACTCTCAGTAAAAGCTGTAGTAGTTTATGTTAGGATATTACAGCAGCCACAACAGCAAAAAAGAGAGCTAAGAGCACAACAGTGTGAGGACAACCCGCGATGCACTGGGTAGCCTGGCACATGGAGGTTTTGGACTTTATATGAGCATGATGCACCTTGCTGGCTTCCTTTATAATAGAAATAAATGCTAGGGGGCGCCATATCATATATAACCCCAGTATCAGCTGTAATGATTGAGGTCTATGAAGGGGACGCATCATAGGAGGATACAGAACAACAGGGAGAAATATCTGCTGACGTCTCTAATTACATATTTGGATGTGGAGGCAAAATGACGGCAGCAGGAATGGAGATATTAGGATCCAGGGTGTCAGCATATGGACACGGCGCTCTCAGATTATGGAGATTAGGGGAGAACGGGCTGACACAGGGCGGAAATGTCCGGGGGATTCTGAGGAATGATCCAATAACAGATGTGCAGCCGTACAATCCAGTGCTGCGGATAGTAAGTGTAAAACTAGGCTGGCTCAGTATTCACATTACAAAATAACTATATAATACTGCCCCCTATACAGGAATATAATTACTAAATACTGCCCCCTATGTACAGGAATATAATACATATTACTGCCCCCTATGTACAAGAATAGAACTACTATAATACTGCCCCATAGCTACCTATGCTGACAGGATATAACTACTATAATACTGCCCCCTATGTACAGAATAGAATACTATAATTACTGCCCCTATGTACAGTAATAACTACTTAATAATGCCCCCTATTACAGAATATAACTACTATAATACTGCCCCCTATGTACAAGAATAGTAACTACTATAATACTGCCCCCTTGTACAAGGATATAACTACTATAATACTGCCCCCTATGTACAAGAATATAACTACTATAATACTGCCCCCTATGTACAGTAATAAACAATACTATAATACTGCCCCCCTATGTACAGGAATATAACTATATAATACTATCCCCTATGTACAAGAATATAATACCTATATACTGCCCCCTATGTACAGGAATATAACTACTATAATACTGACCCCCTATGTACAAGGATATAACTACTATAATACTGCCCCCTATGTACAAGAATAGAACTACTATAATACTGCCCCCTATGTACAAGGATATAAAACTCTATAATACTGCCCCTATGTACAAAATATAACTACTATAATAATGCCCCCTATGTACAGTAATATAAACTACTATAATACTGCCCCTCTGTACAGAATATAAACTACTAAATGCGCCCCTATGTACAGAATGAACTACTATAATACTGCCCCTATGTACAAGAAAGAACTACTATATACGCCCCTAGGTAAAGAATATAAATACTATAATACTGCCCCTATGTACAAGAATATAACTTCCTAATACTGCCCCTATGCACAGGAATATAACTATTATAATAATGCCCCCTATGTACAATATAACTACTATATACTGCCCCCATGTACAAGAATAGAACTACTATAATACTGCCCCCTGTACAGAATATAACTACTATAATACTGCCCCCTTGTACAAGAATATAACTCCTGTAATTACTGCCCCCTATGCACAGGAATATTACTATTATATACTGCCCCTATGTACAAGAATATAACTACTATAATACTGACCCCTATGGACAAGAATATAAATACATAATACTGCACCCTATGTACAGAATATAACTACTATAATACTGTGCCCTATGTACAAGAATAAACTACACTATTACTGCCCCATATATACAAAGAATATAACATAATACTGCCCCCCTGTACGGAAATAACTACTATATACTGACCCCCTATGTACAGGATATAAACTACTATAATACTGCCTCCCTAGTACAAGAATATAAACTACTATAATACTGCCCCCTATGTACAAAATAACTACCATAATACTGCCCCCTATGTACAAGAATATAACTACTATAATAATGCCCCCTATGTACAAGAATATTAATACCATAATACTCCCCCTAGTACAAGAATATAACTACTATAATACTGCCCCCTTGTACAAGAAATATAAACTACTATAATACTGCCCCCTATGTACAAGAATATAACTACTATAATACTCCCCTATGTCCAAAATAAACTACTATAATACTTCCCCTATGTAAAGAATATAACTACTATAATAATGCCCCTATGTACAGGAATATAACTATATAATACTGCCCCCTATGTACAGGAATATAACTACTATATACGCCCCCTATGTACAGAATAAATACTATAATACTGCCCCTATGTACAAGAATATAAATACTATAATAATGCCCCTATGTACAAATATAACTACTATAATATGGCCCATAGTACAAGAATATAACTATAAAATACTGCCCCCTTGTACAAGATATAACTACTATAATACTGCTCCTATGATAAAAGAAAGAATAAACTACTATAATACTGCCCCCTATGTACAATAATATAACTACTATTAAACTGGCCCCTATGTACAAGAATATAAAACTACTATAATTCCCTATGTTGGGGCGGCACGGTGGCTGAGTGGAGTAGCACATCGCCTTGCAGCACTGGGGTCCTGGGTTCGAATCCCACCAAGGTCAACATCTGCAAAGAGTTTTATGTTCTCTCGTGTTTGCGTGGGTTTCCTCCGGGTACTCCGTTTCCTCCCACACTTCAAAACATACTGTTAGGGTGTTTAGATTGTGAGCCCCATGGGGACGGGACCAATTTGACATGCCTGGCGCGCTGCGTAATCTGTGTGCGCTATATAAATAAAGAATTATTATTATTATTTTATTATTATTTATTATTATTATTATGTACAAGAGATTTTCCTTTAGGATGTATAATCAGAGATGCTCCAATCCTACAGATTCCATGTGGAGAGTCATGAATCCGTCAGACACCTCATACAGGCCACAAGTGACTAAAAACGGCATCACTCTAACATAGAGGGAGTGATGTACAATATGGAGGGTTTTGTGATGTGTCATACACTGGAGCGAGGCCAGACCCTGGTGTGAGGTTTTCTAGAGAGTTCACACATTGGGGCAGATTTACTGATCAAATCTGATCAGGGGTTCAGCTAAAAAACGGAGCACTGACAGGCCCTACTATAAGGGAGATTTCAGCTGCGCAAAGTACAATCACATCGGAGCCAAATTTCAGCTCTGGACGAAGATTATACACGGATGGGAATTACTGCTCGGAGACAATTCCAGAAATGAAAGCTGGAACATGAGAGACAAAAAAAGAATTGAAGGGGCTCACAAAGTAACTGTATTGATGGTCTTCTCCAACAGGACAGGTCATCAATATAAGGTCATTGGGGGTCTGAACCTCCACAAACAGAGGATTCCAGCAGCCAATGAATGGAGAGGTAAGACCTGAACCTCCACAAACAGAGGATTCCAGCAGCCAATGAATGGAGAGATAAGACTAGCGCCATCCTTAGTGTGGTGGCCAGTGTTGGAAACTGCAGCTGACTTCTTACTGAATTGTATAGGAGCTGAGTCACAACACAGAAAACAGGTCTGGACTTCTCTATATCCCAATATCAGCTGATGGACAGGGATCCAAGACCTTATGCACATGAAAGTATATGGCGCCATATGGTAGCCGTATGAACAGCAGCTAGCATACGGCCACCATAGTAGTGCATTGTGGGGAGGGGCGAGGAGCGCTCTCCTTCTTCAGCCAGCATGCTAAGCTATGCCCGGGTTGCGGCCTGGGTGTAGCATACAGTCATCTGCATGAGGCCTAATCTGACATGGATGAGCAATTCTAGGTAACGCTAATGAATGACTTGAGACATGGAAAATCCCTTTAAGGAGTAGCAATTTATAGTGGGACAATGGGATATTATGTGGCGAGGGGCTAATGCCAGATGAGAAGATCCGTCATGTAATCTCCATTCCAGGAGAAGGTTGAGGTGCTATGGGGGTCATTTACTAAGGGCCGGATTCGCACTTTCCCGACGTGTTACCCGAATATTTCCGATTTGCGCCTGTATTCCCCCGGGATTTTGGCGCATGCGATCGGATTTTGGCACATTGGCACCGGCATGCACGCGACGGAAATCGGGGGGGCGTACGAAAACCCAACGGATTCGGAAAAACCGCCGCATTTTTAAAAAAAATGTGTTGCGAAACTTGCACTTACCTCCAGGGCATTCCAGCGGGCCTCGGGGAACTCCAGCGCAGCAGCGACATCTGGTGGACGGCGGAGGATCTACCTTAGTGAATCGCCGGAAGACCCGAATCCACCGCAGAGAACGTGCCGCTGGATCGCGAATGGACCAGGTAAGTAAATCTGCCCCATTGTCTTCGTTGACCTTGCAGCCTCAAAAATGTATCACAATGGCTTCTAATAAACCCAGATTTAACCATAACCCTGCCAGACAGACACTGATGAACTGAAGAGAAGTTGGCCTCTATGTGCTTGGGCATTGGTGTAACACCTGAATTCGATCGGAAAGGGGTTCATATATACACACACACACACACACATACATATATACATATATATATATATATATATATATATATATCATATAGACAACTTTTGTATCCAAAAATCTGAAACTTCCATGTCTTACCCTTTCCTTGTCCACCACCAGGAAGAGCTCCACGTATCTGGTCTGGGGCAGGACGGCTCTCTTCTTCTAGACACAAGGAGATGACATAGGAGGCTATTAGACGGGCACAGACATACACTCCATATACTGCGCCAAACATCTTATCTGCCATCCTGCAACCACCACTACCGCAGCAATCCTCTTGTGTACACAACCCATCATGGCGGACGTCACCTGCCGCCCCAGGCACATTATCTTTTCATAAGTGCTCAGAAATGGCACCAACCAATAATCAGGGCTACTTCTCTGAAACACTGACGGCACACAGAAGAAATTTGGCAGGATGGTTGGTGGTTGTATAAGATGATGAGGATTAGGCACAATGAATTTTAATGCCCGATTTTGTTCATCAAATTTGAAAAACTTAAAGAAAATCCATCATGATTAACAAGGCACCATGACTGTGGTCGTCTTCTTATTTGTATTATCCATGGCCTTCTTCCTTCTTAAATTAACTGTTAAAATTATACTCATGAGCCTGGAGTGCTCTTGGGGGCGTTACCAAAGCCTCTCCGTGCTGCAGCTTCACGGGCTGTTACACTGTGCAGAAGCACTTACCCCCTTGCAACCCCATCAGGCAAAGGGTGGGAAGAAGGTCCTAACGGACCACATCCTGTAAATCTGCAGCACGGAGGAGCTCTGGTAACATCCCCAGAGCCCTTCTGGCTCATCACATAATTTTAAAACTTGATATTAGAAGGAAGGAGGCCATGGATGACAAATATAAGAAGATTACCACAGTCACGGTACCTGGATCTATGAGTAAGTGCTGATGGATTTTGATGGTCGATTTCCTTCAAAGGGATTCTTGCCTCTCAATGAGAACAGATGAAGGTTTAGTGGAGTATGTTGTGCATACAACTTCTCAGACTTGTATAAACAGTGACCATTCAAATGGAGGGGGTGGCTACCTGAACCAATGGGGAAGAAGGGGTGTGTCTGAGACTACCTTAGATTCCCAGTAGTCACAGAACACAGCTCTATCCTAATAGAATGGAACACAAAATGTCTTGTATAAACATTTTTCAGGTGCAGAATGACCGGCCCCTTTAGGCGTTGTAGTACTTACCCGACGTAGAAGCTGAACCATGCTGGGCGAGTGGTTATGTAGACTCTCATCGTCGCCCCCTGCAGGACTAGACACGCCGCACGTCGTCGGCTCCTGCTTCACATCTTCCAGACGATATATGAGGTGTTCAAAGTCCGAAGAGTTCTGTAGAGGCTCGATGCCATAGCTCCCCTTACTCAGGTGCAGAAGACCCCTGGTGTATAGACAGAGAGGGTCTCAGGGTTAGTAATTATACACCAGCATCTGGTTTATGTAAGCGGGTTGAGAAGAGGTAACATTGCTGTATCCGAATAAGGGGGTCATTTACTCACCACTTAGATACTGGCACATGAGCAACATCAACAGCAGCAAGCAGAGATATTAAAAACTAAGTTCTAGTGTAATTTATACTCAATATATTCTTAAAGTTGTTGTCCAGGTTAACGATATTGATGACATAAGATCCAATAGATATGACATTAGCACCAGTATGGTGGACGTCTGACACGAACGTCACCGTGAAGGAGAATAAATGACTTGTAAGTACAAAGTATTATCATCTGATATGGTGATAATTAGTAGATTTTGCCATCAGATGATTGTGGGGAGCCCCAAATGTCAGAGTAAGCAGCCAGAAGAACATCTCTGCTAAGTGGCAGAGCTGTGTTACTGCAGCGTCAGGGGGTTGCCCAGTTTCAGCAAAAAATGGTATACAGTAATTTGAGAAATGAAGAGTTATACAATTTTCTGTACTTTCAATACCTCACGGATTTCTACATCTCTGCTTGCTGTCTTTCCATAGGAAGCTTCATTGTTTACTTTCTGTGTATAAATCTGCTCATGTGATGCACAGCTCATTAGTATCAAAGAGAGTAATCAGAGTTGTGTGTTATAACAAGTAGTGCATCTGTGTGACAACACATGACCAGGGATATAACGAGCCGTGCACCTGTGTGACATCTCATCACCAGGGATAAATAACGAGTCGTGCACCTGTGTGACAACACATGACCAAGGATACAACAAGCTGTGCACCTGTGTGACATCACATGACCAAGGCTATGACAAGCCATGCTCCTGTGTGACATCACAAGACTAGGGATATACCACGAGCCTTGCGCCTGTGTGACATCACATGACTAGGGATATATAACGAGCCTTGCACCTGTGTGACATCTCATCACCAGGGATATTAACGAGCCGTGCACCCGTGTCATATCACATGCCAGAGACCAGTGCCTATATAACAAGTAGTAAACAATGAAGCTTCCTATAGAATGACAGCAAGAAGAGAACTAGAAAACCGCGAGGAGTTGAAACAGAAAATATTGGAAAATTGTAGAACTTTTCATTACACAAACAATATCCCAATATCTGTTCATGGGCATTCTGCCTAGAAACCAAGGGCGTCCCCCTAACATCTGCACATCATCTGCAGGAAAACACACAGCCATGTGCATGACTATAGAGGAGCTCGTCATTGTGTATGAAGACTGAGGTTGGCATTTACTGGTACAATACAAGCACCTGAGATGAACAATCCCTTTAAAAGGTGATGCAACAAGCTTAAAATGATCTTCTATTCACATGCTAGAGGGATAACGAGGTGACGAGTGAGAGGTCAACTACTGGTACTGCAACATCACGACCCCGCCTAGCAATCTGGAGAATGGGGGTCCCGTTCTCACTAATGGGTGGAGTGGCAGATTGAGCATCGCCTACTGACGCTCCATTCACATGGAAATTGCTGAGTAGAACGCTCAGGTATCCCTGGAGATAGCTGAATGCCAGGCTCACCAACTTCCTACACCCCCATAGTATTGGATGGTGGGTAGAAGGCAAGCTGAACCTGCACTCCCATACCAATGAATGGGGCACCAGGTCGCTGGATAGCTGTTATCATGATCAGTGGGGCTTTTGGCAGCAGGACCTTAAAGATTACCTTGAAATCCCTTATCCTTTTAAAAAAAAAAAATTGAAAATTGGGACCACCCCTTTAAATGTGAAGGCCCACAGCACAACAATGTCCCTTGCCAGTCACTATGGGCAAGTCTTGTGTAAAATGAAAACTTACCTAAGCCCTGAGCAGGTGCTGATGGCTACCCGGGACTCGGGGTGTCCTTCTGCGTAGCCCCTGTAGTGGCACAAGTCCTGGGGGTATATAAAGGGGCAGAATTAGACAACTACAGAACACAGACAATGTATATGAACCATCATCATTGCAGATTAATGTAAGGGTGGGTCCTATGTTCACAACTTTGCTTTGAACGGACAATGTGTAATGCCTTATTTCACCTGTGGTGGCGCTGCAGGATAACATAACAGTTGGTATCAGCTTTCCTCATAGATCATAGTCGATCGCAGGAGGTCCCAGACACATAGTTACACATTATAAAATTATATAATGAACTTTTTTGTTGCATTACTATTTTATATTGGGTCTCCTGTATAGACACTGTTAAAGGGGTTGTCTTAGACTACATATTGAGCAACTAGCACCCTGACTGATTAGCCTCCCCTTTAACACATCACAACTCAGTGGCCGGAGTAATGCAGAGTCAGCGCGATATAATAACAGGAAGCCGTCTCATGCGGTCACCCTCCAGGACACCCACTTATTTCCCATGTAAGGCCGATGACCACTGATATTTATGATTCCAGTTCCTGCTGCATCTCAGAACAGGACGTATTTGTGGACCACCCCCATGACCTGTGTCCTATATCAGATTTATACTACTGGTACTGGACACAGGATGTGATACCTCGTCCAGTCTGGAGGAAATGTACGTCCTGTACTGCCGAGAATGCACACACCATGATTATCAAATCCGTTTACTGTAAGTGCCAGCCTCCGACGATCAGGGGTGCACCAGCCATGAAGCGGGTTGAGCCTCTCGTCTCAGGCGGCAGCACCACCTGCAGCAAGGTGGGGGGGCAGCATCAGGGGTGGAGTTATCTGCTACAAAGCAGGACCAGATGATTATAAAATAGCGTCTCTTCACAGCTGATGTCAGGATGGGTATGAGACGTTGTATGGGGTGGAGGGGCGATGTCTATAGCTTGCCTCAGGCAGCAGAGAGTATAGGTTCTCCCTGCCGATATGTATAATAAGTGGGTTCATGGACGTCTATTCACAATGACAGAAGAGATGGCCATCAATGGGGCACAGCGCCACCTAGACCTTTCATTTCAGTTTATTGCGAACACAATGGGGATCCTTCAGTCCCTAAATACACACCTGGCTATTGAGGGGGCTCACCAATCTGCTCCCATCTTCTGCATAGGTATAAACAGCAAAATCTTTGGCTAATAAATCCCTGTAGAGACAGAGGAAAACATAAAAATTAACCCTTTAAATGTTTTCTATTAAAATGTTTAAGAAAAATAATAAAAACAACAATATTTATATTATAAAATCCATTATTTTGTCCATAGGGGGCAGTATTACAGTACTGTATATCATTCATACCCAAAGTCTTGTCATGTTAAGTCAAGTATTTGGTCAGAACTATTTTTTTTTTCTGAGGGTCCAGGTTTCGATTTACACCGAGTTAAAGGGATATTACACACACACACACACATATAAGCTTCTGCCATTAGACTTGTGGTCGGATCATGGACTTTGACATCCATGTGACAAAACAATAGAGGATTATAAATTACTGTATAGATAAACACTGTTGATAATTGTTAGAAAAAAAATGTATTGCTACGAAAAGAGTATAGGATTGTGATACATAGCTGTACAGCTATTAAACCTTTACTGGCATGACTCCTTTAACCCCTTAAGGAATCAGCCCTTTTTCGCTCATTTTTCGTTCCCCACTAACAAAAATCCATAACTTTTTAATTTTTCCGTGTACAGAGCTGTGTGAGGGTTTATTTTCTGTGTAACACATGTTACTTCTTAGTGAAGTTATTTATTTTTCCATGCCATGTACTGTACAAATTAAAACAATGGGGCAGATTTACTTACCCGCTCCTGTCACGATCCCGCAGTGCATTGTCCGACGAGGATTTGGGTCTGCCGCGATTCACTAGGCTTGTGCCCCGAGTTCCTGCATCCATCGCTTCTGCGCAGAGGTCCGCCGGAGTTCAACCTGCTTCTTCCTGGTTGTGTCTTGCAACACAATTCAAATTATCATATCCTGTGCGTAGTCCGAATCTGTCGGGTTGTCCGACGGCCCGCCCCCTGATTTGTGTTGTGTGCAAGCCGGCGCCGATGTGGCAAAATCCAATCACGTGCACCAAAATTCCTGGGCAATACGGCGCAAAACGGAAATCGTCGGGAATCCTAACGAAAATGCGCCTTAGTAAATGAGCCCCAATGTGTACCAAAAAAAAAAATTGTTTCGCCGCCTCCTGACTTCAGTGTACAGAGCTGTGTGAGGTGTAATGTTTTGCGAGATGAGCTAATGTTTTCATTTCCTTCCATTTTGAGGACTGTGTGACCTTTTGATCACTTTTTTGGGCGCTATTTTCCACCAATAACCGGTTTTATTTTTTGATCGGACATTTTGGGATGCCGCGATACTTAACGTGTTTGTGATTTTTACATTTTTTTTTTTATTTCACTATTTCTTATACCCCTGAGGGTACTCCAATCCTAGATAGTCTGATGGCTCCTACCATATGCCATACTACTGTATTGCAGTGTATGGTGTTGTTACATAGGATTCATTAAAATGAGTTACCGCCTAATTGTAACGAATCTTCAGAAATCAGACGAAGACCCGAGGCAGTCCTCTGTATGAAGAGGGTTCAGCCAGTGAGTCCTCTTCATACACCCTTCATAGCTCGCTGACGTATATATCTATCAGTGAGCGTGAAGGAATTAAAGAGACTAAGTCACCAGGTTTCACCCCGTTAAACTAACCATACTTACCCCCTCAGATAGGGGATAACAATGTCCTTTCCAGAATTATCTCTTATGTGTAATTTCAGCCATCTACCTATAAAAACAAAAATTATGTGAAAGTGAACAGAGTCATATTTTACCCGAGATGAGTCAAGTTAAGAGGCTGCAGGTGGAGGGACACTTTTGGATGCTACTATCTTTAGTTCTATATTAAATGGAAGCTTATAACTTATTGGGGCACATTTACTTACCCGGACCAATCGCAATCCAGCGGCAGGTTTTCCGACGCTGATTCAGGTCCGGCCGGGATTCACTAAGGTCCGTGTGCCTAGGTGTCGCTGCTGCACCGAGGTCCTTCTATTTCTTGGTGCAGGTAAGTGCGTGTCAAGCAACACTTTTTTTTTTTTTTTAAAAATACCGCGTTTTTTCTGAATTCGTCAGGTTTTCCGACGGCCACGCCCCCCATTTCCATCGCATGCAACTCGGCACAATCGAAATCTGATCGTGTGTGCCAAAATCCCGGGGCAATTCAGGGAAAACCGGTGCAAATCGGAAAAATACGGGAAACCCGACGGAAAAATGTGCGAATCGGACCCTTAGTAAATGAGCCCCATTGTGTCATATTAAAGAGAAGACACATCTTTCAGATCACATCAAGATTTTAGTTCTGGGAGCTACAGAACTGGACAGGCAGTTGGAATGAAAATGGAATGGGATTTTTATTTGCAGCTCCTATTTCCAATTACATCTTTAACGGCCTGTATCTTCGGTTCTGTAGATTACAGAATCATAAGCCAAATGTGATCCGATGCGGATTCTATGTGCTATAGAACTAAGATAGCAGAGTCTAAAGTGCCACTTCCCCTGCAGCCTCTAAACTTGACTCATCTCAGGGAAAAACAGAATTCTCTGTTCATTTTCACAGGATTCTGTGGTAGATTTATAGGTAAACTATAGAGGGAATTCTAGAAAGGACATTTTGGACTGGAAGCAGAGGAAACCAAAATCCCCAAATGGAAGAAAAAGAGGTTTTTTTTTTACTCATTTGTATCATTCGTTTCTAAAAGCCTATTATTCGTAAATGATTGAGATTTTTTTTTCCATATCCAAAATTGCTCTAACCAGTCTGTGTGCCAAGAGAAAATTGCTTTAATAATCCACATTCCGGACAATTATCATTGAGGAGAGCAGGTAATGGGATAGATGGCACCACGCAGCCACGTCTCATCATCATCTTATCTTATTGCCCTTTGACCATCTGGAACACGGACTAGGAAAATAATATCCACCAAGGAAATCAATGTACAAACAACCATTGATTATCTGGAAACAAGTTATCTGACGAACACTTGTGACGTCACCGCAACTTACCTCACAGAGCCACAGTTTTGATGTCGCCACAAATTACCTCACAGAGCCATAGTTGTGATGTCGCCACAAGTTACCTCACAGAGCCACAGTTGTGATGTCGCCACAAATTACCTCACAGAGCCACAGTTGTGATGTCGCCACAAATTACCTCACAGAGCCTTAGTTGTGATGTCCCACAAATTACCTCACAGAGCCATAGTTGTGATGTTGCCACAACTCTCCTCACCCCGGAGCCCATAGTTGTGATGTCGCACACAAACTCTACCTCACAGAGCCATAGTTGTGATGTCGCCACAACACTCGTCCATCACGAGCACAAGTTGTTGATGTCGCACAACACTCTCCTCACAGAGCCATAGTTTTGATTGTCGCCACAAAATTACCTCAAGAGCCATAGTTGTGATGGTCGGCACAAGTACCTCACAGAGCCACAGTTGTGATGTCGCCACAAAATACCTCACAGAGCCACAGTTGTGATGTCGCACAAATTACTCAACAGAGCCTAGTGTTGTGATTGTCCCCAAAAATTACCTCACAGAGCCATAGTTGTGATGTTGCCACAACTTACCTCACAGAGACAGTTGTGATGTCGACACAAGTTACCTCACAGAGCCATGGAGTTGTGATGACGCCACAACTTACCTCACAGAGCCATAGTTGTGATGTCGCCACAACTTACCTCACAGAGCCATAGTTGTGATGACGCCACAACTTACCTCACAGAGCCATGGAGTTGTGATGACGCCACAACTTACCGCACAGAGCCTTATTTGTGATGTTGCCACAACTTGCCTCACAGAGCCATAGTTGTGATGACGCCACAACTTACCTCACAGAGCCACAGTTGTGATGACGCCACAACTTACCTCACAGCGCCACAGTTGTGATGTCGCCACAACTTACCTCACAGAGCCATGGTTTTGATGACACAGCAGTGGCTCTGACAATCACAATCACCATCTAGCAAACACACAAATGTGATGGCACGACAGGCTGCCTGACTAAAACTCCACTCACAAGTGACTTACAGGATAAAAAATATTGTGATGTCACAGCAGTTATCAGACTGAAAAACATTAAAGAGATGACATCACAAGTCATTGGCTAGGCCTCTGATGTGTTTCAGTCCGATAACTGATATGACATTACAACTATCTTAATAAAGTAAGCAATGGTGACATTGGTGACTACTAGTCTGTCGTGACATCACTTCTGTGTGCCTGTAAGATAGCGACTGTGACATCACAAGTCATTGAAGCCTCCGATACATCATCGCTGAATATCTCTGAAACAAACCTGCAAAGTCATTTTCTTCAGTCAGGTAAATGACTGACATCACAATCGAGTTTTACCGTATTTTTCGGACTATAAGGCGCACAAAAAAATCCTTTGATTTTCTCAGAAATCAAAGGTGCGCCTTATAGTCCAGTGCGCCTTACATATGAACCATACTTACAGCCAACAGTTGCCTTGAACTGTGCAAAGGTCTGCCACCTGCTGGTCATTCATCCTTACAATCAGGTGCTCCTTATATATGAACCTAGACGTTTTAGCAGGCATTTATTGATGGTGCGCCTTATAGTCCAAAAAATACTGTAGTTAATCTGTTGTGAAGTCACATGTGGATTTTCATTCAGGTTAGCTCTTGTGACAGCTGTGATATCACACTCGCTTCAGCCAGGTACCCTGTTGTGACATTACGAACTAATTTTAGTCATGGAAGCTTCTGGGTATCTGTGAGGTAAGTATCAACTGACCAAAACAAGTGGGATGTCACAGCGGTTACGTAACAAACACATATACAGTAGACAACCTGATTGAAAACTTGTGTGTAATATTGTTGTGATGTCACAGTCACTAATGTAATTGAAACCATGAAGTCAACTTACCTCAGATATCCAGAAGCTTCCATGACTAAAACTGACGTGTGATGTCACAGCAACTCATGTGACCCAGTCACTTGTGATGTCATAACAATTACTCTATCCCAGTTACCCAATTATGGTGTCACACAGCATCTCACACAGTTGTGATATGACCACAATTTACCCATGGGAAGTTGCTAATAACTCAGCTTGTCCGAAAACTCCTCACTTCTGTACCAATTTACCATGTGACATATTTGAGCTCGATTTTGCCAGGTTATCCATTAAATGTCTTTAATTTGGACCAAAAGTGCTCAATACCCGACCGAGGGATATAATCAGTGCTAAAGTGGATAGGCTGGGCAGATGCCTTGGCCTACAGGTCTTGGGTCACCTTGACCATAATGACCCAGGATCTTAATAATCTAGAGAGCAGAGATTCAGATCCTTACGTTGAAGGCACAGACTCCAATACTATAAAAATACATCTCTCTAAAGAAACTGGAGGCCATGTGTAGTGTTTCTAATACATTTCTGATACGGCTCCAACTCTTACATCACTTCTTCCTCAGAAATGTTCTAAGATGTTCCAAGAAAGACGGCAAACAAGTCACGTTAGGATCTGCAGGCCATCTCTCTGAGGTAGACATCCCGGTCTACAAAATGAAAGTCATCCAACCTCACACAGACTCTGACTGGCGTGTATATAAATGTGTATTATGGTAGTACTGATACTCTAAGGAGGACTAGGGGGTTCACATCAGAAGATTATGTTTAGGGCCCCCTGGAACATTGGTGAAGGGGACGCATGGTGACATAGCCCCCATATATTACATTTTATTCATATGGTATTGGTTTACGTGGTGGTACTTAAATGGTTAATCGGGAAGTATATATTTCCCGCTTTTTGGCAGGTTTTTGCTGGTTACTGCATAACTTGTTCAGGTTCTGAGGGCCTGAGGTAAGCTCAGCTTTGATGGTTATGGGCTGGAGCAATGAAATCGTTGTTACTATACTAGCTGGTTATGTCAGCCGGATTGGTTATGGGCTGGAGCAATGAAATTATTGTTGCTGTGGAGTAGTTTGAGTAGGCGTATTTCTAATTGGCTAATAGTTCTGTAGCCTTACCTTATAAGAAGCAGTCGCCGGTGATCTGGGCCAGTCTGCAAGAAGAAACGTTTGAAGCGCAGCTGAAGATGGAAGCCCTATTTCAGAGAATGAGGCAAAAGAGCTGAACAAGGTGGAGAAGAGTGGCTCCGGACCTGCCGGAGGCAGGGGACGCATTAGAGCTTGAACCGTTGGTGGCGTCTCAGCGGGAGCCTGAAGAGTCAGGAGGCGCAAATGTCGCTGGGCCATCGCTGCCGCCGAAAGGATCAGGAGGAGCGGAGCTCTTATTCCCCGCCGGGTGGATACAGGAAGAAGAAGGGGCGGTACTTTCCGGCGGGAGGACGGTGGATGACGGTCCACAAGGAGGTCTGCTAGTGAGTCCGGCCAGCAGCGGTATGCTCGCGATACGAGCGGTCATTTTCCAGGGGGGCGGAGCCTATCCCCGTCAGTCACCAGCAGGATTGCAGCAGCGCGAGCCATGGACCGGGACCGGCAGCGGCGGTGAGAGAGGCTGTTATTGAGGGCGCAGCAGCGGAGGCCGCCCACAGGTGGATGGGGGGTACATCGAGTAGGAGATCGCTGACAGCTTTACAGCTGGTTCCTCTCTGAGCTACAGTGAGCGGCGTCAGGAGGTCGGACAACATGGTGAATCCTCTGGGCTAGGTTGATGCCCCAGTGCGGGTGAGACACAGATTGAAAATGTAGAATGTTTAATGATTTTATGAAATATATGGAAAATCGCTCTAAAGCTGTATCTCTTCTGCTGTGAGCGTTTGGTCACAGTTGATGTGACTAATAGTGTTTGTCATGCTGTGCCTGTGATTGACGGGGGGTGGTGTGTTTGTAGCAGAGACATCAGTTAGAGAAGCTATAACCTGCACTATATCTCCACTGGGCTTCATCTGCCTATGTCAGTTGAAAGAACGCATTTGGGGAATGAGTTCATTGAGTTGTTGTCTCTCTTACCATCCGCCAAAGATCACTAGTAAAGCAGGATATAAAAAAGACGAGAAGTCAGAAGTGAGAGGAGACGCAGTTTTAATCGGAATATACTTAACTGGATGCAAAGCGTTTTATATTTATGCGGCTGTGTTAATTGAAAAACAGCCTGATAAGCGATTGATTGTTCCAACATATGGACAAATTTTGGAGGCATATCGCAATTTTGGTGGTATGGCCTGGTTTACCTATGATGAGTCTTTTAGACAGAAGTTAGCTGTATATCCATCTATACAATGGGGTGTGAAGGATGTTGGGATTTGGATTAATTTAATGCTGCCTCAAAAATCTGTTGGAACGAGACAACCTCCTACTTCTTCTCAGACATCCATGAGGAAGGGAGTGTGTTTTGCTTTCAACGAATCTTCTTGCAGGTGGCTTAGCAATTGCCGCTATCGGCATGAGTGTTCCTTTTGTGGGGGCACCCACCCAATGTCAAAGTGCTATAAGAAAAACAATCATTCAGCCCAGCAGCAACTTTCTATTAAAGAGCAAATTTCAAAAAGCTCAGACGCCAGTGAGGCTACAAAAAATGTTACCTTGGTTAAATCTTTACCCAGAGCAGCAGAAAGCTAATGTAATCTTCAGTGGTTTTCAGGATGGTTTTTTCATTCCGGAATTTGATGGTGAAGGTTGCTGCTGGGTGGAGAATTTGAAATCAGTATCATTGCACAAAGAAATTGTAAGGAAAAAAATTTTGAAAGAGATCCAGTTAGGTAGAGTTATGGGTCCTTTTCAACAACCGCCTTTTAAGAATTTTAGAATTTCTCCCTTGGGAATTGTACCGAAAAAAAGAGATTGGTGAGTTTAGACTTATCCACCATCTCTCTTTTCCGGAAAAAGGATCCTTGAATGAACAAGTAGATAGAGGTTTAGCATCCGTTGAGTATGCTTCATTTGAACAGGCAGTTGATCTGTTAATGAGGCATGGTCGCGGAGCTTTATTAGCCAAAGCAGATATAAAATCTGCATTTAGGCTGTTACCTGTTTCCCCAAGCGGTTTTAACTCCTTGGGTTTTCAATTTGATAATCAGTTTTATTTTGACAGGTGTCTTCCGATGGGTTTCACATTATCGTGCAATTATTTTGAGACGTTTTCTTCCTTTCTGCAATGGGTTGTTGAATTTGAGGTTGGTTTGGGTAGTGTATTGCATTATTTAGATGACTTTTTGTTCATTGGTCCACAATCTTCATTAGTTTGTTCTGTTTTGTTAAATAAATTCTTGGAGTTGATGGATTTGTTTGGTGTGCCGATTGCTTTGGAGAAAACTGTTTTGCCTTGTCATGAATTGGAATTTTTAGGTATAGTAATAGATTCAGAACGGATGGAGTTCAGGCTTCCGATGGAGAAAGTAGATAGAATGAAATCTTTGTTGGTTTTATTCTTAGCAAAGAAGAAGGTCACTTTGCAGGAGCTTCAGTCGTTATTAGGGCTCTTGAATTTTGCTTGTAGGGTAATCCCGATGGGAAGAGTTTTTAATAAGAGATTGTATTTTGCAACTAGGGGTCTAAAGTCTCCTAGGTCCCACATTCGTTTAACTGTGTCCCTTAAGGAAGATCTCAGTATGTGGTTGGAATTTTTGAATAAGTTTAATGGTAAGAGTTGTTGGCAGCATGATTTTGAGGATTTTTCATCTTTTAATTTATTCACGGATGCGGCAGGGAGCATTGGTTATGGCGCCTTTTGGAACGGGAGTTGGTCAGCAGAGAGTTGGCCTCAGGCATGGTTCAGGAATAAAGTGACGAAAAATATTGTTTTGTTAGAATTATTTCCGGTTGTTGTAGCTATAGTTATTTGGGGTAAGTTTTTTAGAGACAGGAGAATACTGTTACACACGGATAATAAAGGGGTGGTTTTTGCAGTAAATACATTATCCTCCAGGTGTGATATGACAGTTAAATTATTGAGGCATTTGGTGCTATGTTGTTTACAATTTAATATTTGGTTAAAAGCAAAGTATGTAGAAGGAGCTAAGAATGATATAGCTGATTCTCTGTCCCGATTACACTTCCAGAAATTTCGTCAGCTGGTCCCGGAAGCGGAGAAAGAAGGCATACCTTGTCCTCCTCATCTCTGGGATTTGATATGGGATTGATAGTGGAAAATGTTAGAAAATCTTTAGCACCAGGAACATGGGCCAGTTATTCGGCCGCATGGGAGAATTGGACTTCTTTTTGTATTTTGATAAATGAAGACTATTTTAATGATAGTATGGCTTTGGGTTTATTATTTGTTTGTGAATTAATTCAGAGACAGTTATCATATGCTTATATTGTGAGGATTTTGTCCGGTATTTCTTTCTTTTTTAGGTTAGCAGATAAGATTCCTTTTTCTGTTCACTTTCCAATTAAGCAGGTTTTAAAAGGGCATCGTAAGAATTTTGTGTTGCAAGATAGGAGGAGACCGATTTCAATGGATCTGCTTAAGAGATTGATTTTTGTGCTACCTAGTATCTGCCGGAATAGTTTTGAGGTTCGTGTTTTTAGAGTGTGTTTTGTGTTAGCGTTTTTTGCAGCCTTTAGGGTAAGTGAGTTGGTATCTAGGAGCAAAACTAAGTGTTCAGGGTTGTTTTCAGAAGATGTATATGTGAAGGATAATGTGGTTTTTATTTTGCTCAAGAAAAGTAAGACCGATCAGTTTGGTAGGGGTAAATGGATCAAACTCTGCAGTCATGCAGATAAGGTGTTATGTCCGGTATTTAATGTGCAGGAATGGTTATTGTTGAGACCGAAATCTTCTGGCCCCTTTATGATTCATGAGGATGGCTCACCTGTTACTGTTTTTCAATTTAATTCTTTGTTGAAGAAATGTTTATGTTGTTTAGGTATGAGCGATTTAAAAATAACTTCTCATTCTTTCAGAATTGGAGCAGCAACAGAGGCTGCCAGGTTGGGTTTGGATGATGCTGTCATTCGCCAAATTGGTAGATGGGAATCAAGGCGTTTTAGATCATATGTACGTCCGGAATTATTAACTATCTGATTTTGTCTTTTAGGTCCCAAAGTTAATATTTGGATCTTGGGCCATTCTTATGTTTACTGGGCGCACAAGAGAGCTGTTAACAGGTGCTATACAGAGAGGTTATCTTTTGATGCTCATGTATTTAATGTACTTTGGTTCGGGGTAAGGGGTTTAAGATGGAAGAATGTAATTTTTGAGGTGAAAAAGCTGCTTAAGTTATGGCCTTCACCGGATGTTCTCATTTTACATGTGGGAGGGAACGATATTGGTAAGATTAGAACTGTGGAATTAATATGGGAAATGAAAAAAGATTTGGCAATTTTAAAATGCCTGCTCCCTGATGCGGTTTTAATTTTCTCGGAAATTGTGCCACGCTTGTGCTGGCTTAATTCTGAGTGTGTGTTCATTGAAAAGATCAGGAAGCGGGTTAATAGAGCCATGTTTAAATACTTACCTTGTCTAGGTGGCTTCTCTTATAGACATCTAGATCTGGAGAGTTTTTCTCCAGGCCTGTACAGGCAGGATTCGGTTCATTTGTCTGAGGTTGGTATAGACATATTTAATGTGGGTTTGCAAAATGCATTAGAACAGTGGCTGCGGTGTTTGGGGGGGGGCCTTGTCCTAATGGACTAGGCCTTGTGGGAGTTATGTCTCCCAGCCGTTGCTGGGGAGACTTGGTTTAATTTATTAAATACTTGTGATTTTTGATTTGATGTATGTTAAATATTATGTAATGTATTGTTTGTATTATTTAATTATTTATGGAGTTTTAATTATTAAATATTTTATGGTTACCTTTTAATAAACATCGCGGCCAATTTATTCCACTAAGCTTTTGGTGTTGTGTCTATTTATTTTATTGTTTTAGTGCATGTTTGAGTGGGGCTTATGTCACCATGTGATGTGTAACCTTCTTAGGTATGGATTGAGTAATTAGGTTTTGACCACCCAATCCTTGAGGTGATAAGCTGCTGAGCGTGCATGTACATGGGGAAATATGACAGAGTGTTCAGTCTACATCTATGTAATATATAACATTAGCACCTGCATCATGATCATAAAACTAGAGGCACAAGATAAGCAGTATACAAGTATAAATCTATCCCAGGTGTACGGACATGTGCTGCACTATAGTACGGGTGTGTCTACTGGAAGGGAAGAAAGTCCTGTTCATGTCAACTCAGAATGTATAACATAAGAAAACACAAACTACATACATTTTTTTCATCCATCATCACATTGAGAAACATTCTTTGAAAAACTAAACTAAGTCAACAGAAAAAAGGATGGAATTTGCCCTGTACGGATGAATGAAGACACGATTGAATGAAATATATAGGATGTTTACTGCATTAGCCAATTAAAGGAAGGTACAGTGGTCATCAATATTTTAATCCTAGACAACCATGTACTGAACAAAAATATAACTACTATAATACTGCCCCCTGTGTACAGGAATATAACTACTATAATACTGTCCCCTATGTACAAGAATATAACTAGTATAAACGCCCCCTAGTACAAGAATATAACTATATAATAATGCCCCTATGTACAAGAATATAACTACTATATATTGCCCCTATGTACAAGATATAACTCTATAATACTGCCCCCTATGTACAAGAATTAACTACATAAATACTGCCCCCTAGTACAAGAATATAACTACTATAATACTGCCCCTATGTACAAGAATATAACTACTATAATACTGGCCCCCATGTACAGAATATAACTACTTATAATACTGCCCCCTGTACAGATATAACTACTAATACTGCCCCTATGTACAGGAATTAACTACTATAATACTGCCCCTATGTACAGGAATATAACTACTATACTATGCCCCCTATGTACAGATATAACTACTATAATTCTGCCCCCTATGTACAAGAATATAAACTACTTAATACTGCCCCCTATGTACAAGAATATAACTACTATAATACTGCCCCCTATGTACCAGAATATAATACTATAAATACTGCCCCCTATGTACACAGAATATAACTACTATAATACTGCCCCCTATGGACTATAACTACTCTAAAACTGCCCTATGTAACAAGAATATAACTACTATAATACTGCCCCCTATGTACAAGATATAATACTATAATACTGCCTCCTATGTACAAGAATATAACACTATAATACTGCCCCTATGTACAAGAATATAACTACTATAATACTGCCCCTATGACAAGAATATAACTACTATAATACTGCTCCTATGTACAAGATAATACTATAATACTGCTGATCTCTGCCCCCTATGTACAAAGATATAACTACTATAATACTGCCCCTATGTCAAGAATATAACTACTATAATACTGCCCCTATGTACAAGATATAACACTAGATTACTGCCCCCTATGTACAGGAATATAACTACTTATAATACTGCCCCCTATGTACAAGAATATAACTACTATAATACGCCCCCTGTACAGGAATATAACTACTATAATACTGCCCCCTATGTCAGAACATAATACTATAATATCCCCCGATGTACAGGAATACTAATACTATAATACTGCCCCCTATGTACAAGAATATAATACTATAAATACTGCCCTATGTACAGAAATATAATCTACTATTAATACTGCTCCCTATGTACAAGAATTATAACTACTATAATACTGCCCACCTAGGTACAAGAAATAACTACCATAAATGACGCCATGTACAGAATATTTATATAATATGCTCCCTATTGTACAAGAATAACTACTATAATACTGCCCCCTAGTACAGGATATAACTACTATAATACTGCCCCCTGTTGTACAGGAATAATAACGTACTATAATACTGCCCCTATGTACAAGAATATAATACTATAATACTGGCCCCCATGTACAGTAATATAACTACTATACAACTGCTCCATATGTACAAGAATTAACTACTATATACTGGCCCTCTGTACAAGATAAATAACCTTCCTATAATACTGACACCATATGTACAAGAATATAACTACTATAATACTGCCCCCTATGTACAAGAATATAACTACTATAATACTGCCCCCTATGTACAAGAATATAACTACTAATATTCTTGTACCCAGGGGGCAGTATTATAGGAGTTATTCGTGTACATAGGGGGCAGTATTATAGTAGTTATATTTTTGTTCATAGGGGCAGTATTATAGTAGTTATATTCTCATATACTATAATATGCTGCTAACGTGTGTACAAGAATATAACTACTATATCACTGCCTTCTCACATTCTGATGATCATTTATCATAGGCAGACTACTAGATCTGAGTGAGACGTAACAAAAAATACCTGTTGTGTTCCAGATGTAATACATGTTCCTTGCCTTCAGCCTGGATGACATAGGAAAGACCCTATAATGTACAAACATGTCATTACCCATTATACATATGATCATAGCAGGAAAATATTAAATTACAGCTCTCCAAAGATGTCTATGGAGAAGGGAAAGGAACCAAGGAAAGCTCAGTAAGGGAGAAGGAGTGACACAAAAACACTGCAGCTAATAGTAAGTTATCTATGTCACATCAACACTGGTCAGTACCAGTACCATTTCTGCATGCACAATGCATTGTATACAATCATAACTGATAATCTTATTTGGGGATTAAAAGATAGAGCCTGCAGAGGGGAAACTGCTAAAAAATGCAAATTTAAAAAAAACCAAAATCAATGCAAATATTCTACTGTGTGAACATACGGTAGTTTGTAAGGCAAAAGATAGTTACCTCCTGTAAGGAGCCGGACACATCTCTTCTTACACGAGTCAGTTTCTGGGGTTTTATAATTTCATAGGAAGAAAGAAACGATGATGGGTCCAGACCTGTCAAAATGGGAGAGACAGACCTGTCAAATCTTGTATATTACATCTGCACCAATATACCAACTTGGCCATAACTACTACAAAGAACATCATACTGCATTGTATCCAGATGAATAGCCATAAAATTGGTCTTCCGTTTCAGTTCATAGATGGGGTCCTGAGCATAGGAACCTCTGCCCCATAACTCAGACATATAATCATAGTTGTCTTAGCGAGACAACCCTATTAACATCATTAGAAGGACCAAAGCTATGAAGAACCTTGGGGTACGAGTGAAAGTGGTCCTCAAGATTTCTACAACCACTTGAATCTGTTAACTACACAAGACCCAAATATTCCCATGTGCCAAAATGATATAGTTATAAGACACATCAGAATATGGTGGGCTCTTGGCTCTAGTAAGGGGAAGTGCTGCTACAGAATGGATTGACCTGAAAGTGAAGGCAACGAAAGACAATGAGAACCAAAGAGGATGAGCGCCACAGGACATTTGTTACTCAACAACTTCACTGATCGTCCAAATTCTGAGGATTTATGAACAGTACAGTGTCTGACTGCCACAGTAAGGTAGCACAAAACCCACAGGCGGACCCAGCTCTGACAAACATGCCCCAGAGGTCAAGCAGGAGACAACTTTATTTGGATACTTTTGGGGTCAATTTCCTAGGGGTTGATGGAAAATGGTTCCATCTGATGGGACAGCACTGGAAAAGTGGACAGCACTGTGGTTGAATTGTGCCCAGGCTTGGGATTAACCGAGACAAATATTTAAGTCGAGATCATCTTAACGTAAGTGATCATAGAGGCTTATCCCTCTTAGCCCATGGGCCACGCAGCTGGACACAGGAGGTGATGTGTCGGTATGATTATAATCCATTAGATTGTATTTAGAGGCTCCCACCCAGTGACGAACACTGCAGTGATTACAAAGCAGTATCACCTAAAATAGCCTGACCTCCTGCCCCCTCGCTGCACTCCTCCTCTCGCCTGGACAATTCAGGGACATGTGTCAGTCGGCTGACAGCTGTGGTGATGCTGATCTCCGCTCGCTCGCTGCCCTTACAATGTGGAGTGCCTTGCTGTCTCACAACCCAGAAATGTTCAGGAGGAAACATCTAGGAGGTGATGAGTGGAGTCCTGGACTGCTGACTCTGCTCTACCACTTCCAAAGAACAGGAAATGACAAAAAGGAACTGAAATATTAAAAAATAATTATGACTCAAGCTTGAATGTTCCAACTTTTGTTTCAGCTTTGATCCTGTAATTTTTTTGGGGATTTCTGATACATAAAATGGACCATCCATCAGATGGAGCGTCTGGTCTTCTGGTTTGCCTTTAGGTCAATACAAAGTTCCAAAATTCCAAGAAAGGACAAGGGGTTGGGTTGTCTAGTGTACATCAATTTTTTTTGGCAAGGGTCTCACAAACTACTAAAACCACAGATTTTTCTGGTGGTAAAAAAACGTAGTATAACACGGTGGACATTTAGATGAAGGAGACCCTACAACTGCCTCTACTTTTATGATGTACATGTGCTCTAAAGGAGTACGAGGACTGGACGTTTTTGGTTAAGAAGGCATGCCAGTCCTATGGCTACATTCACACACATGTATGGGGGACGTATATACGGCCGATTTACGTCCCCCATACACTCCTATGGGCTCACGGCCCTGTACGGGAGCGGTACGGTGCAGCACACGTGCGGCACCGTACCGCTCCGTAGCACGGGAAAAGTTAGGACATGTCTTATGGAGAGGGGCGGAGGTGAGCAGCGCTCATCCCCTGCTCCTCTCCGCAGCGCCGATGTATGCCCGCCGTACTACGGTACGGCGGGCATACATCGTGTGAATGTAGCCTCTCTGTATGATCACAAAATGCATGTGATCTACCAAACAAATTTTTTTCTTCACAGTGAAAGGTGTCTCCATGACTGTGGATTGAGCAGCTCTCTCCTCCCTCGATCCCAGAGTGACCTCAAGCACCCATTGCACTAGGCACATGGCCAAATCCTTGTTACTCTATGAATTTTTAAGATGAAGCATCAAGGACCTCACTAAACAATCTACAACAACAACACTCAGTGGTGGGTTCCATTTTCAGATGCCAAAGAGCTTAGGAAGATTGAAGGAGCTTGGCGATTCAAGTTTGGTCGAGCAGAACTTTGGAGGATCCAGGTTGGATTAAGATAAGAAGTATTCCGAGCCAAACAAACACAAAAATATCTACTTTCCTAAGAACTATTATTTTACACTTCGTTTTTTTATGTGCTCTCATGTTTAGGCCAAAATCCTCGTCCGAACCAGTCAGCTAATATACGCCTACATTATTGGGAAAGAGTAGACACCTGGCTTTGACCCCCCTACGTCCACTTAGGCCAGTTTACTAAAAACACATAATTTGCCCTCCTTCTACTTAGAACCTTACACAACCTGCCAGCTGGGATTAGCACACAACCGCACTCTTAAGACCCCAAACCACGTGTCCTTGTGACTCCGAGCACCCAGCGCTGCCCATACAAGTAATCCTTTCAGTCGCTCTGCAGTCATGGAAATATCCAAATAACTTATTTTCTCTCGGTCTGGAAAAGTGCAGACAAGTCTGTTAATTAGAGCCAATGATGACCAGAGCAAGGGGAAAAATAAACTTCAGGTCATAATACTGCAGTGCCAACCACAGAGGGACGAAGTGCCAAGACCTACCTGCAGTGCAGAGCTGTCCTACTGATAGATTATAGATAGTGATGTAATGATGGTGTTATCTATATAGAGGTCATTGTACAGGGAGGGGGAGGTGATAAGCTGTGACATCATCTATTGTCAGTAGTGATGTAATGATGGGTCAGTGTTATCTATATAGAGGTCATTGTACAGGGAGGGGGAGGAGATAAGCTGTGACATCATCTATTGTCAGTAGTGATGTAATGATGGCTCAGTGTTATCTATATAGAGATCATTGTACAGAGGGAGGAGATAAGCTGTGACATCATCTATTGTCAGTAGTGATGTAATGACGGGTCAGTGTTATCTATATAGAGGTCATTGTACAGGGAGGGGGAGGAGATAAGCTGGGACATCATCTATTGTCAGTAGTGATGTAATGATGGTGTTATCTATATAGAGGTCATTGTACAGGGAGGGGGAGGAGATAAGCTGTGACATCATCTATTGTCAGTAGTGATGTAATGATGGTGTTATCTATATAGAGGTCATTGTACAGGGAGGGGGAGGGGATAAGCTGTGACATCATCTATTGTCAGTAGTGATGTAATGATGGTGTTATCTATATAGAGGTCATTGTACAGGGAGGAGGAGGAGATAAGCTGTGACATCATCTATTGTCAGTAGTGATGTAATGATGGGTCAGTGTTATCTATATAGAGGTCATTGTACAGGAGGGAAGGAGATAAGCTGTGACATCATCTATTGTCAGTAGTGATGTAATGATGGGTCAGTGTTATCTATATAGAGGTCATTGTACAGGGAGGGGGAGGAGATAAGCTGTGACATCATCTATTGTCAGTAGTGATGTAATGACAGAAGGGATGGATGTCCAATTAGCAGTAGATGTACACATGGCTGTACTTTTACCGTGCAGAGTATCATATTCATAATCCTCTTTATCTTAGATTTCACTTCTCATTTTGCTTTCTACATAATATGACTCGAGTGATAATGTCACATCCATGATAATTACACAATACTTTCCCAACTCACATGAATATCAGCCCATACTGAGTCACCGGTCACACTGTCTGTGCAACCATAGGTGACCTCTACATTAAAATTAATGGTTACCAAAATAAATCTAAGGATTCATGCATCTGATGCATGTGGTAATTTTTAGGGAAGCGGAGAGAGACCCTCCCACAGTATCGAATGGAGCTGCAGGATGCCCGCTTGACCTGCTGCTCGCCAATTAATGAAAACGAGACCCTCGCTTGACCATCGTTGCCCCCACTGATCAGCTGAGTGTTCAGACAAGCGTTCCGGCTTCCTCACAGTCTGCCCATAACAGCGCTGTACATTGTATAGTGGCTCTGCCTGGTATTGCAGCTCTGCGGTTTCACTATATATATATATATAAATAATTAAAGAAAAAAAAGGATCATGGGGTGCTCGACGTCCCCTTTGGATCAGTGATCAACAATAACGCCCGGATTATGCCTTTATGGTGCATTCTTGGTGTGTCTTCACATGCACTGAAAGCGCCTGTGTTTAGCCGCTTTGAATCTATTTTTCTTAATTTCTGGAAGTACAACATCTTCACAGCTGCTTACACTTCCAAAAAATTAATAAAAATGGATGCAAACCAGCCAAACGCAGGCGCTTTCAGTGCGTATGAACCAAGAACGCACCATGTGACTATACCCTTAGTAACTGTGACCCCTCAGCGGCCAAATAACAATGTACAACTGGAGACAAATTACATTTTTTTTTAATTAAGAAAGTAATTTAAGAATTCCATTATATTAAAGATATGATCCGGAGGTAGAAAAACATTGCTGC
Source organism: Engystomops pustulosus (assembly GCA_019512145.1). Taxonomy (NCBI): domain Eukaryota; kingdom Metazoa; phylum Chordata; class Amphibia; order Anura; family Leptodactylidae; genus Engystomops; species Engystomops pustulosus. Next base: position 13,559,462 of record CM033644.1, read on the forward strand.
CTTCTTCCAAAAACAGCGCCACACCTAACCACGGGTTGTGAGTGGTATTGCAACTAGGCTCCATTCATTCTTTAGCAGATGAGGTGCAATACTATACCATGGCCAGGTGTGGCGCAGTTTTTGAGAAAGAAAAAAACAAAACAAAAACATGTTTTTCAACCTCTGGACAACCCCTTTTTGACATATGGAGCAAATTCAAATGTATTGGAACTGTATATGTGACCTATTAGTCTCAATTAAAAAAATTGTGAGTCGCAAGGTTTTTGTGGATGCTTCATTATAGAGAACTGTGCTAAATAAACCAACGTATACCAACCTAAGGGCGCCAAATGGGTAACTCTTTTTACCCCCAGTACATGAATGGGGGCCTATGGGCAATACCAAATAATCATGAAGATTTCCAAGCATGTAGGCACATAAACAGTGTAAACACAGCCCTATGTAAACAATTCCAGGCCTCAGCCATAAAATCCCTTTCCTTAGGTGAAGGATCTAGTCCATGAGCCTGTAAATTCCTCCCTTATCTCCTCTCAGGCTCCTCTATGACAGAGGAGAGCAGTCGGCCATTATAGGCCCCAGTAACATTTCATTTTACCTCAGACAAGTGCTAACAGACAGGGCAGGGAGATAACAAGCCATTGTCCACATCCCTCAGACCTGACCCCATCCTACAAGGAGAATACACCCTGTCCTGCCACAACAGCTGCTGAGGGAGGAGAAGGAGGAATGTCAGATTCATGGATCCTTGTAATGTGATTTAACTAAACAAAGTATGGAGGCAATCCAATCCAGAAAGGAGGATGCTCAGCCAACAAACATCACGCCCATGAATCCATAGGTCATCGGTATACTGTACTGAAGGCTCTGAGCCTGCGGTCACATTAATGTATTTGTGGGATATTAATATTTTCCAAGATTTCCAATGTCACCACATTAACACTGCTCTGGCCTGCCACCATACTTTACACTGCAGCTCTGACTGAACATGATGTCACATCCGTTTACAACATATTATGCAGGAGAAAGATGTAATTTGTGTAAAAATATTCAGAATGATTTGTCACTTAGGCCGCGTTCACATGTTGCGTTTTCGCTGCGTTTACATTTTGGGCCTTTGCAGTGAAACCCAGATATCTTGCATTTAAACAATAAAAGATACCGGGGTCTGATTAACAATTGGAAATGTAACGCTAGCGGCACGTGCGACTATGGTCTATGCTCGGGGCGAGGATACATTAGTGTGAAAGAGGACTAGGGTTCGTTCACACGTGGTAATAACGCATGAGTTTTCAAACGAATCAGAACAGCTGTTAACATAGCTGTTAACACACGTGTTTGTTAAAACTATGTTAACAGTTATATAACAGGGGAAATCTCTTCTTCTCAGCTGTTCTGAAGCATTTCTGAAGCTGCAGCTTCGATAAGTCATGTGAGCCAGCCACAGTCCGGTCAGGGGGTACGTTCAACTGTGACGTTTTGGGATGTGTCTAAAAGAATACGTTTTTCGTTTTACCATGCCGTACCACACCCCACTCCAGAAATTAAGAAAAACGCTTTCAAAGAAGCCAAACACACACCCTAAACCACCAAGTGTGAACGCACCCTGTAACTTAAAATGTCTGAGGGGACGGAAAAAAAGATTGTGTACCCTTTATTGAATGCATGATGTAAGATTTACTATACTTTAGATTTGCCTAGGAGTTATTTATGTGCATTACAGAATTTTTCATTGTCCTCCGCCGGTAAAAGGAGTATTATTATCCTTCTGGAAAAACGTTAGTGCGACCTCTGGTCCCAAGTAAACCTACAGTCGTCCTCATCTCCAATGACTTTGTAGCTGAATGCGGACTATTGTTCTCTGTTATCTATCACTTCAGGCCTGACAGGATCTGTCCACACTGGGATCACAGGGAAGGGCTGAATAATCCCAGGCCCTGCAGTCAATAGTTTATGTCCTATATCTCCAGAACTGGGGCCCTTTGTCATATATTACACATACGTGACTAAGACGATGCTCTTGTAGAAGTTAATAGCATTCACCAAGACAAAATTTTGTTAAAAATGTTATTAAAAATACATTAGTACAGATGACATATAGTAGATTTTATAAATCCCCCCAAATTTGTCCGATGAGGTGATCTGTCGACTCAAATAAATTAGCGTTAGATACCACGTCACACACACTGTGAGGGTAGATGGAAATAGAGAAGGCCACGATTGGCTGAAAACGGTTACCCGATAAAAACTCGACATTGCGCCATATGAGGCGGGATCGGGGATGTGGACAATGGCTTGTTATCTCCCGGCCCTGTCTTGTCGGAGATAGAATTACCGTAAATATGACTTGGTCCTGCGACTAGAGGACTTCTCTCATCTTCTCCCGCGCTTCCCTTATACACTGGAATTTGCTACCTAGCCAAGTAAGAGAATGAAACCTTTAAATGTTTCCTAAAAGCTACGTTGTGGGGGTCTTCTTCCATCACCATACCCCTCTTTCCCTGCTGTTCCTCTTGTTTATAGGGGTTTTTCCACAAATATGCAAAACCTCCTCAGGGGGCTGGGACAGAAAAGAATAACACATATATACCCTGGGCAGATCAAGGGACCGGCTTCATCCATTGCATGGAAGTAAGGTCCTGTGTTCAAGGAGGCCACTAGTTGGAGTCCTATGACCTACCGGAACTTCTAGTCGGGCACAAAACCTAAAACCAGAATAACTTGACACCCCATATCCTGACATTTGCAGCTTTTTAGGGTGTACATTAAGCGATCTTTGTGGTAATATGCACACAAATCACTGTAAAAAAAAAAAAAAAGTGCCCGCTATATAACACGTCAGATGCTGGGGCTATGATCTCGTGCGTGTGTCCTGGTCTCCTCCTGGTAGTCAGGAAGCAGCAGAACAGGCTGGGATGAGAAGTTTCACTTTTTTTGGGAAATGTTTTCCGTCTGCCTTGTTCCGGGATGTAAGAAATATTTATGTTATCTGGGCAGGAAACCAACTTTCTCCCAGTAGTAAGCAAACCACGAGATCAGTCTGGGAATACGGGAAAAACAGATGAGTGACGTAGCTATGGAGCAGCAGAGGTCTCCACAGTTTTTGGACTGCGGCCAGGAGACTCAATGTCCCTAAATTTATACATTATTTACATACAGGTCCCGATAAAAACTTGCCCAAATAGTGCAATTGTATGAGCAGGACTAGCTAATTACCATATTGGATACTGACACAACACCATTTTTATGTTAATTAGACCCTCTACTGTCAGATGGGTGGTCCTAGGCTGAAGTAGTTACCTGGCTCCACCCATCTGACAGTATAGAGAGGAAAATACTGACATTGATTATTCAGGAACAGGGGGGAATAGAAAGGAAACTCCAACTGCGTCAGAGTCAGTTCCAGTAAACATTTGGGGTTGCTGAGTGTGATGAATATTAAAAGGAACAGGACAGATACTTTTACACTACTAAACTTCTAGATCAGGTATGAAATGTGCTTTCTAGCAGTCACTTTTATGTGAGATCTCATCAGTTTACATTTTAAAGAAAAAATCTCCTCCAGAGAAGAGTCATATTTTACCCGAGATGAGTCAGACTCAGAGGCAGGAGGTTTAACTTAAAACACCTATATCTTGGGATCTACAGCAGTTAGAACCATGGTTCTGGCACAGTATTACAGAAGAGAATTTCTCCTTTCAAATCGGATCTGTGGTTCTTTGAGATAGAAGAAGAAGAGATATAGTGAGGAAAAGTAATAGTTGGGAGTAAAGGCTTCAGATAAAGATCCAGTCCCATACTTCTTTAACTCCCTGTATCTCGTATTCTATAGCTTACAGCAACACAGACCAGAAACGATTTGAAAAATGAGATTTTCTTCTTTAATCTGATACCACAACCATGGTTCTAAGTACCTTGAAGGGGTTTTCACACAAACACAAGTTAGGGCCTAAAACAACCCTTTTAAGCCCAATATATGGGCATCTGAAATGATGCCACCTCTTTAGCCTCTCAACCGGACTTATTTCTGGGAAAAGAAGAGTCAGGTTCAGAGGCTGGAGGATGTAGTGGCACTTTAGATGCCTATATCTCTGGTTCTAGATCTTTCAAATTGTATCATGCTTATGGTGCTGTGATCACATTTCCAACAGTGAATTTTCCTACCATCTTTGGTTCTGTAGATCACAGAACCACAATCCTGATGTGGTTTTAAAGAGAAAAATCTCTTCTTATTACGCATTACCAGAATTTTGATTTTACGGACCCCAAGACATAGGGGTTTAAACTGAACCTCCAAACCTCTGAGCTTGACTCTTCTCTACTTATTGTCACATAAGTTTGGATTTCACATAAAAGAGGGAATTCTAACAAGGATAGTTCATCCCCTGGTAGTTTAATGGGGTACAAGTAGGTGACAGAGTCCTATATGGCCCTGAACAAACATCATGTGATACAATCCAGCATTTTGGAGCTAGTTTTTTTTCCAATGTTCTTGTCTTCCGTCCCCACACAACAGGATCCTGTGTAGTAAATATATGTCTCCCATGTGAAGCCAGATGATGTCCAGCTGTAGTCTGCTACAAGCATCTCATCCACTATACATAATATTACTAGTAATAGCACTATCTCTGCACACAGACGACATAAGTGCGGAGGTCTGGGGTCTCATGACTTCCTGTTACGTATAAGGACGGATGAGCCCCCTACAGTTAATTGAATAGCAGGTTTTGTAAACAGGAGCGGCCTGCGGATAATATCCATCTAATCCTCTTAAGAACAGTATGATAGAGGCATTGTTCCCTGCAGGGTCACAACACCGGCCTAGAGACGACTTACAATAAACACTAAATATAATGACATCATATTCAGAAACATAATCTGGGATGAATGTAGGGGTGTCCAAGGGGTCACATTGCCTAGGACTGAACCCTAGGGGTGATCACTGAAAGTTCCAGAGGGCCACGGGCCCTGTATCAGTCTTGGACCAGAGGACATCAAAGAAAGTGGAAGGTGTGTTTACATGTTGCATTTGTTAACGCATTGTAAACGCAATCCAACTGCATGGGGAATCACTTCTGTCTTCCAGGAGATTTCGGGCCAATTTGCATTCACACATTGCGTTTACATGATGTGAACACACATTAAAATCACATTATAAACTCAATGTCAACGTGTTTGTTAACACAATGTAATACATTTGTTACATTTGTAACTGGGCCCAAATGCCAAGTGTCATTTTGTAATTGTAGGATATATTGTACTTCTACCTCCGCACTCCCTTATGGCCACAACATTTCAAAATGCAGCTCCGGTCTGGGTTGGGGTCACTCCTAAACCTTAAAGCATTCCCTCCGGGACCCCGTTGATGGGCTCAGTATACGTGGTAGTTGCAGACAATCCTCCTTGTGTTACACATATGCCATGTTAATGCCTGTAAACTGGTTCAGCGAGTCGCTGCGGTGCCACCATAATAATCTAATATCTAATGAGGTTTTTATTATTAGCAGCTCTATGACACATCAGCCTCATGGAAGAAGCCTTTTCAGGAAGATTTCAGATGAGTCACTGTGGAAATTTTTTAATTCAAGTTCAGGACTGGTCAAAAATAAAAAGTGACAGGAGCGTCAATGGGGTGATGATTGTCCGTTACATCATGGCACTCACATCCAGAGCTCTGCTCATAACTGGCACGGAGAATAAAGGGCTGACAAGCGTTCTCTATCACAAGTCAGGAACCAAGAATTAAAGTGTGGCTAAGTCATTTCCTAGACAAAGGTATTTTTAGTAACTGATAATATGCTTAATAATAGGTCTACCACTCCGGCTCGATAGTCTAAAAAAATAAACAGCTTAAAGAGAGGGCCAAACCTAAGCCAAGGCACCAGGGGGAGGCGGAACCGGGGGGCTAATGGGTCTGTAAGGAGATATCCTCTAGGAGGGTCTCCAAGAGGAGAGGAAGGCAGCCAGGTGGTCCCGGCGCGGAGGGAAGGAAAGGTTGGGTGGGTCCGGGAGAGGAAAAGCTGTGTGCGTAGGGCGCTCCGACGAAGGAAAGAAAGGGGGGCGGCTCCCGAAGCGGAAGAATGCCAGGGGGGCTCGAGCGGAGAAAGGCAGGGGGGCGGCTCCGAGGGAAGGGAAGGCAGGGGGCGGCACCTCCAGTCGGGAAGGAAGGAGGGCGGCTCGAGCGGAAGATCGAGGCAGGGGCGGCTGCCCGAGCGAAGAGAGGGCAGGGGCGGTCCCGGCGCGGAAGAAGGCAGGGTGGCGGGCTCGGTGGAGAAGGACAGGGGCCCAGGGAGCAGAGGCGAGTGGCGGCCGACGAAAGGCAGGGGCGGCTCCGAGAGCGGTAAGAAGGCAGGGGAGGGCCGAGCGGAAGTAGCGGCCAGGAAGGATCGCAGGGCCTCGAGCGGAAGAAGGCGCAAGGGGCGGGCTTCGAGCGGGAGGAGAAGGCCAGGGGCGGCTCGAGCGGACGCCGGGCCAGGGGCGGCTCCCAGGGAAGGAAGGCAGGGGGCGGCTCGAGCCGGAAGAAGGCAGGAGACGGCATAAATAAGAAAGGGAGGAAACCCGATACCATTGGGAAGGCGGCTGGTTTGGGTTTTTGGTGATGTGTCAGTTGGTCATGGGGCTATGTGGTTCCCCACAGATTGATTGGGGTTGACTCTGGATCTGGTTACAGGGAGGGCCCTGCAAGAAGTGATGCAGGGAAAGGAACTACCTAGTAAAGGAATTATTTGGGGGTTAGGCCACGGTAGGTGGTCCCCCAAAGATTCAGGCAGCCAATAAATGATAAAGTCAGTATAGGAGGAATACATTTAAGAAAAAGGAGCATCACGGGCTTTCCCAAATTGGCGCTTTGACAATATAGGTAAGGGAAGTCAAACCACCTGGCAAACTGCAAACAAAAGATCCATTAGGGCCATGTGTAAGCCTCGTTTTCAGATCAACCTCTCCCCACTGATCTGCGGAAAACCTATGTGGACTAGTGGATGGGGGCAACGGTCCACGGGGGCATGACAGCGAGGGGTTCTCAGGTTTTCTATAAACAATGTTTGTTTTATTTTCAGGTTTTTTCCAATGCAATTAGGCTCTGTGTCCAATCAATGAATTCTATTGTAATTTCACAGCACCATGGGAAGTCAGAACAAAGATCCCATCTCCTGATTAACCACTTCATATCCAAGAAGAAGCACAAGTGTCCCCTTACCAACTACTGTTATAAAGCCCCAAGAATTAATTCGATTTTTCTTGTGGGGTACGGCTTCATCAAAAGTTTTTGCATTATATTATTAAAGGGGTTTGGTCCCTCCTGCTTTTATTAGTTTCCCTTGAACAAATAAGCAAGTTGTTTGCTTCCAGAAAATCAAACAAAATTGGAAAATAAAAAACTTGTTCAATTAGCAGATCACTACTCCGCACCAATGGGTGAGACCAATTGGGGGCTGGTTTTCCCTTTAATGTGTGGATTGAAGCTTGAGTAAAACCTTAGTCAAAACCCTTTTAAGAAAACATATATATCGGAAAATACAGCCAATGGATTACAATCAGCACAAAAAAAATATTAGTGAATGGTTTTTATGGAAGAGAGTAAACCATATTTTTACCGACATTTGAAAACCTTTTAACAGAAATTACCCACCAGGATTTGTAAGGCAGCATTACAGACATGCTGGGAGTGGTGGCCCTCTTCTGGCAGGATCTGCTCTTCCTTGAGCTCTTTTACCCTTGTTTTTTAGGTTGTAAAATATCAAAAAACAAAAAAAAGGCCTTTAAAAAATTATACAAAATTAGTATAAGGGGCTCAATAGATGTAATGGAGCCCCTCAGGTCATTTGCATACTTTTTAAAGCTTTTTTTTTTTAAAGCTTTACTTCAATCTCAGACCCTAGGGTAAGTTCTTTAGGTTTATTTTTTTTTCATTTTTCCCTTCATTTAAAAACTTTTAAAAGAAGGTTGATTTGGGAACCAAAAAAAAAGGTTTTTTATTTACTTCGGGGTACCCCAAACTCTTACCTGACATGTCTATTTTTTTAAGTGTAAATGGTTCAAAAAGCTTTCACTATTCTCCGTCATTCATAGGTGTCCCCCCCGGTATTTAAACAAAGCTCAGGAAGGAACATGGGGGCCAGAGGATGCCTTCAAAAAGTCACGGCAGGGACAACTTTTTTTGGCCTGCTTGATCTACATTAATGTTAAGGGACTTAACATTGAATTTGTGGGGGGGACAAACCATGGGCATAAACTAACAAACATCATTTCAGTGGTCACTAAATACGGTAGGCAACATATAAAATATATATATTCTATAATATATATATATATTAATATGTTCCTACACGATAGACTTACAAAATGGTATTCTTTGTAGTTCTGTAACCGTGGAAGGGAAACAGGTTCTAGCATCCACAGCGATGTTCATTTCCATATTGAGAATACCATGGCACGTCTGCTATAACCCAGGTCTGCTTGCATGTATAGGCAGGGTTGAGGAAGGAATCGGAATAGGCAGTCTTAAACTGTATGGCCATTTCTCTAGAAAATTTTTTTTCCAAAACTTCTATCATACATCAATAAAACGCACATACTTAAGAATAATAAAAACTTTTAGAGGTTATTATTAAAACTTATGTAAAGCTAGAAAGAACTCCATGCTCAAACAACCGGCCACAGCGGATTTTATACGAAGATTTCAGATGAGTCACTGTGGAAATTTTTTAATTCAAGTTCAGGCCGGTGAAACATAAAAAGTGAGAGCGCATGGGGTGATGTATTGTCCCGATACATCATGGCCTTCCCACATCCAGAGCTCTGCTCATACTGCACAGGAAGAAAAGGCTGACAAGACGTCTCTACAACAATCCAGGAACCAAGATCTAAATTGTGCAAGTCATTTCCTAACAAAGTATTTTTAGTAAATGATTAATTATGTATAATAATAGGTCTACACCGGCTCGATAGTCTAAAAAAAACGCTTAAAGAGAGGCCAACCTAAAGGCAAGGCACCGGGGAGGCGGACCGGGCATGGGTCTGTAAGGAGCATTCCTCTAGAGAGGGGTCCAAGAGGAGGAAGGCAGCCAGAGGTCCGGGCGGAGGAAGGAAGGATGGGGGGTCCGGGAGGAAGAAGGCAGGGGCGGCTCCGAGCGGAAGAAGGCAGGGGCGGCTCCGAGCGGAAGAAGGCAGGGGCGGCCCTCCGGAAACGCGAGACGGAAGGCGGGGACGGCTCGAGCGGAGAAAGGCAGGGGGGGCGCTCCGAGGGAAGGGGAAGGCAGGGGGCGGGGCACTCGAGCGGGGGAAGAAGGCAGGGGGCGGCCCGAGCGGAAGAGAGCAGGGGCGGCCCCGAGCGGAAAGACGAAGGGCAGGGGCGGCTCCGTGAGCGGAAGAAGGCAGGGGGCGGGCCGAGCGGGAAGAAAGCCAGGGCGGCTCCGAGGGAGGGCGAAGGAGACTGAAGAGGCAGGGGCGGCTCCGAGGGAAGGAGGCAGGGGCGGCGCTCCGAGCGGAAGAAGGCAGGGCGGCCCCGAGCGAAGAGAGGCAGGGACGGCCCTCGAGCGGGAAGGAAGGCAAGGGGCGGGCATCGAGCGGGAGAGAAGGCAGGGAGCGGCCTCGAGCTGAGAACGCGGGCAGGGGCGGCCCCGAGCGGAAGGAAGGCAGGGGAGCGGCTCGAGCCGGAAGAAGGCAGGGACGGCCAAATAAGAAGAGGGAGGAAACCCGCATGGGAAGGCGGCTGGTTTGGTTTTGGTGATGGTCAGTTGGCATGGGCTATGGTGGTTCCCCACAGATTGATTGGGTTGATCCTGGATCTGGTTACAGGGAGGGCCTGCAAGTGATGGAAGAATCTACATAGTAAAGGAATTATTTGGGGGTTAGGCCGGTAGGTGTCCCCCAAAGATTCAGGCAGAATAAGATAAAGTCAGTATAGGAGGAATACATTTAGAAAGGAGCATCAGGACTTTCCAAATTGCGCTTTTGACCATAAGGTAAGGGAGTCAACCACCTTGGCAAACTGCAAACAAAAGATCCATTGAGGGCCATTGTAAGCCTCGTTCAGATCACATCTCCACCACTGATCGGCGGAAACTATGTGGACTAGTAGGGGCAGGTCCACGGTGCATGACAGCCAGGGTTCTCAGGTTTCTATAAACCAAATGTTTGTTTATTTTCAGGTTTTTCCAAGCACATTAGGCTCTGTGCTCCAATCAATGACTCTATTGTATTTCACAGCACACATGGAAGTCGAAGAGATCCCATCTCCTGATTAACCACTTCATATCCAGAAGAAGCAGCATAGTGTCACCTACCACTACTGTTATAAAGCCCCAAGAATTAATGTCGACTTTATTTTGTACTGACTTTACATCAAAAGTTTTTGCTTTATTATTAAAGGGGTTGGTCCCTCCTGCTTTTATAGGTTTCCCTTGAACAAATAAGCAAGTTGTTGCTTCAGAAAACAAACAAAATTGGAAAAAAAAACTTGTCAATTAGCAGATCCACTACTCCGCACCACTGGAGCAAGGGGGCTGGTTTTCCCTAATGGTGGATTGAAGCTTGAGTCAAACCTAGCCCCTTTAAGAAAACTATATTGGAAATACAGCCAATGATACAATCAGCACCAAAAAAAATATTAGAATGGTTTTTATGGAAGAGAGTAAACATATTTTTACACACATTGAAAACCTTTAACAGAAATTACCACCAGGATATTGTAAGGCAAGCATTACAACACTGCTGGAGTGTGGCCCTCTCGGCAGGATCTGCTCTTCCTTCGAGCTCTTTTACCATTAGTTTTAGGTTGTAAAAAATCAAAAAACAAAAAAAAGCCTGTAAAAAATTATACAAAATTAGTCATACAGGGTGCTCAATAGATGTAATGGAGCCCCAGGTCATTGCTCTAGCTTTTTTTAAAGCTTATTCAATTAGATCCAGGTACAGTCTTAGGTTTATTTTTTTTTATTTTCCCTTCATTTAAAACACTTTAAAAGAAGTGTTGATTTGGGAACCAAAAAAGGTTGTTTTTACTTGGGTAACGCCAACTCTTACCCGACATGTCTATTTTTAAGTGTAAATGGTTCAAAAAAGTTTCATATTCTACCGTCATTCATAGGTGTCCCCCGTATTAAAAAACCAAAGCTCAGGAAGGAAGGGGGCCAGACTGGATGCCTTCAAAAAGTCACGGCAGGGCACAATCATTTTTTTGCCTGCTTGAATCTACATTAATGTTAAGGGACTTAACTATTATTTGTGGGGGAAACCAGTGGGCATAAACTAACAAACATCATCTTGCCAGTGGTACCTAAGATGAGGTAGGCAACTATAATTAATATTCTATAATATATATATATATATATGTCACTACAACGATCAGACTTACAAATGGTATTCTTTGTAGTCTGAACCTGGAAGAAACAGTTCTAGCATCCAAACAGCGATCGTGCAGTTTCCATATTGGAATACCATGCGAACACGCTCTGACTTAACCCAGGCTCTTCATGTATAGGCAGGGTTGAGAAGGAATCGAAGCCGTCTAAACTGTATGGCCATCTCTAGAATAATTTTTTTTCCAAAACTTCTATCATACATCAATAAAACGCACATACTTAAGAATAATAAAAACTTTTAGAGGTTATTATTAAAACTTATGTAAAGCTAGAAAGAACTCCATGCTCAAACAACCGGCCACAGCGGATTTTATACCCAAAACAAAATTGGAAATAAAACTTGTCAATTAGCAAGATCACTACTCCGCACCAATGGGATGGTTTTCCCTTAATGTGTGGATTAAGCTTGAGAGCGATTATACAGGAGAGAATTTCTGCTCTATTGTCACGTTATCCAAGTCCTCTAAATATATCTCATTGTCATATCTACAACTGGAAAAGCTGGGTGACTACCGATACAGCACTGATATAGGTACAGCGTGGTTCCACAGCCAGTGGCACTGCTTAAAGTGATATGCTGGATGCAGATGGAATTTGCTGCATAATGTGAATGGTGCCGTTCCCACGTTCAGTTTTTCGGATGCAGTTTTTGAAGTCAAAAGCAGGTTTAGATTATAATGGGTGAGAAAATGTAAATGAGAGAAGCTACTCCTCCTTTTTTTCACTCCAATGGCATTCCCACATCCAGAGCTCTGCGATACTGCCACAGGAAGAAAAGGCTGGACCAGACGTCTCTACAACAATCCAGGAACCAAGATCTGAAATTGTGGCAAGTCATTCTAACAACAGTATTTTTAGAAATGATTAATATGTTACTAATAGGTCTACACCGGCTCGATAGTCGTTAAAAAAAACGGCTAAAGAGAGGCCAACCTAAAGGCAACGGGCACCGGGGGAGGCGACCTGGCATGCGGTCTGTAAAGGAGCCTTCCTCTAGAGAGGGTTCCAAGAGGAGGAAGGCAGCCAGAGGTCCGGTCGGAGGAAGGAAGGATGGGGGGTCGGGCGGAAAGAAGGCGGGAGGTCGAGCGGAAGAAGGCAGGGGCGGCCCCGAGCGGGAAGAAGGAAGGGGCGGCCCCGACGGAGAAAGCAGGGGCGGGCACGAGCGGAAGAAGGCAGGGGCGGCCGAGCGGAAGAAGGAAGGGCGCCCGAGCGGACGAAGGCAGGGGCGGCACGAGGGAAGAAGGCAGGGGGGCCCCCTATCGGAAAAGGCAGGGGCGGCCCGAGCGGAGAAGGCAGGGCGGGCCCCGCGGAAAGAAGGCAGGGCGGCCCCGAGCGGAAGAAGGCAGGGCGGCCCCGAGCGGAAGAAGGCAGGGGCGGCCCCGAGGGAAGTCAGGCAGGGCGGCCACGAGCGGAAGAAGGCAGGGGCGGGCCCGAGCGGAAGAAGGCAGGGCTGCCCCGAGCGAAGGAAGGCAGGCGGCCCGAGCGAAAGAAGGCAGGGGCGGCCACGAGCGAATGAAGGCAGGGGCGGCCCCGAGCGGAAGAAGGCAGGGGGCGGCCCCGAGCGGAAGAAGGCAGGGGCGGCCCCGAGCGGAAGAAGGCAGGGGCGGCCCCGAGCGGAAGAAGGCAGGGGCGGCCCCGAGCGGAAGAAGGCAGGGGCGGCCCCGAGCGGAAGAAGGGGCAGGGCGGCCCCGAGCGGAAGGAAGGCAGGGGCGGCACCGGCGGAAGAAGGTCAGGGACGGCCCCGAGCGGAAGAGCAGGACGGCCCGAGCGGAAGAAGGAGGGACGGCCCCGAGCGGAAGGAAGGCCAGGGACGGCCCCGAGCGGAGGAAGGCAGGGACCTTCCCCGAGCGGAAGGAAGGCAGGGACGGCCCGAGCGGAAAGAAGGCAGGGACGGCCCCGAGCGGAAGAAGGCAGGGAAGGCCCCGAGCGGAAGAAGCAGGGACGGCCCGAGCGGAAGAAGGCAGGGAGGCACCTCTCTGAAGCGGCAGGACGGCCCCGAGCGAAGAAGGCAGGGACGGCCCCGAGCGGAATGAAGGCAGGAAGGCCCGAGCGGAAGAAGGCAGGGACGGCCCGAGCGGAAGAGGCAGGGACGGCCCCGGCGGAAGAAGGCAGGACGCCCGTTAGCGGAAGAAGGCAGGACGGCCCCGAGCGGAAGAAGCAGGGCGGCCCCGAGAGGAGAAGGCGGGAAGGCCCAGAGCGAAGAGGGCAGGGGACGGCCCCGAGCGGAAGAAGGCAGGGACGGCCCCGAGCGGAAGAAGGCAGGGACGGCCCCGAGCGGAAGAAGGCAGGGACGGCCCCGAGCGGAAGAAGGCAGGGACGGCCCCGAGCGGAAGAAGGCAGGGACGGCCCCGAGCGGAAGAAGGCAGGGGCGGCTCCGAGCGGAAGAAGGCAGGGGCGGCTCCGAGCGGAAGAAGGCAGGGACGGCAATAAGAAGCCGGGAGGAACCCGATACATTGGAAGAAGGCTGGTTTGGGTTTTGGTGATGTGTCAGTTGGTCATGGCTATTGGGGTTCCCCAAGATTGATGGTGTTGAATCCTGGTTGGTTACAGGGAGGGCCCTGCAGTGAATGCAGAACTCACCTAGTAAAGAATTATTTGGGGGCTAGGCCAGGTAGGTGGTCCCCAAGATCAGCAGAATAGTCAGCTATAGGAGAATTACATTAAGAAAGGAGCATCAAGGATTTCCAAATTGGCGCTTTTGACCATCTAAGGTAAGGGAGCTCAACCACCTTGGCAAACTGCAACAAAAGATCCATTCGGGCCATGTAAGCCTCGTCAGATCACATCTCCATCACTGATCTGCAGGAACCTATGTGGATCTAGTAGGGGTAGGTACCCCGGCTCAAAAAGCCAAGTCTCAGGTTTCTATAAACCAAATGTTTGTTTTATTTCAGGTTTTCCAATGCACATTATGCTCTGTGCCCATCAATGACTTCTATTGTATTTCACCAGCACCATGGAAGTCCAGAAGATCCCATCTCCTGATTAACACTTTCATATCCAGAAGAAGCATGTCCCCCTACCACTACTGTTATAAGCCCCAAGAATATTCGATTTATTTTGGTACTGACTTTCATCAAAGTTTTTGCCTTATATTAAAGGGGTTGTCCCTCCTGCTTTTCTAGGTTTCCCTCGAACAATAAGCAAGTGTGACTTCAGAATAACCAAAACAAACTTGGAAAAAAAATGGGCAATTGCAAGATCCACTACACCGCACCACGGGATGGTTTTCCCTAATGGTGGATAAGCTTGAGTCAACCCCTTTAAGAAACATATTGTAAATAAGCCAATGATACAATCAGCACCAAAAAAAATATTAGAATGTTTATGGAAGAGGAGTAAACATATTTTTTACACCTTGAAAACCCTTTAAAGAAATTTCCACCAGGATCAAGAATTGTAAGGCAAGCATACAACACCCTGCTGGAGTGTGCCCTCTCGGCAGGTCGGCTCTTCCTTCAGCTTCTTTTACCATAGTTTTAGGTGTAAAAAAAAAAAAAAAAAAAAGCTGAAAAAATTATAAAATTAGTCTACGGTGCTCATAGATGTTAATGGAGACCCGCAGGTTCAGTGCATAAGTTTCAAAATCCAGGTACGTCTTAGGTTTATTTTTTTTTATTTTCCTTCCATTTAAAACACTTAAAAATGTGTTGATTTGGGACCCAAAAGGTTGTTTAGGGTAACGCCATCTACCCGACATGTCTATTTAAGTGTAAAGTGTTTCAAAAAAGTGTCCAATATTCTAGTCATTCTAGGTGTACCCGTATTAAAAAACCGTATCTAACAAAGCTCAGGAGACAGGGGGCCAGAATGCCTTCAAATTCACGGCAGGGACAACTTTCGATACTTTTTTGCCTGCTGATCTACATTAATGTTAAGGACTTTAACATTGATTGTGGGGAAACAATGGGCAAAACTACAACATCCATTCAGTGGTAATAAATAGGTAGGCAACATATATATATATATATATATATATGTCACTACACGATCAGACTACAAATGGTAGTTCTTGTAGTCTGTAACCGTGGAAACAGTTCTAGCATCCCAACAGCGATGTCTCATTTCCATATTGAGAATACATGCACGCTCTGCTGTAACAGGTCTGCATGTATAAGGAAGGGTTGAGAGGAATAGCCGTCTAAACTTTATGGCCATCTCTAGAATTTTTTTCCAAACTTCTATAATAACATCATAAACGCATCATACTTAAGAATAATTAACCTCTAGAGGTTATATATTCAACTATGTAAAGATAAGAAGACTCCATCTCAACCGCACAGCGATTATACAGGAGAGAATTTCTGCTCTATTGTCACGTTATCCAAATCCTCTAACTATAGCTCATTGTCATATCTACAAGTGGAAAAGCTGGGTGACTACCGATACAACGTGGTTCGACAGCCAGTGGCACTGCTTAAAGGGATACGCTGGATGCAGATGGAATTTGCTGCATAATGTGAATGGTGCCTTTCCCACGTTTAGTTTTTCGCATGCAGTTTTTGAAGTCAAAAACAGGTTTAGATTGTAATGGGCGAGAAAATGTAAATGAGAGAAGCTACTCCTCCTTTTTTTCACTCCAATCCTGGTTTTTACATCAAAAACTGCATCTGAGGGTGAATGCACCCTCAACTTTGTCAGGAGCAAATTGGGAAGTAGTTAAATTTTGTTATAGACCTGCCATTGGGGCACCTAGCAGATGTGACTCATATATGGGCGGGAGTCTAGTGTAGAAAGGGCGCTGTACAGCGCTGTACATAGTATAGTGACCGTGTTTGGTATTGCAGTCACACCAATTCACTTGAATGGTATTGAGCTTAAAATGTTACTAATGCCGAGTAGCACTGACTGGAGTGCTGTGACTACTTCATACACCAGAGTGATGGGATTACCAGGTGTCACCATTCTAATATAGGTCATTTATCCTAAAAATAGTCGATCAACTGAGGTATCAGGACAAACGACCAATGAGATCACAGCTTTTATTTGATAACTTGTTCTTGAAAAATAACAGCTGCTCAGTGATTGGCTAGAACAGGCAACAGGACTTGTTTGTCGTTCGGATAAATGAGACGTAATTTCTATATACATTAACTAGAAGTAATGGCTACCAATATTACCTACTCGGATATATTTGATGCACTACAGTAGTGTTAAAATTTTACCTCAGAAATACACTGCTGTTTAAACTAGGAACAGCAGTGATCACCGAAATGATTTATTATATGAAGGGGCACGACAGATCTGACTAGAAATTTTCTCTAGATCTCTCATTTTGGAGAGGTTTCATTACAATTCTGTGTAATTATTTATAACTAGACAAAAAAATTATAATAATACTAGTTAGAAATGAATATAAAAGTCAGGTTACTATGCATAAATTCACACGGTACTCTCATGACCTCGAAAATTGCGTCAAAATACTGCAGTTTTTGTGAAATGGTTGAAAAATTAAGGCAATTTACCACCGTTTTGTCATCATTTCACCAATCAAGAGTAAATATATACCTAAAATCTAGAAATTTCCTGTCAATCCATGCCATTTAGAGAATTGGAATTCCAGTTCCACATGGTGGCCTGGATATTTACTTTTGACAAATTTGTGTTTGGTTCTGTTCACATCTGGGTTGTGCCTTAGGCCGGTGCCACACGCACCGTTTGTCTGCGTTTGAAAACGCAAACAAATCCGCGTCTACAGGGGCGGGCCACGGCCCGATCGCATCGGCGTTTCTATGGAAATGAGCCTGGGCGACGGGAGGGAACAAGCACCTGTGGTTTTGCATTAAAATTAAACGCAAAACACCGGCGGCTCTTTCACTCACGCGCGCAGGCGGTTCACATTCAGCAAATGCGGTCGGATGCGAGCGGGACCGCGCTGCTTGCCCGGTACCGCGCGCTGCGGCTTGACTGTGTTCGCAGTTCTCCAATGTGTCATAAACAAGCTGTGGCGGTGTTGGCACAGCCTTAGGGTGCTGTCATAGTTCTTGGTAAATTCTTGGTGCGTTTTTAAACGCATACAATTTCACATGTTTACCATGCATTTGGCTGCTTTAAGCAGCTGTGATATTGTTAAACGGCTGCTTACACTTCCAAAAATGAAAATATGTATGAGTTTTCAGTGTGTTTAAAACGCACCAAGAACTGCCCAAGAACGCACCAAATTATGTCACAAACTAATCCCAACTACTTGAAGGGTCACAAGATTGTGTCACGTAGGAAATAATCCACATGCCCGAGATACAAACACGGGCAGGAGTCTCCGACTTTCCTACAGCCTCGTCATGGATCCATGAAATATGCATTCATGTTCATTGGTCCAAATTAATATGTCAGTGTGCTATCCCCAAAATACGGATGGCACTTGGATGAATACATTATCCATGTAGTCTTAGGCCCCTTTCATGCCTGAGGTTTTTTTTTCGCACGTGCTTTTGATGCGCAGAACTTGCATTGCACTCTGACCCATTGTTATCAATGGGTTTTTTGAGATTTGCATTTTTTTTTCACGCACACATGTGCATTATTTTTAATGCGTGTTTAAATCTCAGCATGCAAGTCTATGGAGATGCATCAAAAACGCATTGCACTCTGAGACACATGCAAGTGCGATGCGTTTTTACTGATCTCTTGCTATAGAAAAGCTAGACCGCAGTCCCAAGTCTTTTTCACGCGCGCTATCTGCACATGAAAAAATGCATTGAAAACACAAAAAAAAATGCACAGAAAAAACTGAGACACTGAAAAATTATGAAAAATTTCAGTTTTTCACTGACCAAACCCTGAAACCCATGTTCAGACTCTGACGCGATCTGTTGACAGCAAGAACAGAACCCAATAAGTCACCCACTTCTTCAATTATCATTTATGATGAAATACTTAAAACCAATGACTAAAGTGAAAAATATGTGTGGTCGGATCTGTGGGGAAGCACAGTTGGGTTGAGTCAACACAAGTTGATTTGTCTCACAGAAGTTTCCCAGAACATAAGACCCTCTACAAGACATTCATTTCCCCTCATAGACAAGAGTGGTATCTATCGGAGAATCATTGATAAAGTCACGTCAGTATAAACCATATATCTCTATACACCAAGACGAGCAGAATGCGAGTGCTGTAAGGACTGACACTCATTGTTGTTTCCCGGATATATCATTACCACAGTTTGGGCACAATACCATGGCAAATATACAGAGCAAAAGAAGTATACAGGCAGCTGTATAAACCTCAGTGGCTGTGACACTACAACTCTCAGCATGACCTGTTGTATGTTTGTAATTAGTATCTAATCGCCATGGCCCCATGCTCATAGGATAGTGGGTTCATAGAGTGCGATACAGCTATTAGTTAGGATTGTTGTGACCACACTGAGTTGCCCCCTGTTCTCACAATCGCTGGTGGGACCTACTGATCATTAACCTCATACTATACTATAATAAAGTCACGATCCACCAGATGTCATCACCCACTACACAAAATGACAAACCTCAAATACCCTCGACTTAAGTGGGGGGGGGGGCGTTATTCGAGCCAGGGGCAACTTGACCAAACATCCTCTGGACCCTTAGGGTCGTGACCCTGATCATAGCCGTATGGAATAGATTCCTGTTTAACAATTAAGCACTTAGTCAGTCAGAACTAACAACAGGGACTCACAGCTGAGGGTTTGTACACTGTATCTAGTGGTAGAATACAAATTAAAAGTAGATTTCCTGTATCAGACTAGTACAAGTAAAAGGACTACGTACAGGTAAACATGGATACCTCTAGAAACAATAGATCTGGAGGAACTGTTTCTAGCAAAATGCCTCTCTGACAGCAAGCGAGATCCGAATACATCGCACCACATACTGGAAAGTTGCAGAACTCATACAAAACGCCAGTAAGAGTAAAGTTCTTACTAGCAGGGCGCGAGGTGATGTAGCAGGACGCTCCCAGGGTAGCAGGGGGGCAGACCTGCAAGGGGATTTACAGTTAACAGCAGTAATGTGCACGGTGCATAGATGCATGGTCTGGTAATCCAGAGATGCCACATGCCCTGCATTTTCTCAATTACTGCAGCTGATCCCCAAGACACAAAGCCCCCCCCCACCGTGCTGATCCCTCACTTCCTCTTCTGCTAGGGATCCTGTTACCCCCTCACTCCTTACGAGTATGAATGATGGTGAATAATAACCCCGCCTCTGACCTCCCTTCTCCCATAGAAGTGTCACACAATGCACTCAACCCCATGATCCCTCCCCTGACCTCCAACAATATGACAGTGCGCAAGCGCGACCCGGTATTTACCTTTTCTTCTTATTTGAGCTGTTTTTTATTTAACCAGGACTAGCGCATCTGCTGTTCACACACTTACACTGTCCAATTTTACATTACATTTTTCATCACATTTTCTTACACTTATAATTTAGTCTATATTAACATTGATCGCAGTAAACATTTAATAGTTTAGCGCTACTGACACCATATGTGTTGTATGTTTAAGATTTTGTTGCTATGGTGTAGCTCCTTTTGCGTGCGGAAGTTGTGGTACCGTAAGTGAAATATAACACCACACAAAAACTTGACCACTGCAGAGGAGCCCAAAAGGTAGTGTAAGGCTTCCTACATAATAGGAAGCGTCATTGAGTCAACGTCTCGTTTTCGCGTTTGTGATTGGGGGTGCTGCTCGTGCTGGCGGAAGAAGCTGATTGGCGGGTGTTATTCCTGCTCTAGGCTAAGATGGGGTGGCTGCGGCCCCCGGTGAGTTACGCCTGTGTCTGGAGGGCAGGGGCTGTCCAGTAACTTCTACCCGTCATCACGCACACACAAGAAACAACCACGAGCCCCGCAGCGTCTCCTGTGAGCCGTAAGCCGTTCATCCGCTCGACCACCCGAGCATCAGAGACCCCAGAGGACACCCTCGTACTGGTGTGTGTGGTAATTGTTGAAGTATGCATGCTACAGGTGAGCGAGCTGGTAGAGCGACTTCTACAGCTGAGGGGTTCTGGATTAACATGTGATTTAAACCTCAGTGGCTGTGACACTACAACTCTCAGCATGACCTGTTGTAAGTTTATAATTAGTATCCGATCGCCATGACCCCCATTGATCATAGGAATGTGGGTCATAGAGTGCGATACTACAGCTATAGTTAGGATTTGTGACCACAGCTCTATTCACACATGGTGCCCCCTGTTCTCACAATCACTGGGGGACCTACTGATCATAAACATCATCCTATACTGTATAGAGTCAAGACCAACCAGATCATCACCCACTACAAAATAAACCTCAATACAATCGAAATAAGGGTTATTAGAGCCAGGGCCACTTGACAACATCCTCTGACACGTAGGGAGTGTGGACTTTGAATCCTCTGCTATGGAAAAATTCCTTTAAATATTAAGCACTAGTCAAGTCCGTACTACACAGAATCACAGCTGACGGGTTGTTAACAATTGTTCTAGTGCAGAATACAGAATAGAAAGGTATATTCTCTCCTGTAATCCAGAACGTACATGGTAACCAGACTCTAAACAATAGATCTGGAGGACGCTCTAGCAGAATGCATATACTGACAGCAAGACAGAGATCCTGATACACACAACCCACACTGAAAGTTGGCAGAAATCATACAAAAAGCGCAGTAATAGAAGAAGTAATAGGATGATAGAATAAGCTTACCTAGGAACAGGGAGCAGGTGATGAGCAGGACACATCCCAGGGTACAGGGGGGCAGCCCAGCATGTGGATTACGTTTACAAAACCAGATCACGGTGCATGAGTGCAGCAGCGCTGTCCTCAGAGCTGAAATCCGGCCCTGGGCATAGGCTCTATGATGGCAGCTATGGGGGGGTCCCCCAGACACAAAGCCCACACCCCCAAAGTTGTTGCTCCCCCCTCCCCCCCCCCCAACTTCGTCCTTCTCTCTTGCTCGATGATCCACTGTACCCCCTCCCTCTCGAGGATGATGGTGATGAGATCCCCGCCTCTGATGCCTACTGTCTCCCATAGAAGTGCACACACAACTGCCACTCAACCCAGCTGACACACTCCTGACTCACAATCCCCAGTGCGCAAGCGCGACCGTTATTTACCTGTTTCTTATCATGGGTGTTTATTTATCCAGGATAGGCCATCTGCTGTTCACACAACATAAACTGACAATTTGCATTAGCATTTTGACCATTTCTACACTTTAATTGTTCTGTTATTAATCATGATAGAAGTGCAATGTAATAGTTTAGCTCTACTGACAACAAGTCGTTGATTTAGGTTTTGTTTTCTATGGTGGAGCCATTTTGTGAAGACTGTTTGTTTACCACGACCTTATGAATTATTAAAACCACACAAAAATTGCCCGCCCTGAAGAGGAGACCAAAAGGGAAGTCGTGGGGCTACTACATTAATAAGCACGTCATACGTTAACGGTTGTTTTCTGCTTTGTGATTGGTTGCGCTAGTGCTGGCGGAGAACAGGCTTGCTTGGAGGGTGTTATCCTGCTCTAGGAGGAAGATGGGTGTGGGGCGGCCCCCCGGTGAGTTTAACCTGTGCTGGGGGCAGGGGCTGCTCCTCAAGCACCTCTCATCGCCACACAGACAACACACAGCCCCGCCACAAGTCCCTAGCGCGAGGCAGGCACCGCCGCCCCCGAGCACAATACCCCAGAGGACCCCTCGTACTGTGCGAGTACTTGTGAGTATGCACCTCCATGCAGCGGCTCTGTGCAGCTGAGGGTTCGGTACAGTGTATTTAAGGTCAATATGAGCAAAGAAACCTGATAAGTTTAACCTGCACGGATACATTGTAGCAAATGAGGACTTAGAGGAGAGCAGCGATTAATGGAGCAGAACGGTCATGCGCGGCCGACTGCTCCATTAGTCCGACGGAGCAACGGGGGGTCCAACGGAGGTGCGTGGGACCCCAACGGACCCCTCGTTTTTGTGATTAGTGGGGTCTCAGCACTGAGACTCCCACTGATCAAAAAGTTGAGCTAAGTTTTGTTTGTGGGAAAACCCCTTTAAGTTACACTGAATTTGGAGATGAATGTGTAATACCCCATGTTACCTGTGGGAGTGCTGCAGGATAAGGAAACACTTGCTGGTTTCAATGCATCTATTAAGGACGTTTTTAGTGATCGGCTTACAAAACGGAATCGTCACTCCCTTTAATTGTCAGTTTTTATTTGGATGTGTCCATCTAGGGTAGTCTTTGCTTTTATTAATGTGATTTTGTCTCTTCACAGATACACAGGCCACTATTTCATTACCACCCTGCTCTACTCCTTCTTCCTCGGGTGTTTTGGGGTAGACCGCTTCTGCCTAGGACATACCGGCACTGCTGTGGGGAAGCTCCTCACTTTGGGAGGTCTCGGCATCTGGTGGTTTGTAGATCTTATTCTTCTTATCACCGGAGGGTTAATGCCAAGCGACAACAGCAACTGGTGCACCATCTACTGATCGCACCTCCCGGAGGACTGTGCCGCAGCCATTACTGTACTCTGTATCCAGCTCATGTGGCTGTATGGGGGGGCAGATCCCCTCCGTGACTCCATTATTTATTTCACATTGTGACTATACAAAGGAAGATGGGAATCCTTGGACCCCGGGTTATGTCTGAGATCGTATCGCCCTAATGCCTCACTTGTAAGATAATAATCTGTAAATATGTTATAAATGCTGATGCCCTGTGACTATAATAAAGTCCCTGAACCTGTGGACTGTGTGATGTTCTGTATGGTCAGCAGGTATCGGGCTCGGTATGGACCTTTACCCATGACTCAATGGGTCATTCACACTATATATGTTGGGTCATCTTCTGAACTTGCACATGTGTTCAGAATGGCATTTTCCGATCCAGCCTGGTGAGGTTACTGGGCATCCAGGATTGTATATAATTAGTGTGTACATTATATTTTTTTCTCTATGAAAATTAATAGTTTTGAATTACTTTCCCGCATCAACTCTTTAGAAGCAGGAAATAGCTGGGACTGGTCTAAAAAAAAAGGGTAAAATTATGCAAATGAGACTGAGGGGCTTTAGGCTCCATTACCACCTATGGAACCCCAGAGGCTCATTTGCATATATTTTAAAGCCTTAAAAAAAAAAAAACAAGGGCAAATGTAGCTTAAATAAGAGTAGATCCTGCCAGAGGGGGCACACACCAGTGTGCTTTGTTTACAATTCTTCATCCTGGTGGTAATGTCCTTTTTAGAGTACCTGTTGCCTATTTTATCCCATAAACCACCAGTCCCCTCAGGTAGGGGTGAAATGTCCTTTCTAGAGTTCCCTCTATTATGTGAAATTGCACCCGTTTACCTTATAAAAATCATGTAAAAATGACCAGAGAAGAGTCATAAGTTTTCGTCTCTTGGTGTCATCTTAAAGATAAGAATCTCATCTTGCAGATCACTTCAGGCTTGTAGTTCTGTGATCTACAAAACCAGCGGTACAAGCAGGTAAAAGAAGTGGGGATTGGCTTACAATTTTGATGCGATTTAAAAGATGAGATTCTTATCTTTAATATGACACTGAAAGCCTCTAAGCTTTATTCATTTCAGGAAAATATGACTCTTCTCTGCTCATTGCCACATGATTTTGGAGGAGATTTTTTTTGTAAAAACCAGGACATTAGAAGCTAAAAGTAGAGCAGATCCTCCCAGAGGGGGTGCACACCAGTATGTCAGTGTGCTTCATTTACAATCCTTCATCCTTGTGGCAGCTCTTTACCTACTAGAGGCAGCTTTAAAAAGGGGAGACTGGGAAGAATGTACCTCATGAGTGGCCTTTTTGGACCTGGGGACAACAAAAGAAGCGACTCGGTGGTCAATAGAAGCGACATTCTCATTGGCCAAAGATGGTCCCGTGACCCCTAAACTAATGGCTAAGGAGGCCCCTCATTGGCTAAAGAGGGTCCAAAGAACTTGCAGCTGGCAACCAGCTGTCATTATGGTTTCCTATATCCCTGCCCAGGAATCTGAAATACCCCTTTAAGAACTGATGTATAAAAGGTGGGCAAAGGTCTGTCTGAAACTTTCACAGCCTCCTTATGTTTCCAGATATGGCTGAATTAAAAGGGTCAAAAGCCTCCGGGGTTGGTTTTGGATGAGGGGTACGAATCCAAAGAAAACTATAAAACTCCCATTCTGCTACGAGAGCCAATCGGAAGCATAGAGGCCCACCTATCCGTTATGTGCTTCCATCCCTTAATATTCTATAACAGTCTAGGGCAGTGATGGCGAACCTTTTAGTGACTGAGTGCCCAAACTACAACCAAGACTCACTTATTTATTGCAAAGTGCCAACACAGAAATTTAAATCGAGATTTATACTCCCTGCTCTGTCACCGCTTTCATTCATATCAGCGCCTGAGGACACCAATAATGCAGAAAATAGAAGAAATTTGGATGATCATTGTAGCTTCCCTCCAAGGTCCCATAAACAGGAAGAATTGTCAGGGCCGGAGCTACAATGATCATCCAGATCTGTCCACACCTTCCCACTCCCTCGAGTAGTCCCAGGTAGTGTTGTCACTTTTAAATAGCTCTATGCACAGCAAGTCCTGGGCTGTCTGGGACTGCAGGAAGATACCTGAAGTCATCTCTGGTGATGGCCTGAGTGCCCACAGAAAGGGCTCTGAGTGCCACCTCTGGCACCCGTGCCATAGGTTCGCCACCACTGGTCTAGGGCGTCTTGGCAGCCGTACCCCCACCAATCAAAACAAGTCACTGTGGGGACTATGGGTCACTATATAGGTACCCATAGTCATATTGGTAGATCAGGCTGGTTCTTGACTGATTGTGAAGAATTAGGGCGGAGCCTCCGTTTTGGGGTAAAACATCTCATGTAATTGTATACAACAGACAATCTATGTATTAGTAAAATGTAATGACATGATAATACAGGAGCGTTATACATAGTGTAACATATACAGGATAATGCAACTATACCAAAATATGACAAAATGCAAACAGCTACAAGCTAAATGTAAACTTAGAACTCAAATGCCGCAGAGTTTTCTTTGTATTTTTTTTTTTTATAGATTAAGAATAAAACTTTAAAAAAAGAAAAGCTGGAGAATATGATTAGAATATATAATACTAGGCACCATGTGCTGGAATGTTATGGACTGCAAAAGGTTTAGATTCCAGTTCTGTGGGTTTCGACTTTTGTATCTGATTTTATAGTAAAGTAAAACATATATATGTGCAGAAGTTCTAAAGCTTAGTAGAAACTGCTCTATGTTACTCAAAGGGGTTAAAAGTCCATTTTCCAAATTTCCTCTCAAATCTGAGTTTGTTTCAGAACCCTTCTTCATGGCTACCAAACATTCCTCATTCTGGAAGATCCTACATTACATGGCTAACCCATTGTTTAAAAAAAAAAAAAAGTGTAATGCTCTATTTCCCCTGCGGGGGCACTGCAGCATAATGGAATAATAACAGCCATGAATGGCCCAGACCTTTGTTACAAAAATGGATGGACCTAAGACAGTGTCGCTTAATGGAGCTGTATTTAAAGTTCTGCCACTTGCTATTGGATCCTGTCAATGTTACGCTGACAGTAAGGTAACACCAAGGGTTTAGAATTAGTTTAAATAATTTTCGATTGGATCTTATAATATATTATTTGGAAGTAATTTGGTGTGGTAATATGCTTTATAACAGGTAAGTTGATGAAGTATTGAGAAAATGTGTGTCATAGAGAGAATATAGACTGTAAGCTCTTGTGTCTCCCCTCATCCTCATAGACTGTAAGCTCTTGTGTCACCCCCTCATCCTCATAGACTCTAAGCTCTTGTGTCACCCCCTCATCTTCATAGACTGTAAGCTCTTGTGTCACCACCTCATCCTCATAGACTGTAAGCTCTTGTGTCACCCCCTCATTCTCATAGACTGTAAGCTCTTGTGTCACCCCTCATCCTCATAGACTGTGAGCTCTTGTGTCACCCCCTCATCCTCATAGACTGTAAGCTCTTGTGTCACCCCTCATCCTCATAGACTGTAAGCCCTTGTGTCACCCCCTCATCCTCATAGACTGTAATCTCTTGTGTCTCCCCTCATCCTCATAGACTGTAAACTCTTATGTCACCCACCCATCCTCATAGACTGTAAGCTCTTGTGTCATCCCCTCATCCTCATAGACTGTGAGCTCTTGTGTCACCCCTCATCCTCATAGACTGTAAGCCCTTGTGTCACCCCTCATCCTCATAGTCTGTAAGCTCTTGTGTCACCCCCTCATCCTCATAGACTGTGAGCTCTTGTGTCACCCCTCATCCTCATAGACTGTAAGCCCTTGTGTCACCTCCTTCATCCTTGTAGACTGTAAGCTCTTGTGTCACCCCCTCATCCTCATAGACTGTGAGCTCTTGTCTCACCCCCTCATCCTCATAGACTGTAAGCTCTTGTGTCACCCCTCATCCTCATAGACTGTAAGCTCTTGTGTCACTCCCTCATCCTCATAGACTGTAAGCTCTTGTGTCTCCCCCTCATCCTCATAGACTGTAAGCTCTTGTGTCACCCCCTCATCCCCATAGACTGTAAGCCCTTGTGTCACCCCCTCATCCTCATAGACTGTAATCTCTTGTGTCTCCCCTCATCCTCATAGACTGTAAACTCTTATGTCACCCACCCATCCTCATAGACTGTAAGCTCTTGTGAGCAGGACCCTCACTCCTCTTGTTCCATGTGACTTTTTGTACTCCGTAGTGTAATATTATATTTGTAGATGTCCCCTATTATTTGTAAAGCTACAGAATATGATGCTGTATGAATAAAGATTATTATTATTATTATTATTAAGACATCTGCTAGCAGTAGTGGATTATAATAATAATAATTCTTTAATTATATAGCGCCTACAGATTACATAGCGCTGCACAAAGCATGCCAAATAATTTTATGCTGAGAAATCCATGTTTCCTGCTCTGAATACACATGTACACAAGAACCAGTTCAGGACCATTGAAGGTCCTCCAAAGGTCCTGAAACCGCAGATTAAATGCAGCAGAAGGGACACATACTCCATTCCCCAAAAAGCTGATAACAGTTATCACATGTAGGAAGTGATTCCAGACTTGTAGGGGCAATAATATTCCTACAACCCAGGGCCCATGGTGGTCTTATCTGCCCCTGGTTACTACCGGTAGATTCTACAAACCATACTGTAACAGTAAATGTAGTGAGAAGAACAAATCTTACAAATCTCAGATTTGGTTTGTAAAAAAAATCTTTGTGAAAGCTAAGCTCCGATTGGTTACCATGGGCAACTAAAACAGTTCTGCTCTAAGAGACTTATGATAAATCTCCTTTTATACAAACAGAATTGAGGAGATTTATCAGAAGTGTCTGAGGTAAAACTGTTCTAGTTGCCCATGGAAACCAATCAGAGCTTGTCTTTAATTTTATAAACAGCTGTGAGAAAATGAAAGCTGAGCTCTAATTGGTTGGGCAACTAAAACAGTTCTGTTCTCAGTTACTTCTAATAAATCTCCCCATATATGTCAAGTTGTTCTCTCTACTGTCAAGTGGGCGGACCTGGGCTGGAGCAAACTTCCTGGAACCGCCCACCTGGCAGTAGAGAGTCTAATTAGCATAGTGTGTGCTAAAACTTTCGGTGCTGATTGCTCGTGCACCATGGGGGCTAGAGGAAAAATTCCAACAGCACCGGAATCAATGGAATGGCGGCTACGGAAGGGTGTACATAGTCATTTCAGTGGTTATAAGGGGACATTGGTCCTATAAACAACACATTATAGCTAGGGACACGGTATAGCTTAGCATTCGGGCCCAGATTGATGAAATGCCTTTTTCGCAATCGTGTATATGACCCAGAAACCTATAAAACTTCTCTTAGGAATCCGATTTGCTGATACTGGAATGAGGGGATGAGTTGGAGCACGCTGACATATTTCTGTGTAGGAAAGCATGCCAAGGCATTGACTGCAACATGACTCTCCCAGGCTTCTTGTAGTGTGCACAGAGCCATGTGCTACGACCTCGAAAATCCTAGTATTACCGTATAAGTGCGAGCCTATGGACCAGTATATAGCTAGAACTGCAAGTAATACTATAAGTATATATATATTCATGTATACCTACCACACCAGCAATGGACATCGCTGATATCCGCATCAATTCCGATAAACTTTTAATATATATATTGTCGGGAATTGTACAATTTTATATACTAAGAGGTTATTTGTGTGGTAAAAGCGTTTTTTATGTGGTTAATATATAATACAATGTAGATTAAAGGGAATATCTGGTTTATAAAACCCATTTCTCAAAATCCTCTTTGGGCTTTCTGAGTTAAAGGGGGTGTACAGACTTACAAAATATTGCTCCATTCCTGTGTGGTAATACAGCTCAGTCTCTATTCATTTAAAGGGGTTGGAAATATTGAAAACAATACCATAGAGTTGGTACTTAATATCAGACTTGTATTGCTCCAATACCCAGAATTCCCCACCCCAGATACATAGAGATTGGAACCGAAAGTAAATAGCTCCGCTTTCAGTATAGTGGTCAGACCCAGTTACTGCAGATCAGCTTCAATTTTGCTAACTGGCAGCTGAGCTGCAGTGACTCAGTTCAGCCCCAACACTGTGAGTGGAGCTGTCCGCTTCCTATTCCCATTCCCTATGGATAGCTAATCTGTGAAAGGACTGGATATTGGACCCCCAACAAACTAATATCTATCCTTAGGATAGACCATCACTATTTTTAGCCTAGAGTACCCCTTTAAACAATCTTTAAGACAAGTGTGGTACTATTAAAAGGGAAAGAAGCCATGTTTTTGTAACCCTGTGTAACCCCCTTTAGTAGATGAACATACCTCATTGAGGCTCTCCAGATTTAGAAGAGAAGAAACTGCTAAGAGCGCCCCCACTCTGCTGGACCAAGGATTACATGGATAGCCCATTGAATTCAATAATGACTGTGTAATACTTAATTTCCCCTGTGGGGGTGCTTGCAGCTTATTTTTTGAGGATCTTTCTACTTATAACAGATTGAAAGCAGTGGACAACCCCTTTAAGCAGACTCCTTTAAGAATTAAAAGATTTCCTACAAAGTCCTTATGTATGGGTGTAAATATGGCCGAGATTTTGCGTTCTTCATAACGTCTGTCCTCTGGTGGGCTGTGTTGAATGATTTCCATTGATCCTCATTGAATATGAGATTGAACATAAAAGCATAATACATATATCCGTTTTAGTTCAGGTTCATATATAATTATGTAATATTTGTGTCTATAGGATAATGATCCTCCCCCCACAACCTGTGTCATAGAAGGACTGCGTTCCCACAAAGTGGGGGCTCAACAATGGAGCCGGTTGGTGATATCCACGTATAAGCTTCTGTCCACAAGGTGCTGTAAGGAGATTGGGGACCTGGATGACAGATTGGGACATCTGAACTTCAGAACATTCTGCCGTGGTTCTAGCCCATCTCTTCCGGCACTACATTGAGGATGATATCTTCGTTGCCCCTTCGTACCACAATGGATAACGTTTCGCTGACCTTCACTGCTTCAGTCACTTCCTCTGTAGTGCTCACCGTTCTTCCATTAATGCTGATGATGACATCATGATCCTTCATGCCAGCACTGCAGAGGACAGTATCATAGACATTAAAGAGAAATGCAATACTGTAGGTAAGTGGAGACATGACTCCTGGGAGAGACAGTGAGAGTCCTGATTACCCCGCCCACATGCAGTGATTGGCAGTGAGAGTCCTGATAACCCTGCCCACAAACAGTGATTGATAGTGAGAGTCCTGATTACCCCTCCCACACACAGTGATTGACAGTGAGAGTCTCGATTACTCCGCCCTCACGAAGGTGATTGATAGTAAGAGTTCTGATTTCCCTTCCCACACACAGTGATTGACAGTAAGAGTCCTGATAACCCCACCCACACACAGTGATTGACAGTAAGAGTCTTAATTACTCCACCAACACACAGTGATTGACAGTAAAAGTCCTGATTACTCCTCCTACACCCAGTGATTGACAGTGAGAGTCCTTGTCACGGGTGCTCCCGCGATCCCTGTCTCGGATCGCGGTCGCACCCGTGCTCTTACCAGTACTCCCGTGGCCCCCGCTTCCCCGGACTCACCTGTCCCGGCTCCTGATCTCCGTCGGACTGCCGTGCAGGCGCGTCCCCGCCTGGTTGCAGAAAATTTAAAGGCCCAGCGCAACGCTGATTGGTGTGTTGGCTGAACACTTCCACCTATAATCCGGCACCTCCCTTCCTGCCTTGCCGGATCATTGTGCCTCATAGTCTTAGTGAAAGCTTCCAAGCGAGTATTCCTGCGTTCCTGTGTATCCCTGCGTTCCTGGTAATCCTGCGTTCCTGTGTATTCCTGCGTTCCTGTGTGTTCCCGCTCCTGAGTCCTGTGTTGCCGTGTTACCCAAGTTCCTCCGTGTTGGTGTGTTCCGTGTGCCTGTATTCCCGCTCCCATCTGCCTGGACCTCCTGTTGCTAACCCCGGACTTGGACCTGACGTTGCATCTCTGCCGCCTGCCCTGACCCTGTGCCTGGACCTGTCTACGAGATTGTCATCCGCTAAGGTACCTCGACCTCGGCTGCCACTGTGGGCTAGTCGCAGCTGGGAACGACCTGGTGGTATCCTGCCGCAGCAAGTCCAACCCGCTTTGCGGCGTGCTCTGGTGAATACCAGGTGCCACTTAGACTCCGGTCCCAGGTGTTGGCTAGTTCCACCTCCCGCGGTGGTCCAGAGGATCCACTGATCCTAACAGTCCTGATTACCAACCCCAAACAGTGATTGACAGTAAGAGTCTCGATTACTCCGCCCACACCCAGTGATTGACAGTAAGAGTCTGGATTACTCCGACACACAGTGATTGACAGTAAGAGTCTCGATTACTCCGCCCTCAGGCAGTGATTGATAGTAAGAGTCCCGATTACTCCACCCACACCCAGTGATTGACAGTAAGAGTCCCGATAACCTTGCCCACACATAGTAAGAGTCCTGATTACTCCTCCCACACACAGTGATAACAAAAATTTGATGGTAAGATAATTCTGGCAGCGTTTATTCCCCTCTCATCACTAAAATATAAGTTAGTAGTGGGGTGTTACACTGGATATAATTATGACATTAAATGGCCACTAACTTTTCAACAAACTGTGCAGTTGTTACAGTAGTTATTACTTTCTACACCCTTGTCTATTTCATGCTGAACTCCCTCTTGCTAGATAAAACACAGAGGCATCAGAGTAAAAAGAAGCCCATGGAGAGGAGTGAGCCTCAGGAGCAGAAACATTACATGCTCTGTTATACTCTTGGCTGAAAAGTTAGATACACTGTATACCCACAGGTGTATGGGAATCTATTATATCACCAAACTCTGATCCCCCTTAGATGCCGTGTTTAGGAAATCCCTCAATGAGTAACAGATACATTCTGCATGATTGGTTCCCCCATACCCCATTTTGCTGGGGATGATGGGAGGTGGCCTTGTGTCCATTATATATTCTCATACTCAATGGGAATTAAATGGCCTCTTACCTTGCAGCTGCGGTTCCCGGAATGACCTCAAATACATACACTCCAGCGTTAACATCGGGGAAATCGTCATCTCTCATCTTGAGTTCACGGATAAGACTGCAAAATAATGAGGATTTGCCATAAATCTTCTGGGACTATCCAAGTGCCATTGGGTATCCAATGCAGAGGTAGCATTGCAATGGTGGTGGGGCCCTGCCATAGGGAGGAAGGTACTTCGGCAGGTGGGGGAGGGGCCAACTTCTCCATAAAGGGGTCGGCCGCTTTACCTCATGTATTTTGTAATAAGTGAGGGGCTCAGGATATTAGGTAATTTACCAATATACATCTATTAACCCCTTTCTGACCAGGGCTTAAAAGGCTTTACTGACCGCAGCATTTCTAACAAATTTTCATAATTATTGTTTTAAGGGTCACAACTTCCTATTTTTGTGCAATACCGTCATTTTTTTTGCTGCATTTTTTTTCATGACACATTGGGATAGTTAAAAATAAAAAGTTAAGAGACCTTTTTTCATTTAAATTTTTCGGGGGGTTAAAGTTACAAAAACTGGGAAAATATTTTTTTTAGTATTTTTTTTTCAGTTTTAAAATTAACTCGAAATGGCCATTATAAATTAATTCCCTATAAAATATACACTGTATATATGAAGCAAGAGTCAGAAAATAAAGTTATACCTTGAAGAAAGCTGTAACATCCTCACTCCCATGTATTTCTTTTTTGAAAGGGACTTTCCTGAAAAAAAAAAGTAAATTGGAATTATTATTTTCTGGTGCTGATTGATGGTCCAAAAGAATATGACCATACAGGGGCCCCCCACCAAATTTGGCCAATTCAGGCAGTCCCAAAGCCGCCCAAATTGCCTACTATGAGTTGGGGTCCAATTCTGGTCTGGTTCCCCGGGTTTTATGAATCAGCTGTTAAAACAGCAGCTGGTTCAGAAAACCGAGCAGTAGCCGGTAGACTTGTTTCATATGTATATATACGTATTACTGGGGGGGACTGTATATATATGTATTATCAGGGGGGCTGTATATATATATATATATATTTATGTATTACTACTGTATAGTAGTCAGACCATGATAGGAGGTGGGGTGTTTGATGTTCCTAGTATAATAGTGTATTATGTCAGGTATGGAGGTGTTCTATATATACACTCTTTGGGAATTCCAGAGCAGGGGCCAACCAAAGTGTATATGGGACCAAGATGTTCTTCTTTAAGACCAGGAGTGGTCTAAAGAACTGAGGACAAAAGTGCAAGGTGATATCTTCAGACAAATGTTCTTGGTGAAGAATGAGACTTTATCTGCTGAGGAAAACCAAATAGGATCAGATCTGATTAATAGAAGCTGGGGTCTTGGTGGTCTTGGTGTCTTGCCAAAAATGGAGAAAGTCCCTATAGTCAAAATTAGCTGTTGGTACCTTCGTGTATGAAGCTCTTGTAAAAGGAATATGAGGATACTTTCTATAGACCATAAACATTGGCAAAAGACATTGAAATGTCATGTTTTCAACTTCTTGAGAAAGCAATAAAAAATGGTGACCACCGCCCTTAACCATGGTTCAGTTTATGTACCGTACGTAAATCAAGATGCTATAATCCATCTAGATGACAGCTGAATGTTCTGTTTGGATATCTAAATAAGATATCTCCAGCCTTTAAAGCCGACTTAATGTTGAGAAGTAAACGAAGAAGCCTTCTCATGGTTGGAGAACAATTTGGAAATGAACCTGCATGTCCCTTTCCCTTAGAACTGGAAGAGGCATGGTCTCCACTACCTATTTGGTAAGAGATGGGAGTTGTCAAAGAGTAGAAATGAGGAATAACGAATTAACAGTCAAAGTTGGGGTATTGAGGGCAATACAGGTGACCGCAGAACTTTTTTGGGAACATCATAAAATGTTAGTAAGAGATTATGGCAAGAAAAATCTCTCTCCTGTAACCATTGTACTACCAACCAACTACAGATTAGGCACATTGGTCGAGCTATTGTCCATAGTACACCACAGATGTTGAGCAGATTATGGATTATATCTTTCAGAGGCTCTTGGAATATAGCTGGGGTATGGCAGAGGAGACATGAGGAGGCACTTGTTGCAATTCAGGAAGGGATTGTCACCCTCCAAGGCTTGACCAAGTGATTGTAAGCAGAGGAGACATGGGCAGAGACATCTTTGGAGAGAAGTCTTCTTACCCTAGGCTAAAGCCATCTATCCTAAAGACCAAAGTTGTTGGTGATTGCCAGTTTCACAAAATTTAATATGTATAAGTTCCTTGGTAATGAGCAGCATAGGAACAAACAGGGGTTTTTCAAACAATGGAGCCAAATGAGGTATCCTTCTTTTCTGAGGCGTCTGTACCCTTATGGCCTAGGGGTGCTCATGTCGGACACATTAGTATAATAGAGTTGTAATATGGTCATGTCTAGTGGTCAGTCATGTTGGGGGTTGTAGTGATGTCTGACCACTAGTCATGACCAAATTAAAACTCTATGATAGAGTTGTATTACGGTCACGTCCAATAATCTTTCATGTTGGGAGTTGTAGTGATCTATGTATAGACTAGAATGGAATTGTATTGTATAGGGTTCTGTGTATAGAGTGCAATAGAGTTGTATTATGTCCAGTGGCCATTCATGTTGGAGGATGTAAAGTTGTATGTAAAAAGTATAAAGCTCATATCCAGTATTCAGTCATGTTGGGGATTGTAGAGTTGTATGTAGAGAGTGTAATGGTTATGTTAAGTATTCATTCATGTTGGGGGTTGTAGTGATTTCTGTATAGAGCATAATAGACATGTTTTATAGACCTGCCCAGAGGCTGGTCATGTTGGGAGTTGTAGTGCTCTATGTTCAGAGTATACTAGAGTTGTATTATGGTCATATACACAGACATGTTGCAGTTATATTTTACAGTGCAGTCTAGTAAATTCAACAAATATAATGATATATTCTACATATTTTCCAAATTAATCCTTACCTTTTAGCTGACGATCATGGGATTCCGCAAGAAATTGCCTGATTCTATCAGACGGAATAGCAAATGATATCCCTGCTGTCACTTTCAGTGTGTTTATGCCTATGACCTCCCCGTCCTAGAAAGTCACAGAAGACCAGAATATTTAAGTCATGGATTGTAGGACAAAACTCTTTTCAAGTCCAGTAAAAGTTAAAGTAATAAAAATGTCTCTCAACATCTAGAAAAGTTCCCCCGCAGAGGTCCACCACGATTTAACTATACAGATTTCCATTACATAAAATCAAAGGGTAATAAAACTTCTGGCTCAAATTTGCATCACATAAAATCTGTACCACAAAAGTCACAAATGTCCATAGTGACAGATTTAATCGACCTGATCAACATCTTTGATCCTGACCAACTCAAGACAGAAAAAAGCAGATATCTTGTACATAAAAAATAATAACACAACAAATTTCTGCATCACTGCTATTTTAAAAGTAATATTTCAGTATATATATATATATGACCTGATGAAGCATTTGTTTATTATATTTTATTATATGTTTTTATTTTAACAATAAAAGGTGTCTACAAGAAGTCCCATTTTTACTATACTCGATACCTGGTTCTTTCTCTCCATCTTGTGTTCAGAGGTTTGGCTTCCATCAGAAGGGACGTGGCAGAGGCACTCAACGGAGCACAACTCAAGAAGGTGAGTAGATACCATTATACCTCATACCAAGTACCTAGGGAGCGCATGTTTTTTCCTTGCAATTTTCAGTTATCTATGACCCTTGACTTTGTTTGAAAGCAGTTGGAACGGTTTTATCTCAACTTTGTTGCCTACTAACAGTACATTTGCTAAAATACTGAGGTTATTACATGATTAAATGGTTGAAACTAGGAAATAAATGGAACTTTTTACTAAAATAATGCGTTATGTTATTGTTAGGACCATTTTCTTCACATATATGTTCTCCAGAACCTGTACACAAACACCT
Source organism: Engystomops pustulosus (assembly GCA_019512145.1). NCBI lineage: Eukaryota > Metazoa > Chordata > Amphibia > Anura > Leptodactylidae > Engystomops > Engystomops pustulosus. The sequence goes on from CM033644.1 coordinate 13,595,296, forward strand.
GTTGTCACCTTCCAATATACAGGCGACTGGACATAACTTATTCCAAAATTGGTGATCCTTGGAATTGATTCTCCAAGAACCCCAACAGGATCTCTCAGAATAGCTAAGCCTTACTTGAGCATACTTGAAAAATCCTATAGACAGTGCAATTTTCTATCCTTTCACTACAGCCATAAGATCGGGGCTGGGCAACCCCCATTTTTAAGGTAGATGAAGGTGTCTATAGGGATGCAATTCAAAAATAGCCCCCACCAGGGAGGAATTCAAAAACACCAGTAAAATTAAGGGTCAGTAGGGGGTCGTCTAGTTGCACATAAATGAATATACCAGCCCCCTTAATTCCACATCCTCGCCATGTCCATCTCCCTGAAAATGATGAGCGTGGCATAGAAACCCCATTCACACAAAGGGGGTCATTTACTAAGGTCCCGAATCGCGTTTTTACGGCGATTTACCCGAATTTTTCCGTTTTGCACCGATTTTCCCTGAATTGCCCCGGGTTTTTGGCGCACGCAATCGGATTGTGGCGCATCGCCGCCGGCATGCACGCAACGGAAATTGGGGGGCGTGGTCGTACGAAAACCCGTTGGATTCTGAGAAACCGCCGCATTTAAAAAAAAAAAAAGTGTCGCTGGACACGCGCTTACTTGCACCTGGTCCGGCTCGGTGAAGATCAGTGCATTACGATGAACTTCAGTACAGCAGCGACACCTGGTGAACGTCGGAGGAACTACCTTAGTGAATCACCGGAAGACCCGAATCCTCCACACAGAACGCGCCGCTGGATCGCGAATGGACCGGGTAAGTAAATCTGCCACAAATATTTGGCTCAAATGGAGGATAAAAAGATGCAAACCCAAAGGTTGTGCCTATTCTTTTATTCAGTAATGGATGATAGATACCTTGGGGGTTATTTATCATCAGGCGGCTTCCTGGGGCAGTTTTTGTCTATTTCTAGAGCTCCGCTCCCCATTAGATTCATTAAAGTGACTTTGGCCCTTTAATAAATGTTCTTGTGGTCTACTTTCTGTCTTTCTGTCCCCAAAAAAGACTCAAAATGCACAAAAAGTCCTGGTGTTTCCGCCAGTTTTGTGACGCTCTTACCACATCTTCTGCTCTCAGACCTATTTATTAGCTGTCGGGGACAGAAAAAATGACTTTTTCCGTCTGCTCCGACTCTTCTCTGAAAAGGGGCGTGGCTTTGGCGGAGTGGAAACTCAGACAGAATTAACATGTGTCACAGCCATTTTTAGGCGCTGTAAACTGGCGGAAAGTAGACCAAAAGAAAACTGGTCTAGCAGGGACTGTTGGACATATTTCTGGTGCTCGGGACAGATTTTGGTCCCAGGGACAGAAAATGGTTTCGGGGACAGAAAATGGTCTCGGCGCCAGAAATGTCTCTGCACAGCTCTACAATATTAAATGTGTGTCTTCTTTCCGAGAGCAGGTCGGTAACAGAGCCAATGCAGACACCGACACTTTAAGTAAATGTCCCCCAAAATGCACAAAAAGTCCCAGCACTTAGGCCAGTAGGGGACTGAAGTTATTATGAGATTTTTTTATGGGAGTTTTTATGAGACTTTTTGCAAAAGTCATGAATCTGGTGTTTCACGACGCAACTTTTTTGAGACTTTTTTTACGCCAAAAAAGCCCAGGAAGATCGTAGGGTTACAGAGAATTCAGTGGGATAAATCCTATCTAGACATTTTACATATTGTGGGCCTCTTAGACCTCAGCTATACAAATTCTTGGTAATATACAGTAGTGGTAGTGGTTAAGCCGGTTAAGCAAGTTAATTTTATATTACAATCTGTCATGGAACAAACACCTGGGAAGGAAAGTGCAAGAAGGGACATGCGGTCTAGCTACAATCTATCATGGAAATTGTTTGACAGGATAAGCGCAGCCACTACAGCGAAATATACTATTAAGGCGATGGATTTACTAATGATATACATCACTCTACTGCATGGAGGCTGCCAATAGTCCTAAGCCCCAGGGCAATATTACATTACACACCTAATAGCTAAAGGAAAGTGTAAGGAAAATGTGTCATCTGCTCACAACATCTACCCACATCATGGTGGCCAATATCACACCAGGTTCTGACCATGAATGGTCCATCATTCTCTCCCCTTCATTACTACTCTACAATCTCATCACCACAATCTATTCCTCTTACACTCACAGATCATTCTTTAGCTATGTCATTGAAAGATCAACCCTTAAAGATATAGAAAATCTAAACTTCCAGTACTGTCCTTTTACATAGATCAGCTCTATACAGATGCATGGAAGGTTTCCATTTTAGATTGTGGCAAACATGATTATATGATGAGGAATATTTCACTTCACAACATTCTGATGACAGAAGGAGAAGGTGTTAAAGTTTCTAATGACTTAACTCATTAAAGACAATTACTTGTCTCCTTACAGAGTTGAATTGTCAAGTGAAATATTTTCTAGGTATGTGAGGAGTACTTTTCATACTCCATCATGATAAACTAGGGACACTTACTCATAGATCCGGGCACCGTGACTGTGGTAATCCTCTTATATTTATTATCCATGTCCTCCTTCCTTCTAAAATCAACTATTATAATTATATGTATGAGCCAGAATGGCTCTGGGGATGTTACCAGATCTATGAGTAAGTGTCATGCCTATCATGCTTGATTTTGATGGTAGATTTACTCATAAAGAGGACCTGTCACCCCATTTATCGGCACTAGGAGCTGTCTACTAAAGTAAGCAGCTCCTAGTGCTTGATCAAACGCCGCAGTGTTAGAGTGATAGCATTACCGGAAACCTCCGGTAACGCTATCAAACACTGCGGCGGGGTACAATGTAATTGTCGGACAGCTCGCAAAGCTGTCCGACGTATTCATGAGGGGGCGGGGTTGGGGCGTGACTAGGGGCGGTTACTGCCGCCTTGCGTGCGGCAGTCAATGCCGGCCTATGGAGCGAGCGGGGCGGTCCGGGGTAGAGGCAGCGCCTCGGACCGCCCCCTCATGAATACATCGGACAGCTTTGCAAGCTGTCCGATGATAACACTATACCCCGCTGCAGTGTTTGATAGCGTTACTGGAGTTCTGCCTCATCACTGTGTATACAGGAAGTAACTAAAGGTTGGGACAGTGAAATATTGAATGCTCTACATTAAGTGCTGGGTAACATTAGATCGCTTTTACAAAAATATTGCATCCATCTATTTTCGGATTTTGGATCTGATGTGTACTTATTGAAATATCCCCTTTTTTGACATTTTTACACACCTTTTAATTTTCATGGCGATTACAGCGCCATCTGTCATTAAAATTGACAAACAACTAGGTCAAATCATTGTAATTTTTCCTGGGGAACCTGAATCTGCAATAAAAAATGGGGGTTCCCTTTTAAGATTTTAAAGTTGCCCCCTGCCTTACTTTGGATATATTTTTGAAAAATATTTGACGTGTATATTTTAATTTTTTTGATCCGATGTGTATTTTGAAAGATATTCCTCCGTCCCAACCTTTTTGTTACACCCTGTATACCTAATGCATTTGGTCAGGCTGGCATAGCACATGATCTATCCATGGTCCTGAAAACAATAGATATGATGATATGATAATACTTTATTGATCCCCTGGGGGGAAATTGTTTTGTACATAGCGTTACGGCAGATGACGGGATCACTTAGTCCCTGAGCAGCACGGAGCTCGGGGACAAGATGTCTGTTACTAGGGGTTGCTTATTATGCACGCCCCCACACCTCCCTCTCCAATGCTGGGAGTTTGGAAGATGGAGGTGACATAACGTGAGAGGCGTGAATTTCCCCAGCATGGGAGAGAAAGATGCAGGGGCGTGCATAATTAGCAGCCCGGAGCCCCGGACATCTTGTCCCTGCACTCCAGGCTGCTAATTATCATTTTTTTTTTTCTAGGTGATCCCGGCATGTCAAGACTAGCAATGGACAGCATCAGGATGAAGATGAACAGGGATGAGTATTTCTAGGTGTTTTTGTGATTTTACAACTGTTTGATTTCCTTTAACGTTACATACATACACTACGAGAGGCGCGTTCTTACATGTGGCTAGTTCCTTAGTTATAAACAAACAGTTATAGGACAGTACAGGTTACCAAGACCACATTACATTACATAAGGCAAAATTAATACAATAGTGACAATAACAAATAGACACAAGCTAGACAGAAATGCGTAAGGGGTATTATAGTAGGGGTACCAGTGATTGGGGTGAGACAGTGCTGGGCTGCTATTGGATTGGCAGAAAGGTGACTACTCACCAGGTTCACCAATGGTCCTCCAGAATTTCCATACTGGTAAAAAAGAGAATAAAATGGTAATGCCCATGAGGGATGCGCTCTATCATCAAATATACTGTAACATATACTGTATTTTCCTATACATGTAGTATGGGTTCGAAAGTTTGAGACTTACATTAATAATGGCGTCTGTCTGGATGTAATCCATATCTGAATCTTTTAGACCTAGTTCCTTCCCTCCTCGTTGGGTTGTGCTAATAATCCCGGTGGTCACAGTGTTCTGTAGAGAGAACGGGCTACCCAGAGCCACCACAAATTCTCCAGGTCGGAGGTCAGATGATCGGCCCAGCATGAGAACGGGAAGAGGAGCCTAGAAAGGAGATTTTACAGAATCGGGTATGAATGGGATGTCTTGGTACTCATTGAAGAGGGTGGCCTACGTGGTCATGGATGAAGATCTAGAGGCCACAATCCCACATTTCTACCTATTGATGGACACTTTTATGCATATGCCTGAACGCCAATCAAACTATCTTACTGAACTGTATTGAATTTTATGTTTTACAGATTTGAGTTGCATCCTCCAGAGCAGGATTCACAATTCACGAATCGGTCTTTTGCGTTGTAGAAGCTCAGTTAAGCTGAGGGAGAGTCTGGTAACAAGCTGATTTATGGCAGAATTGTGAATGCAGCTCTAGAGAATTAAATATCTTGTTACTGAGAATCCTTTAACGTTCTATAATGATGTTCCATGATGATGCCGTTTTCCCAGGCTCCGCCCCTTACACATAATTCATTACACAAACATCGATAGGATAATAGGCCAGTGCTTACATCTGGGTCAATCTTAATGAGTGCTATATCCAACTTCTGGTCAATGTCTTTGATCTTGGCATCGTAGTGAGCGCCATCTTTTACTTCTACTTTGATCCTCTGCTTGTTGGTGAGGACGTGGGCGTTAGTTACAATGAGTCCATCTTCAGACACAATAAATCCGGAACCACTGGACACAGCCATCTCCTGCCCGGTGAACGGTGACCTGCAGTGAGAAGACACAAGGTTATTTAATATGTCGTAGTACAAGTCAGTTATTATATTGTACACTATATACTTGTATTGACCTATCACAATGCCTTCTTTTCTGGTTCTGAGAACTTGATGATCATCTAAACAAAGTAGTAGTGCAACTAGCCGAGCGGCTCTAGGCCCACTGCAGGACCACCAGAAAGGACAACTGAAATGAAACTAAAGTGGCCATATGCAGATTGCTGGTGCTTCTTCTGGTGCGGTCGGGTCACAGAGATGGGGGAGGGGATGTGCTAAAAGCTGTTGTATATGCATCTGGACTGTATGTGTATAAGTGTCTGTATTTTTTTTTTTTTTCATGATCATGCATGTATCCCACATATGCATGAGTGTATATGTACAGTTAGGTCCATAAATTTTTTTGACACAAATTTATTTTTTTTACCTGTTTACTATTACATATTCAAGTATTTTTTTTTGGGGGGGGGGGGGTCAAAAGTAATTGGACTCAAATACTATTTCATTGGGCAGGGGTGTGCAATTCCTTCACTATGTCATTCTCAAGCAGATAAAGGTTAATTTGAAGTGTGATGCTTGCATTAGAAGATTTTGCTGTGAAGAAAACCTGCAGTCTAAGGGTGGTGTTCACCTGCATGGAGAACACCTTAAGCCAGTGGCACACGTGGCGTTTTGTACCTGTTTTTGGGCCGTTTTTAAGCAGTACGTTAAAAAACGTATGCGTTTTTCACTGGTTTCACCAATTATCTTAATTAAAATGGGTCACAAAACCCATGCGTTTTTCAATGCGCGCTTTTTTGGACGAACTGCTTAAAAACGGCCCAAAAAACGAGTTCAAAATGCCACGTGTGCCACTGGCCTAAGGTGCTCTCCATGCAGGTGAACCATCCTTAAGCTACAAAAACAGAAAAAAATAATCCGGCAAATTGCTATAATATTACAATAAAGTTTGGTACATCCTGAGAAAGAAAGGACTGGTGACCTCATCAGTGTAAGGCCTGGACACCTACAGAAGATAAGAGAGGTGGATGAGAAACCCCTATGGCAGTGGTGGCAAACCTATGGCACGGGTGCCAGAGGTGACACTCAGAGCCCTCTCTATGGGTACCCAGGCCATCACTAAAAAGGATGCAAGGTATCTTTATTGATCCCCAGACAGCCAAGAACTTGCCATGCTCAGTTCTATCCTAACGCTATCTTAAAGGGGTTGGCAGTATTGGAAAGTTATACAATTTCCCAATATACTTGCTTGCTGTCCTCCTATAGGAAGCTTCTATGTTTATTTCCAGCGGATATAAATCTGTCCCGTGGTCATGTGATGTCACAGGTGCAAGAGCCATTTGTATCACACGGCTCTTATTACTCTCTGTGATACTAACAGCTTGTGCACCTGTGTGACATCACATGACCACGGACAGATTTCTTACCCCTGTAAGTAAACATAGAAGCTTTCTATAGAAGGACAGCAAGCAGAGATCTAGAAAACTGTGAGGAATTGACACAGAAGGTATATTGGAAAATTGTATAACATTTCCTTACACAAACCATATCAATTATTTGCTGAAAGTGGACAACCCCTTTAATAAATACATGTGCAAGCTCCAAAGACCTTCTATTTTAGTGCACAGTTAGAAAAAAAAAACGGGCACAGCAGACTATTATTTTTGGGCCACTCTGTGACCAAAAATTAACATTTTATTTCATTTCAATTATTTCATTTGTCCAATGATTTTTTGAGCCTCTGAAATGAATCGATTGGGGGTTTGGGGGGGGGGGAATTAACCCCTCAACGACCATTTCCATTTTTCACTTTTTTATTTTTTCCATGTACAGAGTTGTGTTTGGGCTTGTTTTCTGCATAACAAATTACACTTCATAGTGACGGTATTTAATATTCCATGCTGGGAATTGCGAAAAAATTCCAAATGCAGTGAAATTGGTAATAAAAATTCATTTGCGCTGTTTTCTTGTGGGCTTGAATTTTACGGCTTTCATTGTGAGCCCCAAATAACATGTCAACTTTATTCTTTGGGCCGGTGTGATGACAGGGATACGAAATTTATATAGGCTTTATGATGTTTTCTTACATTTACAAAAATTAAAACACCCTGTACAATAAAAAATTCTTCATTTTACAATCTTCTGGCGCTAATAACTTTTTTGTACTTCAGTGTACGGAGCTGTGGGAGGTGTCATTTTTTGTGACTTTTGATGATTTTTTTCAATGCTACCATATTAAGGACTGTACTGCCTTTTGATCACTTTTTGATGAATTTTTTTCATATTTTTCAAAATGACTTTGGGCACTGTTTTCTATTTAAGGAGTTAAATGCTGGGAATAACTGTTATTATATTTTGATAGATCGGACATTTTGGGTCACGGCAATACCTAATGGGGCACATTTACTTACCCGGTCCATTCGCGTTCCAGCGGCGGCTTCTCTGACAAGCGTTCGGGTCTTACGGCGATTCATGAAGGTCCTGCGCCCGATGTCCACCAGGTGGCGCTGCTGCGCCGAAGTCCGCCGAGGTGCCCCGGAGTTCATCGTCTTCATCGTGGTGTATGTGAGTATGGCCCGTGCGACCAATTTTTTTTTTTTAAATGCGGCGGTTTTTCCGAATCCGTCGGGTTACCGTTCGGCCACGCCCCCGATTTCCGTCGCGTGCATGCCAGCGCCGATGCGTCACAAACCGATCGCGTGCGCCAAAATGCCGGGGCAATTCAGGGAAAATCGGCGCAAATCGGAAATATTCGGGTAACACGGCGGGAAAACGCGAAACGGGCCCTTAGTAAATGATCCCCAGTGTGTTTATGATTTTTATTGTTTATTTATATTTATATCAGTTCTAGGGAAAGTGGGGTGCCCTCTCCATACAGTGGAAGCCGACGAGAGGTTAACAGTCTTTCTATGCTATTATTACGGAATAATTTGCCCCAGAAATAACTTGGTGCCACATTTATTGATGGTTCGAGACCATCCAGCGCAGAATAAAAGAGTGGAATCTAACTCTGCACTATGATCTATTGTAATTGCTCAAAATTTTAGTGATTATTTTGTTAAACCCACTGAATTAAAGTGGAAATTCTGAACTTCTTGTCTTGTTCAAATTTCCAGGTGGTAATGTTCAGAACCAATACTTAGAAAAATATTTTTCTGTCCAAATTTTTATGGACCTATCTGTATATGTCTGTGAGGATGTCTGTATACTGTATGTGGAGTGTACTGCATCATAGGAGTGTTTTTCTGAAAAAATATGTGGTGTAAAGGGAGAAAAATCTTCACTTTTAACAACCAAAAAATTATAATTTAGTTGCCTATAAGGTTGGTGGCACACGTGGCGTTTTGAACCCGTTTTTAGGCCGTTTTTAAGCAGTCTGTTAAAAAACGCATCTCTTTTTTGGACGTTTTTTGTCCATTTTCCAATTATCCTAATTAAGATAATTGGGAAAAACAGTCAAAGACGGATGCGTTTTCAAAAAACGGCCTAAAAATGGGTTCAAAACGCCATGTCTGCCACCACCCTAAGGTCCAGTGCACCCTCTCTGGCTGTCTGATCCAGTCCAGGACCACTAATTAGCATATTGGGTGGTGAAACTAACGTCACTGATTGTGTTGTGGAGTGGCAGCTATTCAGGGTGCGTTCACACATGACAGTAACGCATGCATTTTCAATAGCTTCACAATATCTCAGAAGAGGAGATTTGCCTAATTACATTGCTGTCTACATTGCGCTTACAAAACGCAATCTCCGTCAGCTCCATAGAGATGAATGGAGCAGAACGGTCATGTGCGGCTGGCTGCTCCGTTCATCTCTGGTGGTCGACGGGGAGTCCGACAGAGGTACCTCGGAACCCATCGGACTCCCATGTTCTCCTGTCCTGTGGGAGTTTCATCACTGAGACCCTCACGATCTGTAAGTTAGGCCCTAAGGTGACTATTGAGAAGATTAGAATCAGCTTTATGATGCTAATATGCAAGTCCTATTTTGTATATATTGTAAGGAGATCTTCAGTATCAGAACAGCTTGGGGCAGCATTAGAACATGTGTATAAGATCTAAGTTATTTTTCTTACATCTGTAATATTTGCATCACCTTTAGCCAAACACCTAAATACCTAAAGTATAATTTGCTACTCATAAAAAGCAAATACAAACAAAATCTCTCACTATTACGAGTCCAATCGCCCTATACATTGTTATAACAGTGACCATGCCATCAATGCGAATAGAGCCTTACATATTTTCTTACCTGGCTCCCTGCTAGTAGCTTGTGGTGAGTCCCTGGGAAGGGGGGGAGGGTTTGTTCAAATGACACAAGTCATCTTCTCTTCAATCCCACTGCCTCACTTAGTCCACGTTCACACATTGCGTTTTGGTTGATTTTTCATAGCTTTTTGAAACGCATTGCAACAACTGAGGAGAGGTGATTTGCCTAATTACATTACTGTTAACATTTGCATTTACAAAATGCATTGTGAACGCAATGTTAACGCATGTAATAACACCATGTTAGCAAATGTGTTATTTTAACATATGTGTAAACACAGTGTTAGCAAATGTAAACAGCAATGTAATTAGGCAAATCACCTCTCCTCAGCTTTTGTAATGTGCTTCAAAACGTAATGAAAAGGCAATGTGTGAATGCGGCCTTAGGAAGCAGGGAGAGGCTGAGGAATGGTAAGGGGAGAAGGGATTTTGGAGCAGTTGACTTTGAACTGACCAAACCTTCCCACCTCCTGGACTCACAACACTTCGCTGGCTTGGAGCCAGGTTATAATAAAATATTGATTAAAAAGCACTGGATCCACTGACATTTCTGACAAAAACTATTTTGAACCTAACATACTATAGGCTATTGGAACCTATATTCAGGTAAAAAGGACATCCCTGATGATAGGTTCCTTTTATAGTTAATCTACCATCAAAATCCAGCATGATAAACCAGGCGCACTTACTCATAGATCCAGGCACAGTGACTGTAGTAATCTTCTTATATTTGTTATCCATGACTTCCTTCTTTCTAAAATCAACTTTTATAATTATGCTAATAATCCTGAAGGGCTTCTGGGGGTGTAACCAGAGCTCTTCCATGCTACTGATTCATAGACTGGTACATGGTGCAAGGAGCACTTCCCCATCCCACTACTGCTGCTACTTCATCTGCTGACATTACATCAGGCAGAGGGTGAAGTGTTGAGGGGGAAGAGTGGGGAGTGAGACACTGAAACAGCCTGTGAAAGCAGGGACACCCTTAGGAGTCTTTAGGTTCATTTGCATAATTTTAAAGGTTGATTTTAGAAGGGAGGGGGCCATAGATTACAAATATAAGAGGATTACCTGGATCTATGAGTAAGTGCCCCTAGAATTTAATGGCAGATTTCGTTTAAGAAATTATATTAAATCTTTTGAAAAACCAAAATGAAGTGCTAAAGCTTTAAAGGGGTTGCAGAAAAATTTTGCAGTGGGGCAAGAGAGGGCTTTTAAAAAAAATAAACCTTTACTCACCTCCTTCTGTGCTCCCTGTGTCCCGCGTCTGAGCTGTACCCCTGTTTATTTACGTACAAGGGAGTACCAGGCAGTCATAAGTTGCCAGATTGGAGCTGTTGTTGCCCCTGTAAACAAAAAGGGGCGTGGCTCTGACACCGGGAGCCCCGGAGGAGGTGAGTAAAGGTTTAGTTTTATAAAGCCCTCCCCAGCCCACCTAATTCATTCTTCTAATAGTAGGACAACCCCTTTAGTTGTCCCTTGGAGATATGAGAAGATTTCAGCTCTGAAGCCTGCAGAATTATTGCAGCTATTATTAAATTTATAAAGTAGTTGTCGTACAATACAGGTTCATTAAAATTAAAATTGAGACATTTCTCACCTTTCTGTGTAAGAAACTTTTTCAAATGAAAAGCAACTAAAAAAAGTTTGTCGGAGAACCCAACACATTGGGGCTTAGATTATGCACCACGCACAACCCCTTGAAGGACGCCTTTTCCAAAAATAGAAACATGGCAGACAAATGTGCAGTGTATTAGCCAGTTCCAAGTTGGATCCCACCCATGAAATCCAGTCCTGATGATTACCTTCTAAAGAGTTCCAGATGGACAACCGCCGGGGCGATCTTCTGTACCACGTCAGCGATGAAATTAAACTTGTATCTCAGGCTGTTAGGGTAATGCGAACCTTGAAAAAATATTTGTAAAGCTGTTAATAAAGCAAATAAATCTAAAAATAAAGACATTTGCAGGGAAAGTTCCATCATATCATAGGCCGATCTGGTTCATGAAATAGGTGCTGACTGATTTAGAGGATCTTTTCATCATAATGGACTGTTTGTCAAATGTATTCCTATATTTACAAAAAGTTGCTTAGTGGAGACCTTTGCTCCCTCCATTCTGGCCCCTCTAGGCTATAAAGCAATAACAAATTACTCATGGGGGGTCCCTGAACCAATAGTGTTTATCCAGTGTTGGTCTCAGGTTCCTAATCCCCACCAAAATATATAATTCTGTTAGCCAAAATTCCAACAAATTGAGTTGTTTTTAGCTCACCCTATAGGCCCGTCATTGGGATAGACCCTGGTCCAACCAGAGGATCCTCTAGAACTCTTGTAAAGGAGTTGGACCCTAACTTGATCAATGAGAAGTCAACTGTTCAAGCCACACCAATTGATGGAAAGGACCCCCATAATCCCCTTTACTTCCCACCAGCACAACATTTGTGATGTGGACTTCATGGGCTGCTGCCCTGCATTATGTAGAGTTGTGCAAAAAGGTATTACTAGAAGGGTACATAGTTACTGACAGTAGTAATTGAAAAATAAATTTATATTCCAGGATTGCAGCTGGACTGAGAGCTCTGGGGTAGTTTCCTCACAACGATGTGTTATTAGATCTCTGCTTTCCAGAGCCTCTACTAGGAGAGTAGCAGTGCTGTGAGATTTCACACAGGAGTACATCAGAGTGCATCAAATCCAGCTACAATTGTGGAATATAAATGCATTTTTAGTGCAGTAGTAGTTAACTCCTGTGATTGATCTGCACCCGAGTCTCTCTGATTGCCTTTATATATTCCACTCACTGCTAGTTGAGTGCTGGTTATATTATCTGCTAGCTTGTTGGATTGTGCTTTTCTTGCTATCCTACTTTACTTCTAGTTTTCCAATTTTTTTGGCTATTGTTCACAGACTATCCCTTTGCATCCGCAATTTTGTGCCTCATCTCTGCGGTGACCCGGACCACAGACCATGGGGGTCATTTACTAAGGGCCCGATTCGCGTTTTCCCGACGTGTTACCCGAATATTTCCGTTTTGCGCCGATTGTACCTGAATTGCCCCGGGTTTTTGGCGCACGCGATCGGAATTTGGCGCATCGGCGCCGGCATGCGCGCGACGGAAATCGGGGGGCGTGGCCGAACGAAAACCAGACGTATTCGGAAAAACCGCCGCATTTAAAAAAACAATTGTGTCGCGAAAATTTCACTCACCTTCATCCTGGGTAGGCCGGTGTATTTCGAGGCATTCCAGCGGACTTCAGCGCAGCAGCGCCACCTGGTGGACGGCGGAGGAACTGCATTGATGAATCCCGGCCGGACCCGAATCCAGCGCAGAGAACGCGCCGCTGGATCGCGAACGGACCAGGTAAGTAAATGTGCCCCCATGTCTTATCGTTTTCCATTTGTCTTGTTTCGTGTCTGCACAGTGACTTAGGAAGGGATTGCCTTTGTGGTTGTCCCCTATCACTTAGGATACGCAGAGGCAAGCAGGCAGGTGACAGTTAAGGGGCCTCAGTTTAGGGCTCACTGTCGTGTCTCTCTTGCCAGGGGCCCAGTCCCCATTATAGTCTCTTGGAGCAGAACATGTGCATATAGTCTTGGGTGCAAGCATTGAAAGGCCTTACCATTCCATAAACAGATACATTCCAAGATGAAGCAACACTCCCAAAAATATGTTTATTTCACCAAATGTAAACTTCATTTTTTTCAATAGCTGGATATGCAAAATGTTGAAATATTACAGTTGATGTTTGGAGGAATAAACATGTTTTTGGGAGTGCTGCTTCATCTTGGAATTTGTCTATCTATGTATTAATGTGTATGCAGTGAACACCCCCTAGTGGTGGCTATGGGTAGACAAAAAGCCAGTGTCCCAGCAGACACAAGGGACCGGTGATGGACCTTCTACCGCTACAAGCCCGATGGCAGTTACTTGATTTGCTGCTATGGAACTGTAGGTAAGATTCTTAATTTTATTTCAGGAATAATCACTTCTTTGGTAGCAGAATATTGCAGAATGTATGCGGAATTGTATGGGGACTGCACAGTACTACTACTCTTATCATATATATATGGACACAGCACAGTACTACTACTCCTATCCTGTATATATGGGCGAAGCTCAGTACTACTACTCCTATCCTGTATATATGGGCACAGCACAGTAGTACTACTCCTATCCTGTATATACGGGCACTGCACAGTACTACTACTCCTGTATATATGGACACAGCTCAGTACTACTACTATCCTGTATATATAGACAGAGCACAGTACTACTACTCCTATCCTGTATATATAGACAGAGCACAGTACTACTACTCCTATCCTGTATATATGGGCACAGCTCAGTAATACTACTCCTATCCTGTATATATGGGCACAGCACAGTAGTACTACTACTATCCTGTATATACGGGCACTGCACAGTACTACTACTCCTGTATATATGGACACAGCTCAGTACTACTACTTCTAGGTTTCCCTCGAACAATAAGCAAGTTGTGCTTCAGAATAACCAAAACAAAATTGGAAATAAAACTTGTCAATTAGCAAGATCACTACTCCGCACCAATGGGATGGTTTTCCCTTAATGTGTGGATTAAGCTTGAGCCGCACCAATGGGATGGTTTTCCCTTAATGTGTGGATTAAGCTTGAGTCAACCCCTTTAAGAAACATATATCGTAAATACAGCCAATGGATACAATCAGCACAAAAAAATATTATGAATGTTTTATGGAAGAGAGTAACCATATTTTTTACCACCTTGAAAACCCCTTTAAAAGAAATTACCACCAGGATTGTAAGGCAAGCATACATACATGCTGGAGTGTGCCCTCTCTGGCAGGATCTGCTCTTCCTTGAGCTTCTTTTACCCTTGTTTTTAGGTGTAAAAAAAAAAAAAAAAAAAGCTTTAAAAATTATACAAATTAGTCTAAGGGGCTCCATAGATGTTAATGGAGCCCCTCAGGTTCATTTGCATAATTTTTCAAAAAATCCAGGTAAGTCTTTAGGTTTATTTTTTTTTATTTTCCTTCCATTTAAAAACTTTAAAAAGGTTGATTTGGGACCCAAAAAGGTTAATTTAGGGTACCAAATCTACCTGACATGTCTATTTTAAGTGTAATGGTTCAAAAAGCTTTCAATATTCTAGTCATTCATAGGTGTCCCCCGTATCTAACAAAGCTCAGGAGACAGGGGGCCAGAATGCCTTCAAATTAACCAAAGAAACCCAATTGTAGTGATAAGGACCATATCACTACATTTATGGGGGGAAATTATCCTCACACAGTTACATTTTTAATAGCATGCCAAGAAGAAATGTATGTATATGGCAGATAAATTCAATTTTAAATGTAAATGTTCGAAAAAATACCCATTAAGTCAGGCTTTGTGTTTATTATTTATTTTTTGATGGTCAGATGTATCCTTAAAGGGGTTTTCCAAATTAATACGTGTGGGAGTGAAGGTCTTAAGTGAATTTAGCAACTTTTTACAACAAACCTCATAAAAATCGGTCTCCATTGCGGAGCGGTTTTCTATGCTGGCTCGAACGGTTATGGATGTGCGCCAAAAGACGCGATTTTTGCTAATAACAATCTGACTTGTGGTGATAACCTCAGGGAAAAAAAAAGTGCACTGGAACAGGTATTTAGCAGCGGGATGTGTTGCACGTGATCGGATATTGCGCGGTGGCTATCAATGCAACAGAAATCTGGAGGGTGGTCGTCGAACAATCACTGATTCGGATCTGAGCGCAGGATTTAAGATTCAAATTGTGTCGCAAGGACAATGCACTAACAGGCACAGGAAGAAGAAGGTGATCTCCGGCGGACATGGCGGGGAGCGACACAATGCAGAGATATGGGGTGCACAATCTTAGTGAATCGCCCAACGACAATGCACTTTGGGTGACTCGTCTGCCGGTCAAGTATGTGCCCTATTATCTTTATAGTGGCATATGCTAGAGGCATGGGGCCTCTGAGGTATCATGATGTTCTGCAGCTGCTGAAAAGTGTATCAGAGGGTTTCAGCAGCTGAATGTGTTGTATAAGGACCTTTGTTTGCAGGAGATTTTGTAGAGCTATGATAATTTGTACATACTCATTTAAAACGGGAACCTATCAGAGAAATTGGCCTCATACATTAAACGATAACCATAGTATGTATCAAGCAGCTCGAACACCTTCATACGATCGTGTTCTTTAGGATTGGTGATGGAGGGAATCATCATCAGTATATAACTCAACTTTGAGGACCTGTGATCCCCTGATGGTAATGTGGTTGTCCATAAAGTCAAGGAAGAACTGGAAGTCAAGCTCTCCTGCTCTTGAACCATGATCTCATGTGAGCGCCACCATCATGCATCAGACTTCGGAGATACTGGTAAAGTGATGTCCTGAATGCAGGACCAATTATAGCATCCTCCCTTCCGTGCTCCAGGGTCCGTTTACGGAGGTCTTTTTGAGACGCTCATGATTTATTTTTTTTAAACTTCCACTTCCATTGACTTTATATAACCAATTACAAGTTGTTGATTTCCTGGATGATGCCAACCACATGGGCCATGAAAGAAATATGATCTGAAGCTGTCCAGCTTTGTGACCAAACATACTCGTAGGGTTATTAGGAAAAATTTCTAAGACAGGTTCCTTTAGCTTTATGTATTGGCGGTGGGGGCACTTTTTTGAATGCTGGGAGTACTGGACACTGCTGAGAGGTGACGCTGCCGCCTGATATGGCTACCTTTTTTGGGAGTCACTCGACTTGGGTTTGCACTGTACACATTGACTCCAAAGTGGGCTGCGGACTACGCGTTATATATGTGGTTACTGTTGGTACACTATGGTTGGGGCACTGTACTAATAACAACTGTGGGTAGACATAGTACTAGATCAGTGTCCACTAGCGGTGACCAATAATGGGTGATTATAGCTTCAGTGACCACTACAAACAGCTAGGTGTGAAGAAGAAGGTGGGGAGTCCCTCCTCTGGGCATGATGATAAAGTGCAGGAACCACTCCCTGTGCTGCAAAATTTGAGGAGCAGGTCGTTAGTCATGGCTGCCCGAAGACATGACTGACATGGACTCATCCGCTTGTACCCGAAGAAAGAGCGTAAGATTGATACGAAATACCTACTGACCTGGTCATCTCGGACTGGTTGTAGATTATTTAACTACCGCACCCTACACTGATAGCAGCAGTACAACAGCCAACAAGTACAGTAGCTACAGTAGCAGGTACACAGCCATACATGTAGCCAACAGCAGCAGTAAAAAGCCATACATGAGAGCTACAGCAGCAGACACAGCCAACATGTACGCCACAGCAGCAGTACGACACAGCCACACATGTAGCTACGCTTCAGTAAAAAGCCATACATGGAGCTACAGCTTCAGTAAAAAGCCATACATGGAGCCACAGCAGCAGAGCAGTAAAGCCGTAATAGAGCTGACCTCCACAGCCACTTAACATGGAATACTACAGCTGAAAAGAGTACACAGCCATACATGGAGTACGCCACAGTACACAGCCATAATGGTGCTAAGCCAAACACACAGCCATACATGGAGCTACAGCACAGTACCACAGCCATACTGGGCTACAGGCAGTACACAGCCATACATGGAGATACAGGCACAGTCACAGCATACATGGAGCTACAGGAGCAGTACACAGCCATAATGTAGCTACAGTCCACAGTACAAGCCTACATGGAGCTACAGCCACAGTAAACAGCCATACATGGAGCTACAGCCGCAGTAGAGTAAGTACACAGCCAACATAGCTACAACCACAGTACACAGCCATACCAGTGTACAAGCCCACAGTACCACAGCCATACATGAGTACAGCCCGTACACAGCCCCACACGGAGTACAGCACCAGACACAGCCATACCGTAGCTACAGCCACAAGAACAGCCATACATGGAGCTACAGCCAGCAGTACACAGCCAACACAGGAGATACAGCCCGCAGTAACAGCCATACATGGAGAGCTACAGCTATTGCAAACATCTATAAATGGAGCTACAGCTGCAGTACACAGCCATACATAGGAAGCTATAGAGCAGGAGTAGTACACAGCCATACATGGAAGCTTGCACAGCACGAGCTACAGCAGCCGCCTAACATGGAGGCTACAGCTATTTGCACAACATCTATAAATGGAGCTTACAAGCCAGTACACAGCCATACATGGAGCTACAGCTATTGCACACATCTATAAATGGAGCTACAGCTCCAGTACACAGCCATACATGGAGCTATAGACGCAGTGCACAGCCATATATTGGCTCACATTTATCAAAACTAGTGCAGTTTGCCTAGGTATAGTGCAGGGGGCGCCAGATTACTCAAAACTGGCACAGGTTCTTCATAAAGCTGGCACCCCCTGCACTGCTCGGGAGGTGTGCACCATTTATTTTTGTTGCACTTTGTTCATGCTGGAGAATTGTGGCGCAGACAGGATTGTGGCGCAAGTCAGTAATGAATGTGGAGCAAACTCCGACTAAGCAGTAACAGCCCCTTAAAGTTGACATCTTTTCTGTCTTGTCGGACACAGCGCAGCCGCGACACAGTGCAGTGTGCACGGTCTTGTCAGTGCAAAGTCACACAGAAAACTGGCTCAAACCCGTTAATAAGTGTGGGCCATTTAGTTCTGTAGACTGTCTCTATCAATAGTTGAAATTAAATGTTCCGATTATTTATTAGACTGTGTATAATTTTTTTTCTTGCGCCATGCTTCAATACATACAAAATAGGGAGCCTGTTTTTAATCCCATGCCTGTTGGTACAGCAATGAACTGCTAATCTTATCCTGTATATATGGGTACAGCTCAGTACTACTACTCCTATCCTGTATATATGGGCACAGCACAGTACTACTACTCCAACCTGTATATACGGGCACAGCACAATACTCCTACTCCTATCCTGTATATATGGACACAGCACATTACTACTACTCCTATCCTGTATATATGGGTACAGCACAATAATCTTATCCTGTATATATGGGTACAGCAAATTACTGCTACTCCTATCCTGTGTGTATGAACAGGATAAGTGCTACTACTCCTATCCTGTATATATGGGCACAGCACGGTAGTACTACTCACCTGTATATGGACACAAAACATTACTTCTACTCCTATCCTGTATATATGGGCACAGCACAGTACTACTTCTCTTAACCTGTATATGTTTGTACAGCACAGTTCTACTACTCCTATCATGTATATATTTGTTCAGCACATTACTACTACTCCTATCCTGTATATATTAGCTCAGGACAGTACTACTACTACTCCTATTCTGTATGTATAAGCTCATAACAGTACAACTACTACTCTTATCTTGTATATGTGGATACAGCACAGTATTATTATTACTCTTATCCTGTATATATGGATACCTCACAGTACTACTACTACTCTTATCCTGTATATATGGATACAGCACAGTATTGTTACTACTCTTACCCTGTATATATGGATACAGCACAGTATTGTTACTATCCTTGGATACACGACTACTGCTATCTCTGCCTGTATAGGATACAGCCAGTATACACTACTCTTACCCTGTATATATGGATACAGCACCAGTACGTACTACTACTCTTACCTGTATATATGGATAAGCACAGTACTACTAATACTCTAATCCTGTATATTATCGAAGTATACTACTACTACGTATATTAAACTACTACTAACTCTTATTATAGATGGATACAGCACAGTACTACTACTATCTTTACCCGTATAATGGATACAGACAGTACTACTACTGACATCTTATCCTGTAGATATGATACAGCCCAGAGCTCACTACTATCCCTTATGATCAGCCGAACTATATTTACCGTATATGGGCTACAGCACAGTATACTACGACGTTATCCCTGTATATACTTGATACGCACGAGTACTATATACCTACCGAATTTTGGTACGCGAAAACCTTTCTGTATATATGGATACACGCACTCTTATAGTGTATATGTGGGCTCACGCACGTACTACTATTTCTACCTGTAGTGATGGAGTTACAGCACAGTACTAACCTTACCCTGCTATATATGATACAGCAACTATAGCTCTCTTACCCGGTATCTATGTACGCCGTCTATACTCCGTACCTGTATTATATGCGTATACACTCACCCGAGATAATGATACAGAGCGACTAAGATCTACGTATGGATTATAGACGCATACCCGTACTTACCTTTCTATATACTAGTACGCTACCTCTAGTTTATATTGGACTCAGCACGTACTAGCAATTTCTACGTATTTAGGAGAGTACACCGACTATCTCTTATCTCTTATGTGATTCTTGGTTATTGGAAGACAGTTCTTCCTTCACCTTATCCTCTTTAGCTCCATCGCTCTCTCCTTATGTCTCCATATGTTGCGGCTCCGCAGCACATAGTACTACTATTTGTATCCTGTGTATGATCAACCGATCCATCATGTATACAAGCATTTCTGGTAATTGTGACAGTACACTTTTCTGGTAGATCGCCACATACTTAATTCTATTCGTGTATATCATATTCCCACCTTGTACTTCCGTGTTGCTCCGCTGATAGGTTTAAACAAGCGACTGTGAGGCCGCATTAGGTGAATAACGGCAGGTTACCCCGTCTCACATACACGCTAAGAATCGAACAGCTAGTGGTTCAGTGATTGCTGGGAGGCCGCTTACCTTCTACCCACACATGTTGAGCCCATGTTCTCGGCATGACACTGACTCCAAACACACGACCGGTATTTCCCCCAGAAAAGCTTACTGTCCTCCAGCCTGACTACCACAAATCAACAAATCTAGCTCCCTGCGGCACCCCTGTCTTACCAACACTTCCAAGAAGAGAGACAACCCCCGCCCCCTATACAACAGGTAACCTAAAATAACACACTCCATAAACTCTGACGGTCATTACGGATTCCGCACGAAAAGGTGTCACTGTACAGGCGGTGATATAGGGGGAAAACTTAAAGGCAGCAGCTGTGTCTCATCCTTGGTGATCAGGGGGTCTAAAGGACACAAAGTTACGCACCTGTATCATACATGTAACTGGCAATAAAACTGAAAGTAGGGACAAAACTAGCCAATTTTATATGCGGCCGGCCCTCCAGTCCGATAATACTTGATAATATACTGCCCCATAAGCAGGACCAATGCCAGCACTGGGTCATACCTAAGAGCAAGTGCCAGGGCCCATGGCTGTGGGGGGCAACATAAGGCTGTACATAAGGAATCATGGCCGGGGGATGGGGGGGTGTATATAAAACACCTCGTTCGAGGGGCTGTTGGAATAGTCGATAACTAGGGAATATCTTTAGGGGAAAGGAGGACAGTTATAGTTTTGAAATGTTTAATGAGTGTCATTGCGTAAGGGGCCCAATGAGGCTCTGTCGCCAACGGGGCCTACTGAAAATCGGAGCCATCAAATTTCAGGTATACAGACAGAACCAACCCCAAATATGACCACGACAATGCAGACCGCGCTAGGAAGCTGTTATTCATACCTTTTGGGTTTATCAAGATTGAAGCTTTCTGGGAAAGTGTCCTCACAAACGCTGTACTCTGAGTTCTTGCCTTTTCACTACCCCCTCATTGGATGTTAGTAGTATAGATAACCAAAAGCCTGCTACAGATTTACCTCTAAGCAGAGGAGAGGGTCGTTAGGACCAGCTCTATGTAGAGAGCTAAGAGCACAGAGTGTGAGGACACACAGTAGGTGGAATCATCATACTGTAGGAAGCTTAGATATAAAATTACATATATGAAAATGTCTGACAGTATATTTAGCGCTGGAGGAAGTGAAGCCATGAACCTCTTTTTTTTTGTGAGATGCCGCACTGTTCTCACCCAGGGCCACGGCTTTAAGGTGATACGTTGTATTAATGGTGTTTGTACTGTCATGATCTATCAGGACTGTGTAATGCTAAAAATATGTTTTTGCAACATTTAGTTGTCCAGGAGGGAAAAACATGGCTAATTTCTTCCAAAAACAGTACCACACCCACATATAGGTTGTATGGGCCAGTCACCTTATAGAGATGAGCTTGAATAGTAGGCACAACCCTCAGAAGAGTGTGGCCGCCTGTTTGTGTAACTGACGACCATTAAAGGGGGTTGAAAAACATTGCCACTTTCTTCCAAATCAGCACACAATGGACATGCGTTCTGTAGCTCAGTGAATCGCACTAGGTTGTATACGGCACAAACCATAGTCAGGTGTGGCACTGTTTTTTGTAAAAAAAGAAGCGTGTTTTCAACTTCTGAACAACCCCTTAATTTTTATGGCATTTCAGGTCCTACTATCCTGTAAGCATCCCATGAATCTTTAAACAGTAGTGGAGCAACAAACTGAGGAACTTTGGCACACATTCACACCAGTTGGTAGGTAACCCAGTGTCTGATTATAGTGGTCCTATGAAAAGGGGGTGAGGATCTGTTGTGGGAAAAATCCTTTAATATCCTTTCTTGTATTAGAGACTTGTCTAGAGGGGCCTCTGTGCTAACTTTTAAAGGGATCTGTGAGTCTATACGAGGTTTTCTTGTGTATCTAAATGATGCAGACTCACAGGGTGTCTATGGACTGTAAAACAAACCATAGAGACTTTGTATGGCACATAAGTATACATGGCCATAAGTCCTTCTAAAGTATAAAAGTCTTGTTACCTATAGCAACCAATCACAACACAGTTTCAATGTTCCAAACACAGAATATGGAAAGAAAGCTGTGCCCCGCGATTGGTTATTTTGGCAATAAAGATGCTCGTTCTTTTAGGACAGTCTTCAAATTCATCTTGCATATACGATAAACCCTCTGACCTGTGGACGTCTGGTGAAGCTCTTTGGATTCTCCCGCACAAAAGATCACGTGTAAAGTGTCTGAATGAAGCTTATGGATAATCCTGATCCCATGAAAGCCCAAAACTTTGAAAATCCAATCGTCACTGGGACAAAGATTTTTGTTCTACAGTTACAATTTAGATAGAATATGACTGTGAGACTTACATAATATTCAAATTAAGAACAACCTAGAAGAGGCTATCCGATACTGTGCTGAATAGTTATATATATATAAATATATCGTATACTGTCTATAAATATGCGATATATAATATATATTCGGATACCGGTGGGAGACTGTGAGACATATAAAGGAGAGAGATAATAGATATTATATATATATATATATAATATACTATATATATATATATACTTGGCCCACATCTTGTTTATAGATTCATTATCGGGATGAATTACATTTAATAATAATTAAAAAATGACCAGGACATGGCATGTATACTTACATACAACTATAATACACAGTTAGATACAACTTTAGTGTATTCCCTCATTTCCATCTAGGCTAAAAGGCGTCTATAATACAAAAAAGATGTAGCAGAGCCGAGTTGAGATCTGACAATTTTATATTTGCAACTTTCCAGAGCAATGAATCTAATAGCCATTCACTACCGGGGGATGACCTGATAGCTCTGTACCGCTGCTTTATAGGCCATAGAAAGTTAAAACTATTCATCTCCTCTGGACTGAAGATGTAGAAAGGTCAACGTGGGTATACAGTCTTAGTAAAATATAATCCTTAGCGCTCATTTGCAAACCCATTTGGCTCTTTACATCAATAAAAAACCAGAGTAGATGGATGTGTTATACTATCCAATGTGGAGATATGTTAAGATTACTATCATTTATTTTTGTATACTAAGTGAATATATATAACAAATTAGGACCCAAATGATATGTATGAAAGGATAGTTTAAGAGGTATCTCAAAACCTGCTAAAGATGGACTGGGGTATTGTGATGGGGCGGCACTTATAAACTTTTTAAAAACTATGAGGTCCATCCCTATAGCACATCATCTTCCTAAATCTTTATATTGATCTCTCTCTTATATTGAAACTAAGGCCGACTATATTGGACATGCTTGATTACTTTACACCATATTGAATGCCTGGCCACCATGTGTCTTACGGCCTTTATCCTGACATTTGTTTGCCACAAAGGTCTATATCTGAGTGCACACACACACGCTCAATACTAGCATCTCCACAATTATATGACAATCGCAGATCACTTCCAAGTTATAAGGCTCAGAGGAACAGTAAATGGAAACCTAGTGAAATAGGTGTTTCAATATGACCAAGTTCCAATGAACTGATCCCGAAAAAGGTCCCCCATAACCTTCACCCTACTCATCGTTGTAGTAACTTCTCTCCGTCTACCAGAACATTCATTACCTACATATCAATGAGAATCCTTTGTGTTCCAAGAAACAATCCTGAAGGGGATGGCAAACTTACTAACAGAGGTCTTCCAATCTATAGATCTCTGTCTGTGGCCACAAAAATGTCATAGAAGAACTAGTATAGGACTTACCTTACTTGCCAACTGGTCACCCATCCCACAGCTCCTTAACAGTATCACAGGGCCCTATGGAGGAATGGCAGGGTGGGAATTCTGCAGTCTTGCCGTTGTTCTCAGTTTCAGGTGGCACAGGTTCCGGTAGGTCTTCCCATCACTCCCACACACTGGTTCAGCGTATACTACAGACACACATCCTATTCTTCTCCTGGCAGCAACTCCAGGTTAGGACACATTCCAGACCTTCTCCACTGGAGATCCCCACGATGACCACAGGACTTCTACTCACGCCCCGCATATTCGGACAGCAACCGCGAATGAGTCTCTCACTCCCCGCCTGGCAGGGTGACTGTGGACGAGGGCATCGAGATAACTCCAGTACTCGTGGCAGCTAGATGCCTGGACGAGAAATAGTGGGACAGCAGATGCCAACGAGGAGAAGACATAAGAGATCAGTCCATAGAGGAGACATCTTCTTAGACTAAGCAGTGAGATCACCTCATCCACCTAAACACCACTTCTTGGATCCTATATTTGTAGACCCAACTCATACCAAGTCTTCTATCCTGAAACCCAAAATCTGAATCAAAATTTTGGACACCAGTTGGTGAAATATTTCAGTTTTGTCTGGTGGTAAAGCCTATCTTCACTTGAAAGATCTCTACCGGTTTAAAAAATAAGTACTATGATGGATCTTATGGGGCTTCTTCAACCTGACAATATCTGAGGGTCTGTAGCAGTCATCTACCTATAATATCTCCATTATTATCCGCAGGAGAATGTTCCTGTGTAAAAAGTTGTAATCTATGTCCCCGCTAGGTGATGTTTTTTTCTCAAGTGCCCTCTTTTCCCTCCAGCTCAGATAAACAGCAATATCCAGGCATTCGTGACAAAAACCCCCTGTGCTCCAGCCCAGGAAATGTAATCTAGCAGTAGACCGGTTCTGGCCGTGTCTCCTCCTCATAGTCGGCTATGTGAGTTGAGCTGGAATCATTGGCTGAGCCTCTAGTTAGGTGATGTTATTTCATCTAGTCCCACTCAGAAAGAAGCAGCCCCAAATTCTGCCATTCATCGTCCCATCTCAGCATCACGCGCAAGTGTCACAAGTGACTACAGCAAGCAAATTGTGAGGGTCTGCCCAAGTCACTAAATTTGTCAATTTAAAACTATGTTATAAAAGTTATATACATATATTATTTATTGGTGAGCGTAGCGTTGTCCCAGGATACTAATAACTGCTCTAGCTATAACAACAAATAGAAAGGGTTAACAAAAATATTTTTATATGTCTCTCAGTACTACTACTACTCTTATCCTGTATATATGGATACAGCACAGTACTACTACTACTCTTATCCTGTATATATGGATACAGCACAGTACTACTACTAATCTTATCCTGTATATATGGATACAGCACAGTACTACTACTACTCTTATGCTGTATATATGGATACAGCACAGTACTACTACTACTCTTACCCTTG
Source organism: Engystomops pustulosus (assembly GCA_019512145.1). Lineage (NCBI taxonomy): Eukaryota > Metazoa > Chordata > Amphibia > Anura > Leptodactylidae > Engystomops > Engystomops pustulosus. The sequence continues at coordinate 13,620,776 of CM033644.1, forward strand.
GATATATGGATGACAAGCACAGTATAGTACTACTCTTACCCTGATAGATATGGATACAGCACAGTACTACTACTACCTTACCCTGTATATATGGATACAGCCCAGTACTTACTAGATTATCCTGTTATAGGATACAGCACAGTATTACGACTATCTAGTATCCTGATATATAGGATACAGCCACAGTACTACGTCCTACTCTTACCCTGTAGTATGTGATACAGCCCAGTATATTATTACTCTTTATTTCTGTATATGATGAGAAGCTACTCTTATAGTGTATATGTGGGCTCAGCACAGTACTACTATTTCTACCTGTATATATGGATACAGCACAGTACTACTACTACTCTTACCCTGTATATATGGATACAGCACAGTACTACTACTACTCTTACCCTGTATATATGGATACAGCCCAGTACTACTACTACTCTTAGAAAATTCACTCACTTCATCCTGGTAGGCGGTGTTATGTCGAGGCATGCCAGCGGACTTCAGCGCAGCAGGCACCTGGGGAAGGCGGCGTGAGGAACGCATAGGAAAAAACTGCATGATGAATCCCGGCCGACCCGAATCCAGCGCGCATAGAACGCGCCGCGGATCGCGAAACGGACCAAGTAAGTAAATGTGCCCCTGGCTATCTTTATCCATTTGTCTTGTTTCGTGTTTTGCACAGTGGACTAAGGAAGGGATGCCTTTGGTGGTCCCCTATCTTAGATACGCAGAGCGGCAAGCAGGGTGACAGTATAGGGGCCTCAGTTTAGGGCTCACTGGTCGTGTGTCTTTGCCAGGGGCCAGTCCCCATTATAGTATTCGGTGAGGCAGAACATGTGCAATAAAGTCTGGTTGCAACATTGAAGGCTTACCAGTCCATAACAGACAAATCCAAGATGAAGCAGCACTCCCAAAACAGATGTTTATTTCACCAAATGTAAACTTCATTTTTTTTCAATAGCTGGATATGCAAAATGTTGAATATTACAGTTGAGTTTGGAGGAATATAAACAGTTTTGGGAGTGCTGCTTCATTTGGAAATTTCTCTATCTATGATTAATGTGGATGCCAGTGAACACCCCCTAGTGGTGGCTATGGTAGACAAAAGCAGTGTCCACGCAGAACACAAGGGACCGGTGATGGACCATCTACCGCTACAAGCCGATGGCAGTAGTTGATTTGCTGTAGGAACTGTAGGTAAGATCTAATTTATTTCAGGAATAACACTTCTTTGGTAGCAGAATATTGCAGAATGTATGCGAATTGTATGGGGACTGCCACAGTACTACTACTCTTATCATATCTATAGGACACAGGCCACAGTACTACTACTCCTATCTGTATATATGGGCGACAGGCTCAGTACTCTATCCATCCTGTATATATTGGGCACGCACAGTAGTTCTACTCTATCTGTATATACGGGCACTGCACATACTCTCCGTATCTGGACACAGCTCAGTACTACTACTATCCTGTATTATAGACAGAGCACAGTACTACTAATCCTATCCTGGATATATAGACAGATAACAGTAAACCTACCTATCCGTATATATGGGCACAGCTCAGTAATACTACTCCTAGCCTGTATATATGGGCACAGCACCGTAGTAAATATACTATCCTGTATATACGGGACACTGCACAGTACTACTATCCATGTATATATGGACACAGCTCAGTAATACTACTATCATGGATATATGGCAACAGCCAGTTATATACTATCCTGTATATATGGGCACAGCACAGTACTACTACTTCATCCTGTAATAGGGGCACAGCACAGTAGTACTACTCCTATCCTGTATATACGGGCACAGCACGTACTACTAATCCTATCCTATATACTGTATGGGCACAGCTCCAGTACCTACTAATCCTGTATATTGGACCACAGCTCAGTACTATAGTCCTGTAATATGGACACAGCTCAGTACTACTAATATCCTGTGTAATATTGGCACAGCTCAGTTACTACTACTCCTATCCTGTATATACGGGCACAGCCCACTTACTACTACTCCTATCCGTATATATGTGCACACAAACGTACTACTATCCTATCCTGTGTACTGTATATGGCCACAGCACCGTACTACCTCTTTCTTCTTGCATATAAGGCAAAGTAGTACTACTCTTATCTTATACATATGGGCCTCAGCACATTAATAACTACTAAGATATTCCATGTATATGATGTGGCACAGCACAGCTACTACTAGGCTTATACTGATATAGTGGGCACAGCACCAAGTATACTCCTATCTGGTAATATGTACACCAGTATAGTACTTCTAATCCTATCCGTATACACAGCACAAACACAGTACATAATACTACCCTATCTGTTATATGTAAAAGTATGTACTTCTATCCGTATCCTGTATACACAGCACAACAAGCAGTACATGTGCTACTACTCCTATCTTGTATATATGAGCACAGTACTGCTACTACTCTTATCGTATATATGGGCACAGCACAGTACTACTACTCCTATCTGTAATTGTATACCAGCACAGACTACCACTCCTTTCCTGTATATATGTACACAGCACAGTACTATACTCCTATCCTGTATATATGGACACAGCACAGTACATACTCCTATCCTGTATACTCCTATTCTCTCTATTATTAATGGGCACAGTAGCTTCTACTCCTATCCTGTATGTATGGACACAGCACAGTACTACTAATGCTATCCGTATACACAGTACAGCAAGTACTACATTCTCCTGTCCGGGAAATATTGACACAGCCACAGTACTACTACTCTCTATCCTGTTTATATGGACACAGTTCAATTCTTTCATTGCTTCTGTTACACAGATATAATCCAGCACAGTCTATACTCCTATCCCTGTGAATTACAGCTAACTGTGTCCAGCCTCTTCTCCCCAGCTATAGGAGAGCATGGTGATTAACATCACAGCCGGCTCGCTGAGCTGGGGAGAACCAAGGCAGTGAGTCGGCTCCATCTTTTGGTTATAGCAAAAGAGCATGGGAGCTTTCCACTCCTCACATCTCAGAGACCACCAGTGTGCAGCCTGGTAGATGTTGAGTTTAGGTGATGAGTCGTCATGCGTTTCCTGCACCGCAATCATGAATCCAAGAGAAGGTTCCAAGGGAAGAGAAAAGAAGGTGCAGAGAGGAACAAGGTAATATATATATTTTTTTTAACTCTTAGTACTTTTGCCAGGGCTTAATCTTTGAATTCATCCACACAAAGGTTGACAACATTGCTGTGAATTTGCTGTAATGTTTGAGAGATGTGGTGCTGCAAATCCCACATAACACATGGGACACATGAATCTTAAGGTGGTATTCGTACTGAATATCTGCCATATACATTTGTTCAATGAGAAGTTACCCGTGAAGATCATTTCCCATAAATGTAGCACGATGGTCCATTAGAATTGCACTAGACCTCCTTGGACAACACCCCCCTGCTTATTCAAGGTAGACAGACATGCACTATGGGGTCTGACCGCTCACCTTGGTTACAGCGGGGACTTGCTGGTAACTCCAGACATTTAATATATAAAAACCATTGTTTTTTGTGAAATCACTCCAGAACAGTGGTCGTAAACAAGACAACAATGAGTGATAAGGACCATATCAATACATTTATGGGAAATATCCTCACACAGTTACATTTTTAATAGCATCCAACTGAAGAAATGTATGTATATGGCAGATAAATTCAAATTAAATGTAAATGTACGTAAAAAATACCCATTAAGTCAGGCTTTGTGTTTATTATTTATTTTTTGTGGTCGATGTATCTAAGTGGGTTTTCCAAATTAATACTTGTGGAGTGAAAGGTCTTAAGTGAATTTAGCAACTTTTTACAACAAACTCTCAATAAAAATGGTCTCCATTGTGTAGCGGGTTTTCTATGCTGGCTCGAACGGTTATGGATGTGCGCCCAAAAGACGCGTTTTTGCTAATATTTACATCTGATTGTGGTGATAACTCAGGGAACAAAAAGTGCACTGGAACAGGTATTTAGCAGGGGATTGTGTTGCACGTGATCGGATATTGGCGGTGGCTATCAATGCAACAGAAATCTGGAGGGATGGTCGTCAACAACCAATGATTCGGATGATGCGCAGGATTTAAGATTCAAATGTGTCGCAAGGACAATGCACTTACATGCACAGGAAGAAAAGAAGGTGATCTCCGGCGGACTGAGCGGGAAGCGACACAATGCAGAATATCGGGTGCACAATTAGTGAATCGCCCACGACAATGCACTGGGTGACTCGTCTGCCGGTAAGTATGTGCCCATATATCTTTATTTGGTCATATGCTAGAGGCATGGGGCCTCTGAGGTATCATGATGTTCTGCAGCTGCTGAAAAGTGTATCATGAGGGTTTGCAGCAGCTGAAGTGTTGTATAAGGATGTTCTGCAGGAGATTTTGTAGATATGCATAATTTGTAATACTTCATTTAAGGGAACCTATCAGCAGAAATTGGCCTACAATAAACGAACCTCCATAGGTATCAAGCAGCTGAACACCTTCAAGATCGGTTTCTTTCATGGATTGGTGTGAGGGAATCATCCATAAAATCAACTTGGACGTGAGATGGTAATGGTTGTATAAAGTCAAGGAGCAACTGAAGTCCAAGCTCTCTGCCTTGAACCTGATCTCATGTGATTGGACATCATGCATCAGACTTCGGAGATATGGTCAATGATGTCCTGAATGCAGGACCATAGTTGCAGTGAAGGAGCGTGTTCTACGGCAGGGAGAGCATGACTTTATTTTTAAACTCTCCAACTCTCTTGACTTTATATAACCAATTTACAATGTTGATTTCCTGGATGATGCCCACATGGGCATGAAAGAAATATGATCTAGAAGTGTCCAGCTTTGGACAAACATACTCGTAGGGTTTATTAGGAAAAATTTCTAACGACAGGTTCCCTTTAGAGCTTTATGTATTGGCGGTGGGGGGCACTTTTTTGAATGCTGGGAGTACTGGACACTGCTGAGGTGACGCTGCGACTATTGGTACTTTTGGAGCACTACCTGGGTGCACTGTTACAAATGACTAAAGTGGGGATGCAGTTACTATATGTGGCTACTGTTGGTACACTACTGTTGGGGCACATGTAATTAAAACTGTGGTAGCATAGTATATCAGTGTCCACTAGGGGACATAAAGTGATTGTTCTAGTGAACTACAAACAGTATTGTGTGTGAAAAGAAGGTGGGGAGAGTGATGATGATAAAGTGAGGAACCACTCTGTGCTGCAAAATTTTGGAGCGAGGGAGTCATGGCTGGAAGACGTGACGACTGTCCGGTAGAAGAAAGAGAAGATGACAGAAAATACTATGTCATCTGTGACTGGTGTAAATTATAAAGCCCGACTACGGAACTGCAGCAGCAGGTACACAGCCATACATGTACAGTAGCTACAGTAGCCGTAACAGCCATACATGTAGCCACAGCAGCAGTGAAAAGCCATACAGGAGCTTACAGCAGCGAATACAGCCAGTACATGTAGCCACACACAGCAATACAGCAAAACACATGTAGCTACAAGCTTCAGTAAAAAGCCATACATGGAGCTACAGCTTCAGTAAAAAGCCATACATGGAGCCACAGCAGCAGTTAAAAGCCGTAATAGAGCGCCAGTCCACAGCCAGACATGGAGAACTACAGAGAAGAGACCTAGCCATACAGAGTACAGCCACATACCAGCCCTACATGGTGCTACAGCCAACACCAAAGCCATACATGAGCTACAGACACAGACACAGCCATACCATGGGCTACAGGCACAGCTGCATTACCACGCGCCATACATGGAGCTACAGGCCAGTCACAGCCCATACATGGAGCTACAGGAGCAGTACACAGCCATAACATGTAGCTAAGCCACAGTACACAGCCTACATGGAGCTACAGCCACAGTACACCCATACATGGAGCTACAGCCGCATAGTACACAGCCACACATAGCACAACCACAGTACACAGCATACACTGTAGAACAGCAACAGTACACAAGCCATACATGGGTACACCGCGTAACAGCCACACACGAGCTACAGCACAGTACACAGCCATACAGGAGCCTACAGCCACAGTACAGCGCAACAACAGGGAGTACAGCCCGCATAACAGCCTACATAACGGAGCTACAGCCGCAGTACACACCACATGAGATACAGCTATTGAACATCTATAAATGGAGCTACGCTGCAATACACAGCCATACATGGAGCTATAGACGCAGTAACAGCCTACATGAGCTCACGCGTACAGCTAATGACTCCAGCTAGCTCTACAAACGGAGCTACAGCCGCAAGTACACAGCCATACATGTAGCTACAGCCATTGCACACATCTATAAATGGAGCTACAGCTCCAGTACACAGCCATACTGGAGGTATAAGAGCAGTTGCACAGCATATATTGGCTCACATTTATCAAAACTAGTGCAGTTTGCCTAGGTATAGTGCAGGGGCGCCAGATTACTCAAAACTGGCAAAGGTTCTTCATAAAGCTGGCACCCCCTGCACTGCTCGGGAGGTGTGGCACCATTTTTTTTGGGCACTTTGTATGCGGAGAATTGTGGCGCAGACAGGATTGTGGCGCACGTCAGTAATGAATGTGGAGCAACTCCGACTAAGCATAACAGCCCTTAAGTTGACATTTTTCTGTCTTGTCGGACACAGCGCAGCCGCGACACAGTGCAGTGTGCACGGTCTTGTCAGTGCAAAGTCACACAGAAAACTGGTCCACCGTTAATAAGTGGGGCACATTTTAGTTCTGTAGACTGTCTCTATCAATAGTTGAATTAAATTGTCCGATATTTATTAGACTGTGTATAATTTTTTTCTTGCGCCATGCTTCAATCATACAAAATAGGGAGCTGTTTTTTAATCCCATGCCGTTGGTACGGATAACTGAATGACTTATCCTGTAGAATATGGGGACAGCTCAGTACTACTACTCCTAATCTGTATTATTGGGCACACCAGTACCTACTCCAACCTGTAATACGGGACAGCAATATCCTACTCCTATCCGGTATAATGGACACAAGCACATTACTACTACTCCTATCGTATATATGGGTACAGCACAATAATCTTATCTGATATATGGGTACAGCAAATAATGTACTCCTACCCTGTGTATGAACAGGGTAAGTTGCAACTACTCCTATCTCGTTATATGGCACAGAACGGTAGTACACTCACCTGTATTGGCCACAAAACATATCTTCTACTCCTATCCTGTTATATGGGCAAGCACAGTACATTCTTAACCTGTATAGTTTGTACAGCACGTTCTACTACTCCTATCATGTATATATTTGTTCAGCACACTAATACTCCTATCCTGTATATATTAGCCAGAACAGAACTATACTACTCCTATTCTGTATGTATAAGCTATAAAAAGTAAACTACTACTCTTATCTTGTTAGTGGATACAGCACAGTATATTATTACTCTTATCGTATATATGGAACCTCACAGTACTACTACTACTCTTATCCGTATATATGGATACCGCACGTATTGTACTACTCTTACCCTGTATATATGGTACAGCACAGTATTGTACTACTCTTACCCTGTATTTATGGATACGCACGTATACTACTACTCACCTGTATATATGGATACAGCACCAGTACTACTACTACTCTTACCCTGTATATAGGATACAGCACAGTACGTACTACTACTCTTCATTCCTGATATATGGATACAGCCCAGTATACTACTACTCTTATCCTATATGGATACAGCACAGTACTACTACTACTCTTTACCCTGTATATATGGATACAGACAGTACTACTACTACTCTTACCCTGATATATGGATACAGCACCAGTACTACTACTACGTCTTACCCCCGTTATATGGATACAGCCCAGTACTACTACTAATCTATCTGTATATAGGATACAGCACAGTAATATACTACTATTTATCCTGTATAATGGATACAGCCCATACTACTACTCTTACCCTGTATATATGGATACAGCCCAGTACTATTACTACTCTTATTCTGTATATATGGATACAGCTACTCTTATAGTGTATATGTGGGCTCAGCACAGTACTACTATTTTTACCTGTATGTATGGATACAGCACAGTACTAATCCTCTTACCCTGTATATGATACCAACCGTACTACTACTACTCTTACCTGTATATATGGATACAGCACAGTACTACATACCTATTACCCTAGATAGATGGGATACGGCACAGTACTACTACTACTCTACCTGTATATATGGGATACTAGCTAACAGTCAGACTTATACTCTTACTCCTGTCTATTATGGATACAGCCAGTACTATTACACTCTTATTCCTGATAATGTGATACAGCTACTCTTATTGTAATATGTGGGCTCAGCACAGTACTACTATTTTTACCTGTATGTATGGATACAGCACAGTACTAATCCTCTTATCCTGTATTTATGGATACAGCTACTCTTATAGTGTATATATGTGCTCAGCACAGTACTACTATTTTTATCCTGTATGTATGGATACAGCACAGTACTAATCTTCTTATTCCGTGTATATCATATTCCCACCTTGTAACATTCCCGTGTTGCCCGCTGATATGTTTAAACAAGGCAGAATGTGAGGCCGCATTTAGGTGTAATAAGGCAGGTTACCCCGTCTCACATACACGCTAAGAATCGGCACAGTACTGGGTCAGTGTTGCTGGGAGGCCGCTTCCCTTCTATCCCCCACATGTGTGCAGCCAGCATGTTCTCGCATGACACTGACTCACAAACACACACTCACAGGTATTTACCCTGCAGAAAGCTACCTGTCACCTCCAGCTACGACACACAACATCAACACATCTAGCTCCTGCGGCACCCTGTCTTACCAACACTTCCAAGAAGAGAGACCCCCCGCCCCCTATACAGAGGTACCTACATATAACACACTCCATAACCGGTGTCAATGATACAGGCGGTGATATAGGGGGAGTAACCTTAAATGCAGCAGCTGTGTCTCATCCTTGGTGATCAGGGGGGCTAAAGGACACACAGTTACGCACCTGTATCATACATGTTAACTAGGCAAGAAACTGAAAGTAGGGACAAAACTAGCAATTTTATATGCGGCCACCCTCCGATAATACTTGATAATATACTGCCCATCAAGCAGGACCAATGCCAGCACTGGGCATACCTAGGCAAGTGCCAGGGCCCATGGCTGCTGGGGGGCACACATAAGGCTGTACATAAGGAATCAATGGGGGTGAGGGGGGTGTATATAAAACACCCTTGAGGGGCTGATTGGAATGATAAACTAGGGAATATTTTAGGGAAAAGGAGACAGTTATAGTTTCTGAATGTTTAATGAGTTCATTGCAAAGGGGCCCACTGAGGCTCTGTCGCCCAGGGGCCTACTGAAACATGGAGCCATCAAATTTCAGGTATACAGACAGAACCAACCCCAAATATGACCACGACAATGCAGACCGCGCTAGGAAGCTGTTTATTCATACCTTTTGGGTTATATTCCAAGATTGAAGCTTCTGGGAAAGTGTCCTCACACTGCTGTACTCTGAGTTCTCTGCCTTTTCCACTACCCCCTCTCATTGGATGTAGTAGTATAGTATAACCAAAAGCCTGCTACAGATTTACCTCTAAGCAGAGGAGAGGGTCTTAGGACCAGCTCTATGTAGAGAGCTAAGAGCACAGCAGTGTGAGGACACACAGTAGGTGGAGATCAATCATACTGTAGGAGGCTTAGATATATAAATTACAAATATATGAAAATATGTCTGACAGTATATTTAGCGCTGGAGGAAGTGAAGCAATGAACCTCTTTTTTTTTTGTGAGATGCCGCCTGTCTCACCCAGGGCCACGGCTTACGTGATACTTTGTATTAATGGTGTACTGTCATGTATGTCATATCAGGACTGTGTAATGCTGAAAAATATGTTTTTGCAACATTTTAGTTGTCCAGGATGGGAAAAACATGGCTAATTTCTTCCAAAAACAGTACCACACCCACCTATAGGTTGTATGGGCCCAGTCACCTTAATAGAGATGAGCTGTAATAGTAGGCACAACCCTCAGACAGGTGTGGCGCTGTTTTTGTGTACCTGCACGCCATTAAAGGGGGTTGAAAAACATTGCCACTTTCTTCCAAAATCAGCACCACAAGTGACCATGGTTTGTAGCTATGCAGCTAGGTTGTAATACCGGCACAAACCATAGTCAGGTGTGGCACTGTTTTTTGTAAAAAAAGAAGCTGTGTTTTTCAACTTCTGAACAACCCCTTTAATTTTTATGGCATTTCAGGTCCTACTATCCTGTAAGCCATCCCATGAATCTTATAACAGAGTGGAGCACAAACTGAGGAACTTTGGCACACATTCACAACAGTTGCTAGGTAACCCAGTAGTCTGACTTATAGTGGTCCTATGAAAAGGGGGTGAGGATCTTTTGTGGGAAAAATCCCTTTAATTATCCTTTCTTGTATTAGAGACTTGTCTAGAGGGGCCCTCTGCTGCTAACTTTCTTAAAGGGATCTGTGAGTCTATACTGAGGTCTTTTCTTGTGTGTATCTAAATGATGCAGACTCACAGGGTGTCTACTGGACTGTAAAACAAACCCATAGAGACTTTGTATGGCACATTAAGTAGTACATGGCCATAAGTCCTTCTAAATGTATAAAAGTCTTTGTTACCTATAGCAACCAATCACAACACAGCTTTCATGTTCCAAACACAGAATATGGAAAGAAAGCTGTGCCGCGATTGGTTAGTTTTGGCAATAAAGATGCTGTTCTTTTAGACAGTCTTCAAATTCATCCTTGACATATACGATAAACCCCTCTGACCACTGTGACGTCTGGTGAAGCTCTTTGGATTCTCCCAGGCCACAAAGATCAGCTGTAAAGTGTCTGTAATGAAGCTTTATGGATAATCCTTGATCCCATGAAAGCCCAAAACTTTGAAAATCCAATCGTCACTGGGACAAAAATAATTTTTTTTTCTACAGTTACAATTATAGAATATGACTGTGACGACTTACATACATATTCAACTTAAGAACAAACCTAAAGAGGCTATCTTTACTACCTGTGCGTATATATATATATATATATATATATATATATCTTTACTACCTGTCTAATAAATATAGGTGTGTGGTTGTGAATATTTAGTTTTATATATATCTTACAACCTGTGTATACTGAGGACAGATTATCTATAGATATATATAATATATTACTCAGTATATATAGATATACTATATATATACATTGGCCCACATCTCTGTTTTATAGATTCATTATCGGGATGAATTACATTTAATAAAATTTAATAAAATGACCAGGACATTGCATATATACTCTACATACAACCATAATACAATCCAGAAGAACAACTTTCAGTGTATTTTACTCTATTTCACTCTAGGCTAAAAGGCGTCTATAATACAAAAAAAGATGTAGCAGAGCCGAGTTGAGATCTGACAATTTTAGATTTGCAGCTTTCCAGAGCAATGAATCTAATATGCCATTCACTTACCGGGTGTGATGGACCTGATAGCTCTGCTACCGCTGCTTTTATAGGCCATAGAAGTAAAACTCATTCATCTCCTCTGGACTGAAGATGTAGAAGGGTCAACGTGGTTATACAAGTCTTAGTAAATATAATCCTTAGCGCTCATTTGCAAACCAATTTGGCTCTTCTACATCAATAACCCAGAGTAGATGGATGTGTTATACTATCACATGTGGAGATTATGTATAAGATTACATATCATTATATTTTTGTATACTAAGTGAATATATATAACAAATTAGGACCCAAATGATATGTATGAAAAAGGATAGTTTAAGAGGTATCTCAAAACCTGCTAAAGATGGACTGGGGTATTGTGATGGGGGCACTTATATAACTTTTTAAAACTATGAGGTCCATCCCTATAAGCACATCATCTTCCTAAATCTTTATATTGATCTTCTCTCTTTATATTGAACTAAGGCCGACTCATATTGGACATGCTTGATTACTTTACACCATATTGAATGCCTGGCCACCATGTGTCTTACTGGGCCTTTCATCCCTGACATTTGTTTTGCCACAAAGGTCTCACTTCTGAGTGACCACCACATACGCTCAATACTAGCATCTCCACAATCTATATGACAATCGCAGATAATTCCAAGTTATAAGGCTCAGGGAACAGTAAATGGAACCTAGTGAAATAGTTGTTCAATATGACCAAGTTTCCAATGACGTACCAGAAAAAGGTCCCCCCTAAACCTTCACCCTACTCATCGTTGTATGTAACTTCTCTCCGTCTACCAGAACATTCAATACTCTACATATCAATGAGAATCCTTTGGTGTTCCCAAGAAACAATCCTGAATGGGAGATGGCAACTTACTAACAGAGGTCTTCAATCTATAGATCTCTGTCTGTGGCCACAAAATAGTCATAGAAGAACTAGTATAGCGACTTACCTTACTTGCCCAACTGGTCACCCTCCCACAGCTCCTTACCAGTATCACAGGGCCCCTTCTGGATGTGAATGGCAGGTGGAGAATTCTGCAGTCTTGCCCGTCTGTTCTCAGCTTTCAGGTGGCACAGGTTCCGGTAGGTCTTCCCATCACTCCCACACACTGGTTCACTGGTACTACAGACACACACTCCTATTCTTCTCCTGGCAGCACCTCCAGGTAGGACACATTCCAGACCTTCTCCACATGGAGATCCCCCACGATGACCACAGGACTCTCCCTCACCTGCCCCGCATACTGGACAGCAACCGCATGAGTCTCTCACTTCCCCCGCCTGGCAGGGTGACTGTGGACGAGGGCATCGAGATAACTCACATACTCGTGGGCAGCTAGATGCCTGGCGACGAGAAATACGTGGGACAGCAGATGCAACGACGGAGAGAAGACATAAAGAGATCAGTGTCCATAGAGGAGACATCTTCTTAGACCTAAGCAGTGGAGATCACCTCATCCACCTAAAACCCTCTTCTTGGATCCTATATTTGTAGACCCAACTCATACACTAAGTCTCTATCCTGAAACCCAAAATCTGAATCAAAATTTTGGACACCAGTGGTGAAAATCTTTCAGTTTTGTCCTTGGTGGTAAAGCCTATCTTCACTTGAAAGATCTCTACCGGTTAAAAATAAGACTTGATGGATCTTATGGGGCTTTCTTCAACCTTACAATATCTGAGGTCTGTAGCAGTCATCTACCTATAAATCTCCATTATTATCCAGCAGGAGAATGTTCCTGTGTAAAAAGTTGTAATCTATGTCCTCGCTAGGTGTTCTCTTTTCTCCAGTGCCCCTTTTCCCTCCCAGCTACAGATAAACCAGCAATATCCAGGCATTCGTGACAAACCCCCCTGTGCTCCAGCCCCAGGACATGTAATCTAGCAGTAGACCCGCTTCTGTGCCTTGTCTCCTCTCCTCATAGTCGGCTATGTGAGTTGAGCTGGAATCATTGGCTGAGTCCTCTAGTTAGGTGATGTTATTTCCATCTAGTCCCACCTCAGAAAGAAGCCAGCCCCCAAATTCCTGCCTTCATCGTCCCATCTCCAGCATCACGCTGCAAGTGTCACAAGTGACTACAGCAAGAAGAAATTGTGAGGGTCTGCCAAATGTCACCTAAAATTTGTCAATTTAAAAACTATTTATAAAAGTATATATACATATATATATTTATTAGGTGTAGCTGTAGCGTTGTCCAGGATACTAAATAACTGCTCTTAGCTATAACAAAATAGAAAGGGTTAACAAAAAATATTTTATATGTCTCTATCTCTCTCTGACTGTCTCTCCCTGACTGTCTTTGTGTGTCTGACTGACTGTCTCTGTCTGTCTCTGACTGTCTCTGTGAAAATTTCTGTCTCAGTGTTTCTGTCTGTGTTGATCTGACTGTCTCTGTCTCCAACTGTCTCTGACCATCTATATCAGTGACGGTCTCTGACCAACTATATCTCTAAATGTCTTTGGCCGTCTGTGTCTCTGACTGTTTCTGTCTCTGAGTGTCTCTGACTATATCTGTCTTTCTCTGACTCCGGTTTTCTGTTACTGTCTCTGTCTCCAACTTCTCTGTCTGTCTCCAACTGTCTCTGTCTGTCCCTTACTGTCTATGTCTGTCCCTTACTATCTCTGTATATCTCTGACTTTCTCTATTTGTCTTACTTGTCTGACTGTCTTTGATTCCGGTTCTCTCTGTCTTTGATTGTCTTTGACTGTCTCTGACTATCTCTGTCTGTCTCTGTCTGTCCCTGACTATCTTTGTACATCTCTGATTATCTCTGTCTGTTGCTGACTCCTGTTTTCTCTGACTGTCTCTGACTGTAACTTTGTCTGTGAGGAGATTTATCAGAAATGTCTGCGAGAAGAACTGTTCTGGTTGCCCATAGCAACAGCTCAAGTTTGATTTTTCCACAGCTGTTTATGAAATTACAGTTGATCTCTGATTGGTTTCCATGTGCAACTGGAACAATTTTACTTCAGACATTTCTGATATATCTCCCCCTATCTCTGTATCCCTATCCATCTTACCTCACACATAAGTGTTGTATACTCATTGCCTATAGCAGTGATGGCGAACCTTTTAGAGACCGAGTGCCCAAACTACAACCAAGACCCGCTTATTTATTGCAAAGTGCCAACACAGAAATGTAATTTGTGATTTATACTCCCTTCTATGTCACAGTTTTCATTGATATCAGCCCCCTGAGGACACCAATAAAGCAGAAAATAGTCCCTGGTAGAGCTGTCACTTTAAAATACCTCTCCACAGCAAGTCCTGGGCTGTCTGGGACTGCAGGAAGATACCTGGAGTCATCTCTGGTGATGGCCTGAGTGCCCACAGAAAGGGCTCTGAGTGCCACCTCTGGCACCAGTGCCATAGGTTAGCCATCACTGGCCTATAGTAACCAATCACAGCTCAGAGCTCATATTAAGGACTTGTGGCAGAACAGCAGACAATCACGGCTCAGAGCTCATATTAATGACCTGTGGCAGAACAGCAACCAATCATGGCTCAGCTTCCAGCTGCCACAGCAGCAGCCGCAGACAATGGCTACTGTAAATGGTGGTTAATAAGTGGATTTTGAAAAGCGCGGGGTAAAGCGCTCTTACTGTAAGAGCAATGAGGTGACCAGGTTCTTCACTGTAAGGGCAATGAGGGGGTTCTTTACTGTAGGAGTAAAGAGAGCATTCTTCATTGTAAGAGCATTGAGGGCATTTTTGTTTACTGTAAAAGCCTTGATGGGATTTGTGTTTTTACTGTAAGAGCAATGAAAGGATTATTTGCTGTAAAAGAGGGTTCAATACTGTAAGAGCTGTTATTGGGTTTGGTTCTTTACTGTAAGATCAATGAGGGTATTTGGTTCTTTATTATAAGAGCAATGAGGAAGTTATTTACAGTAAGAGTAGTGCTTGGGTTCTTTAAAGTAAAAGAAGTAATGAGGTTACTTACTGTAAAAGCAATGAGGGAATTCTTGACTATAAGAACAGTAAGGGAGTTATTTTCTTTAATTGGAGAGAGAGGATTCTTTACAGTAAGAGCAGGGAGGATGTTTTTTTACATTAAGAGCAGTGATTGGATTCTTTACTGTAAGAGCAGTGATTGAGTTATTTTCTTTAATAAGAGAGAGAGGTTTCTTTACAGTAAAAGCAGTGAGGATGTTCTTTACAATAAGAGCAGTTAGAGGACTCTTTAAAGTAAGAGCAGTGATTGGATTCTTTACAGTAAGAGCAATGAGGGTGACTTTGACTGTAAGAGTAGTGAGGGGGTTCTTTATCGAAAGATCGATGCTTAATGATTTATTGGGATCCATACTGTTAGAGCAGTGAGGGGGTTCTTGACTGTTAAAGCATAGTTGTAGTTTATTACAGTAAAATTGGTGTCTACCAGATGAAGCTGCCATGGGAATGAAAGATATGGATGCTTTTCTTAAGGATACTGCAGGTTGTAGTTACAATTTTGTTTTGGATCCTGACATTTATTGCCCAACCTTTATTAAAGACCCCAGTTCTCTGTCGCACGCACTATACCCAACATGACACAAAATAGTGCACTGAAAGGGTTGTTCCGATGCAGAGTCGGACATGGTGCAATTTGCACTGTTTTTGATAAATGTGGCCCGTAGTGGCGCCAAATTTGTTTTTTTTCTTCAGTAAATTAAGGACATTTTGCTATTTCTTCGTGGCAGGTTGTGTCATCAACTCCATTAAAATTGCAGAAAAATAAAGAGGTCCAGATGCTGAATGCTGAAATCTGTGATATTTTCTATTGGAATCTTGGTGGCTTTGTTCCCTTTTATCCAAAAGCGGTTCAGATGGTCCTCTGTTGAATATAAGTTTACCCCTACCCTCATCCACGGCAATAGGGTCAGTACGTTTTGAGCTGTCATTTATTTATTAAATCACAACATATCATGCCTTATTCGCATATCTACTTTATGGGAGGGGCTTGCAAATTCTATTCAATGTCCACGTATTTGCATATTTATTCATACTGATGCTATTGGCATGGATGAGGGTCCCCCAGACAAAGGCTCAGTCAGAGCCGAAACGCGCGGCGGGGAGGTGGTCTTCCCGGACGGTGGAGCGATACTACGAATATTAGGTAAGAACTAGTAGTTGCACTAAGGGGCCCTGTTGTACTGGTTACACATCTCAGTGGTCACCTTCATGCTGTGTACATGGTACATACCGTAGACAGCTCACCATACTACACATATATATGAACTAGCTCCACACCGTCCGGTGTTAGACCGCCCTTTTTTGTCTCTGTGTCTTTCCACCCAATATTGTGTTGCATCCTGTGGACATCCTCAATGTTGAGGCCACACTCTTGTCTCCATGGTTTTTAAAAATTGTAATATGCATTGTAGCCACAAATAAAGATTTTTTGATATTTTTAGACCAACTACCTGTGTATTGTATTAGTGTCTTCTCTCCCTTCTTTCTGAAGGGTAATTTCGGATTATGTCAGGGTAAACTAGTAGGGTCATGATGTCAGAGGAGGTCACCAACAATTTACAACATAATCCGAGCATTCAAAAACAGAACATATTGGTCAGCAAACATAGATATATTGGTGGGGGGAGGTGATTTACAGATTGTAGGATTAGTTAGATCAGAGTCGGCTCCAGGTTTCAGTAGGCCCCTGGGCCACAGCGGCTAATTGGGCCCCTTTGCAGTGAACTCACATGGTGGTATTGAACATTGAGAATCTAAAACAGCGTTCTGTTCTTAGGGTTATTTATATAGGCACCCCTCAACCCAATGGATTCCCTATGTATAGCCTTAGATTGGTCCCCCTGGCATCCCTGGGCCCCAGCACTTGCCCAGGTATGCCCAGTGCTGGCACCGGCCCTGAGTTAGATGTATGATGCTCCTTGCGCATTGTGAGGTCTATGGTATGAGTTTGGTCAGTGTCCACCCACAGGTTTTATAGGACATATTTGGTGGATTGTCCCTCCTACAATATCACAACTTTGATCAGCATAGTAATATTTTGTGCGCACAAGTCGGCTGCAAGCCTTGAAATTCTATTGCCTTCAGCATCAACTTCTTTACTGGGGTTTCCTGAGGCGAGAAAAAAAATCCAGATTACATAGTTTAGTACATTCCTTACCGAATAACTGCGCTTATCCACAAATGTCATTTTCAGAGCAGGTGATAGGAAATTCTACCTGAGGCGCGGCTCGTCCTATATGTGTATAGTGACTGTAAGTAGCTGAGGCTCCCACTACAAGGTCTCCTATGTGATACATTGACTCAAATAATTTAGCCCTGAACGAAAAGGGTGAATTTCATATACTAGGAGGAGATTCCTAGAACAAAGGGAAATGTACTTCATCTAGTCATATGCTGTTATAATTGTCAGCTATCCATTCCAAATTCCACATTAATTGATTATGTTTGGAGAAAAAATGGTCGTATTACCAGAGGGAAAATAATGAGTCGTGTAGAGTGTGGGGGTCTGTGGTAAATCATGAGAACGGGGGTCCGATGGGGTTCATCACATCCAAGATAAGTGCCTTAAAAGCTGGAAGTTGGGTTTCATGATAGATGTGATGGTCTATTGTCTACACCATAATTCTCTAAAACAAGTCCTTTGAGAAAGTCAGAGACATACAGAGATAGTCAGGGATAGACAGAGACAGTAAGGGACAGACAGAGACAGTTGGAGACAGAGACAGTCAGAGATGGAGACAGTAACAAAAAAAACTGAGTCAGAGAGAGACAGATATAGTCAGAGACACTGGGGGTCATTTACTAAGGGCCCGAATTGCGTTTTTCCATCGGGTTTCCCGAATATTACCGTTTTGCACCGAATTGCCCCGGGTTTTTGGCGCATGCGATTGGATTGTGACGCATCGGCGCCGGCATACACGCAATGGAAATCGGGGGGCGTGGGCATCCGAAAACCCGACAGATTCGGAAAAACCGCCGTATTTAAAAAAAAAAAAGTGTCGCTCGACACGCACTTACCTGCACCCAGGAATAGCTTGGTGAACTCCAGTGAACTCCGACGGACTTCAGCACAGCAGCGACACCTGGTGGACATCAGGCGCACTACCTTAGTTAATCGCCGAATCAGTGTCGGAGAATCCGCCGCTGGATTGCGAATGGACTGGGTAAGTAGATCTGCACCACTGTTTTGAACAGGGTGTCAGGCTCTGCATTTTCAACAGAGGTTGAGTGTGATGAAGATAATCTCATGGAAGTTGATGCACTGTCTGCCATGTTATTAACCAATACCTAAATTTTGTGCGCTGCACTCCCTGGCACCTACTTGCACCTGAGGAAGTTGTAGATGGAACACGTCTTCTCCATGCAACACCAGCTCCAACACCAGCAGCACCAACAGCCATGTCCCTGTCCCTTAATTCCTGCTTTCCTCATTTTAAACATCTGCAGTTTTTCATGCCGCACTTTAGGATGTTCACACTTTGGCAAATTAATGTTATTGTTCGTATGATGAAAAATAATACTCCTTTAACGCTGACACTGCAATGTAGGAATATCCAGATTCAGGTAAAGAAAATCTTCTGTCTGGAATCTACTTTTCTTAGTAGATTCTGAGGTTTGCCTCATATTTTATAATTTATTGAAAAGCTGCCTATAGGTTTATAAGAATTATATGCCAATTACCTGCAGATGCTACTTGTGGCATGTAGTAGCCTCTGTGAACCCCTGAGGCTGAGGGTAATCCATGCCCCCAAGTAGCCCTGCACATCCACCTACTTGCATGTCCATGCCATTTGTAAACACGGTGGCATGGCCTGCGCAGGCGCAGGGGATACTAATGCTTTTCGGCTCAGTGAAGCCGGCAGGGAATCTGGAGCTCCTGTGCCTGCGCGGGTCTGCGCGCAATGAGGCAAATCTGCAGGGCTACACTAGCCACGGAGTAGCCTTAGCCCTTGGAGCTCACAGAGGCTACTCCATGCCGCAAGTAACCTCTGCAGGTGATTGGAATACAAATATAAAAAAAGTTTATAAACCTATAGGCAACTTTCCAATAATTTAAGGATAAGGCAAACATCGGAAATCTACCTCTGGATCTACTAAGAAAAGTAGATTCCGGACAGTAGATTTCCATTAATACTGACACTGAATGTAGTATCCGTATCTGTGGCCCACAGTCTGCTCTCCCCATCTTCCCACCAGCCCGCAAAGGGCAATTATTAAATTATTACACCTAAACACCTCTTTTCCTCGCTGTCCCTATCTCCAGCAACTGCTTTTCCCTCTTTATCTCCTCTACCAGTATTGGTACCGGGAAACGTTACCCTGCCTCTTAAGCAGCAGGGGAGTCAGTGTCCTCCTAAGGCACGCTTGTAGTAATAAACTTTTTCCACTGAGACGCAATTCAATAAAAAGTATCAATTTGTTAGAGCTCCAAAAATTTTGGTTCAGTTCTTTAAATGGCGTTTCTGATGTCCAAACCAGGAGTGGAGAGAAAAATGGGAGGCAAAGCTTCTCTCAATAATATCTTCTCACCCATTATGATCCATATCTGTATTTGGCTTCAGAAAGGGAAGAATAAAACATCCCTGCATTGGATTTACATATATATGCTTTTGGTGTGAGGGACTATTTCTTTTACAACTGGGTCACACGTCCCATCTGGCCAATAGCAGCCAAGCCCATACATGCCAGGGGCTGAAGTGTTTTCCCTCTTACCAAACGCCGAACTCAAAGTCCAAACATCTGGATGATATTTGTCTTCAAGTTCGGAGACCCAAATTTGCTATGTTCACACAGTCCAAAACTATGGAGTTCCGGACCTGTCATCACTAATTAAGATATTTATTTGAAGGTAATTTTGGACCTAAAACTTACATTATGGCCACTAAACACTGTGCATGACAGTCACTTTTCCGCACTCCACTAGCTGTTTTTTTGAGCTTCCAGGAAACTGGCCCCCAACCCAAGAGCAAATGATTGACCTAGGTCCATAAGCATCCTAAGGGTATGAACCCCTGATGAGGGGGTCATATGAGTCATGATACAGGACCTCAAGTCCAATGTAGGTGCATAGCTGAACTAAATGTGGATTAAGAATGTGAATGAATTTCTCGCCTGGGGAGCAGGTGTGGATGAAGGGTGCATCTAACATCTGCCTCAGACTTTCGGTCTCCTTGGAGAATGAAGTCAAACAATATTTCAAAAAGGAAAGCGGAATTTCTTACCTGCATCCTAGGGCAAAATCATAAAAGAGGGCCCCACCATGTGTCACTTATATTATTAGGGTATATCTTTAGGCATCCCACTAAAATAACGTTCCTGGCCTCATTACTGATCCACCCATCAGAATTTCTCCATAAATGGCCCATCTATAGAGAATAGGGATCATCTAGAACATCTGCAGCAATGTAGAGGAACACGTCTTGGTACTTGGGTCAAAGCTGGCAAAACGAACCTTAGTGTTTATTCCACACTTACCTTTGCCTGTCCCACTTTTGGGCATGGTCCACATTAACTAAAGCCTTTCTATGCCCATAGAGGTAATTTTGGATTGTCTCCAAAAAAACCCCCACAGGACTGTTGGCATGATATGCTGTATCATGGCCGCCTTCAGTGGTTTAGGTGTCCCCGGAACAATCTCCTTGATTAGAAGTCTGATAATTGCTATTAGTGGTTCTTTTTGGAACTCTTTTAATTCTTTCAAAAATTTTTTGCTTGGGTTTACAACAATTTACACAGTGGCCTCCCCTGTTCCTGATCATCACTGGTTTGATGTCATACCAGACGCAGCCTACAGACAGCTGAGGCGCTATTACTGAAAGATATCATTTGGCTGGATATGTGTATTCAGTTCTAGGTTCCAAAACAACAAGACTTGGTTTTTTTCATTGAATTTTCTTATATTCAGACAAAAATTTTTGTTTCTTCTCTGTATTTCAATTCATTAGGCTGAAGCCTGGCAGAGATTGGGTTAACAGGTGATAAGACGTCTCATACCAGTAAAACATCTGCCTATAACATCTCCTGGAAGGGATTTTGTAAGGATGCGGCCTAGCCGCGGGGGACACTTTTATCAGGACATTGAAATCTAAAAGATTTTTTCTTCTTTCTTTCTTTATATCTCTGGAAGTAAACAAGATTTTTAACCACTTCCAAGTCAAATTGAACGTCTTCTATATGGGAAAGTTATTCATTGATTCAATTAGGCCTCATTCATGCGGCCGCAGTGGGGGCTGTGATCTGGTCATATGATTTGCAAACAGATCACGTTCCCCATCAATTTTAATGGTTCCCGATCATGGCGCAGTGAGCATGCAGAGCATCACCGCACTGAGACCGCGTCGGGCGGCCACTCTTCTGTCTATGGAGGAGGGGGGACGAGCGCTCACCCCCCCACCTTCTCCTCCGAGCCCTGTGCCCGCCCAGGATCCGTTCTGGGCGAGCACATGGCCGTGTAAATGAGGCCTTACCCAGAATTTTATTCTTGTGACACTTCCTTACTTAGGAAACCCCTCAGCCATATCAAAAGCATCAATACATAAGAATTAATACAACATAGCTCCCTGGGTGCTGGGGTCTCTCCCCTCTATAGCTCCACGGGTGCTGGGGTCACTCCCCTCAATAGCTCCCCAGGTGCCGGGGTCTCTCCCCTCTATAACTCCCTGGGTGCTGGGGTCTCTCCTCTCTATAACTCCCTGGGTGCTGGGGTCTCTCCCATCTATAGCTCCCTGGGTGCTGGGGTCTCTCCCCTCTATAGCTCCCTGGGTGCTGGGGTCTCTCCCCTCTATAGCTCCCTGGGTGCTGGGGTCACTCCCCTCCATAGCTCCCCGGGTGCTGGGGTCTCTCCCCTCTATAGCTACCCTGGTGCTGGGTCACTCCCTCTATGGCTCCTGGGTGCGGTCTCTCCTCTCTATAGACTCCCTGGGTGCTGGGGTCTCTCCCCTCTATGGCACCCTGGGTGCTGGGGTCTCTCCCCTCTATAGCTCCCTGGGCGCTGGGGTCACTCCCCTCCATAGCTCCCTGGGTGCTGGGGTCTCTCCTCTCTATAACTCCCTGGGTGCTGGGGTCTCTCCCATCTATAACTCCCTGGGTGCCGGGGTCTCTCCCCTCTATACCTCCCTGGGTGCTGGGGTCTCTCCCTCTATGCCTCCTGGGTGCTGGGGTCTCTCCCCTCTATAGCCCTGGGTGCTGGGGTCCCTCCCCTCCTAGCTCCCCGGGTGCTGGGGTCTCTCCCCACTATAACTCCCTGGGTGCTGGGGTCTCTCCCCCTCTATAGCTCCCGGGTGCTGGGTCTCTCCCCTCTATAGCTCCCTGGGTGCTGGGTCTCTCCCCTCTATGCTCCCTGTGTGCGTGGGTCACTCCCATCCTACTCCCCCAGGTGCTGGGGTCTCTCCCCTCTATAGCTCCCTTGTGCTGGGGTCTCTCCCCTCTACAGCTCCCCGGGTGCTGGGGTCTCTCCCCTCTACAGCTCCCTGGGTGCTGGGGTCTCTCCCCTCTATGGCACCCTGGGTGCTGGGGTCACTCCCCTCCGTAGCTCCCTGGGTGCTGGGGTCTCTCCCCTCTATGGCACCCTGGGTGCTGGGGTCACTCCCCTCTGTAGCTCCCTGGGTGCTGGAGTCTCTCCCCTCTATAGCTCCCTGGGTGCTGGGGTCTCTCCCCTCTATGGCTCTTGGATGCTGGGGTCTCTCCCCTCTTAGATCCCTGGGTGCTGGGGTTTCTCTTTTTGTATGTGAAGCAGGGCTGAACTCAATAACTACTCCCAGAAATAAACATGGCGTCTTCTCAGGCAGTGCCCTCACACAATAACCTTACCACTCTTCCTCCTCTCACTCACAGCTCTACTACCTCCTCACAGGACCTCTCCTCAGCTGCTCCTCACCTCACTCTGACTAACTCCAGACCCAACAAATGACTGAACTACCGCCATATACACTCACCGGCCACTTTATTAGGTACACCTGTCCAACTGCTCGTTAAACACTTAATTTCTAATCAGCCAATCGCATGGCGGCAACTCAGTCCATTTAGGCATGTAGACATGGTCAAGACAATCTCCTGCAGTTCAAACCGAGCATCAGTATGGGGAAGAAAGGTGATTTGAGTGCCTTTGGACGTGGCATGGTTGTTGGTGCCAGAAGGGCTGGTCTGAGTATTTCAGAAACTACTGATCTACTGGGATTTTCACGCACAACCATCTCTAGGGTTTACAGAGAATGGTCTGAAAAAGAAAAAACATCCAGTAAGCGGCAATTCTGTGGGCGGAAATGCCTTGCTGATGCCAGAGGTCAGAGGAGAATGGGCAGACTGGTTCGAGCTGATAGAAAGGTGACAGTGACTCAAATTGCCACCCGTTACAACCAAGGTAGGCAGTAGAGCATCTCTGAACGCACAGTACGTCGAACTTTGAGGCAGATGGGCTACAGCAGCAGAAGACCACACCGGGTGCCACTCCTTTCAGCTAAGAACAGGAAACTGAGTCTACAATTTGCACAAGCTCATCGAAATTGGACAGTAGAAGATTGGAAAAACGTTGCCTGGTCTGATGAGTCTCGATTTCTGCTGCAACATTCAGATGATAGGGTCAGAATTTGGCGTCAACAACATGAAAGCATGGATCCATCCTGCCTTGTATCAACGGTTCAGGCTGGTGGTGGTGGTGTCATGGTGTGGGGAATATTTTCTTGGCACTCTTTGGGCCCCTTGGTACCAATTGAGCATTGTTGCAACACCACAGCCTACCTGAGTATTGTTGCTGACCATGCCCATCCCTTTATGACCACAATGTACCCTGTAACATCTGATGGCTACTTTCAGCAGGATAATGCGCCATGTCATAAAGCTGGAATCATCTCAGACTGGTTTCTTGAACATGACAATGAGGTCACTGTACTCAAATGGCCTCCACAGTCACCAGATCTCAATCCAATAGAGCATCTTTGGGATGTGGTAGAACGGGAGATTCGCATCATGGATGTGCAGCCGACAAATCTGCGGCAACTGTGTGATGCCATCATGTCAATATGGACCAAAATCTCTGAGGAATGCTTCCAGCACCTTGTTGTATTTATGCCACGAAGAATTGAGGCAGTTCTGAAGGCAAAAGGGGGTCCAACCCGTTACTAGCATGGTGTACCTAATAAAGTGGCCGGTGAGTGTATAACAGTTGGTTTTAGTGGTTGGAATAACTATTCCCACTTTCTGGACCCAGCCAATTAGGATGTGGTACCCATCCATCCAGATCTCAACAGCTTGTAGTAATAGTAAACAAACCCTAGGGGTCAACCTTACACCCTAGGCCAGTGATGGCTAACCTTTTAGAGAACGAGTGCCCAAACTACAACGGAGACCCGATTATTTATCGCAAAGTGCCAACACAGAAATTTAATTTGTGATTTATACTCCCTTCTCGGTCACAGTTTTCATTGATACCAACACCCCGAGGACACCAATAAAGCAGAAAATAGTCCCAGGTAGAGCTGCCACTTTAAAATAGCTCTGTGCACAGCAATTCCTGGGCTGTATGGGACTGCAGGAAGATACCTGGAGTCATCTCTGGTGATGGCCTGAGTGCCCACAGAAAGGACTCCGAGTGCCACCTCTGGTTAGCCATCACTGCCCTAGGGACACAAAAATATTAC
The DNA here is from genome assembly GCA_019512145.1 of Engystomops pustulosus. Taxonomy (NCBI): domain Eukaryota; kingdom Metazoa; phylum Chordata; class Amphibia; order Anura; family Leptodactylidae; genus Engystomops; species Engystomops pustulosus. The sequence continues at coordinate 13,645,923 of CM033644.1, forward strand.
ATTGCATTGCATATCAATACACCTCATCACATTAATTATAACAATTTAGTAATGCCCTCTGGGTCATTACACCATCGTCATCTTCTGTCTGCAGAATCCGACTTAGAAGGCGTTGATTTTCCTTTGTGTTTTGTGTGTGTGAACTGTGGCTAGGATGCTGCTGTATTGAACCTGCTTCAACCACACCTGGTTCCTCTGCAGCTCATCTCTGTCTAACAAACGATTAGCTTGAGTGATGGACGGCTGGTCCTCTCAGCTGTTGGGGGTGGTGTCCAGGAACTCCTTTATGTACCTGCCCAGTGCCATTACACCTTGCTGATTTTACCAGTCTCCTGATACCTTTCCCTATTTGTGTATATGACCTCTGCTTTGTTATTTGGCCATTTTCTTGATACTCGATTCTGTGCTTTACCACCATCTTGGATTTGATCGGTTCTGTCGACTTCTCATGTCTGTCTATTGTCTGTTCCTCTGTCTATGGTCTTCTTTCTTGTGCTCTCAATCAGTGTACGGATAGTCGACCAGAAGTCCTTAACTAATAGGGTGTGTGAGGCTTGTTAGGTAGGTGACAGGGGTTGTGGGTGAGTCTAGGGCCTCTACCCCTATCTGTACCCTTGACAAATCACTTTTATATTTTTCCATAAAAGGAAAACCATTGAAAAATACAACTCCTACAAGAAAACAAGACCTCATATGCCAATGTCAAATGAAAAATCAAAAATATGTTGTGGATGTTGAGCATGGAAAAACCAAAAAAGGGTTTATCCTGAAAGTCCAAACAAGCTCTGTCCTCAAGGTTTTGACCTCAAAAACCAGAAGAAGGAGTTTAGCGCCTTGAATCCCCCCCCCCCTAAGAGCCCCATATGGTAGTGTCCAACCACCGGGACCATCAGCAATCACTTGTGGACCTGGAAAGCTGAATTCAAGATTGTTACTATGGTGCCCCTAAAGGGAAAATGAAGTATTACATGATGCCTACTGGAATAGACATTCTGGGTCCTCCAGGGAGAGTGGAAATCTCAGTGACAATTTTGAGGCTCTTAGTGATCATGGGGTGCCAAGAGTTGGACCCACCTGATTTGATATTGATGGGGTATAAGTCCGAGACATATAAGACAACTTAGTTTGCCCCAATCACATTTCGCAAAAAATGCTTCAGTCCGTTCTATCATTGTAGATACCATGAAATGTCCCCCCATCGGTGTTACCGCCTAGCAAAGAAGAACCGGGGGCTGATGATGAAGAGTAGAAATCCAGTTTTCCGCTGGAAAGGTCACAGCATGCAGCCTGACAACATTGACTGTGAAGTCATTGAAATAGATGATCATTATAACAAATTACATTTTATTATTCCACCACGGGCTGTGACCCAGCAAATTAAAGGACATCAGCGTGCCAAGCCATTAATAACGGCAAAATCCAAATACTGAGCTGTTTGTCTGCTGTCCGCACGTCCGGCGTGACAAATATCTGTAGGAAGGCTTAAATTTGTAAGACGCTTCATGTTCTCAGATGTCAGGATTAAGGAGGTGACATAATTTGACTTGTTGTAATTAATCTTTATGTGTTGGGAAGGATCAAATGTTTTCAGTATAAGACCACTGCCAAGATGACAAGGCCCTGCAGAACATTAACCCAGAACAACCTATGGGGTGGCTCCGCTCCTACCAGGTCTGCAGGCTATTCCCTTTTATGGTTGAATGGAGGCCAACACAAGAAGGGCTTCTTTGTATGATAATTTGCCAATATGAGGAGCTATTATCTTATGAGATGAAGGTGTATAGCTCCTGGGGATAATAAATATATAGAGTGGAAAAACTGGAGTTTATACATTCAAAGGGCGCACAGAATGACTATGCACTTTGTTATGTAGAGTAAACTCGCAGGAATATTCCTGGATAAACGTCAATCAAATCCAAAGTAACAAAGCAGAGTAAAAAGATACAGGTCTATCCCGGGGTTCGCCATCCATGAGCCAAGTAGAGCCACTCGCCTCAGGCAGCAGCACCTGCAGCAAGATGGGGGGTTGCGTTAGGGAAGTCATCACCAGCTACAAAGCAGAATCTGAGACTTAAAAATAGTATCTCTTCACACCTTAAGTCAGCATGGGTTTAAAACACTGCATGCAGGGACATCTACCGAGAAAACTTACCTGATATATTAATACTGGATGGTTTGGAGGGGGGGGCACCATCTGTAGCTCGCCTTAGGCAGCAGAATGTTTAGGTTCACCCCTGGGTCCATCAAGTCCAATGATCCGTCTCAATTTTGCCCAGACAGTCTCAACTTTCTGGCCTCCTTTGGTATACAGAGGGATAGATTTGACCATAGGTATCTGTAGCAGATTTATTGTTGTAAGTAGGAGAAGACAAACCTTCATTGTAGCACTCACTGCAAGGCACAGACTAAACCATTGAGATCCTATGGTTGTGGCATGAAAGTATCTACAAATTGACCATAGATGAACTGCTGATGTCAGGAAAGTATATATCAGGAGACTGATATGAATGTCTTGGGACAGCAGACGGTCAATACCAGAGTAAAAGGACCATTTGTCTATAGATGTAAAATATAGACCAGCAATGAAGATACAAGGTATTTATTTAAACAGAGAAAGACTTAGTGGGTCAAAATAAAAGTAAAGCATAGATGAAGACACAGTGGGGCTCATTTACTAAGGGTCTTGCTGCTCATTGACTGTTTGCCTTTTTCCGGGATTACATGGTTTGTACAGGTATTTAACTAGTGTCTGCGCTGCGATTTTGCCGCATGCAATCCGGTTTTGGCACAGCTGCTCCGGCTTTCATGCAACACAAATTGGGGGGCGATCCGACTGATTCGGACTGAGTGTGGGATTTAACTTTCAGATTGTGTCGCAAGACAATGCACTTACATGCACCAGGAAGAAGAAGGGGAACTCTGTCGGACCTGAGCGGGGGAAGCGACACATGCAGGATATCGGGTGCACAATCTTAGTGAACTCCAGGGGACGGGTGAGTAAATGTGCCTCAGTGGGTCAAAGTAAAAGTCAAGTAGTAAAACAAAAATTCATAGTTTACCAAGAGACAAACTAGAGAATTATGTGAGGTCTTTAGGGCCACAAGAGGTGCCAGTAAGACAGTTATGGTGATATTATTGGATCAGTTGGTTGTAGAGCATTGCTGGTGGCAAGGAACAGTCATGGCCACAAGTGTTGACACCCCTGAACTTTTTCCAGGAAATTAAGTGTTTCTTCCAGAAAATTATTGCAATTACACGTGTTTTGTTATACCCATGTTTATTTCCTTTGCGTGTATTGGAACAACACAAAAATAGAAAACCATCCAAAATATGATGTCATCTCACGCAAAAATTAGAGACTGGGCCGGACAAATTTACTGGCGGCTTAAATATTATTTGGTTGCACACCATCTGCAAGAAACAACTTATATCAATCGCTTCTTATAACCATCAACAGGGGCGTAACTTGAGGAAGTGCAGAGGGTGCGATCGCAACCGGGCCCATAAGATGTCACTTCCCCATATGAGAAGACTAGTACTATAAACCATACATTATAGCCGGGGGCCTGGCACAGACTTTGCACTGGGGCCCATCAGCTTTAAGTTACGCCACTGACCATCAACAAGCTTCTCACACCTCTCATCTGAAATTTTGGACTGTCTTTCTATTGCTTTTTCACAACAATTGTAAGATTTTTCTACATTTGTTCAAAGGGACATGGATCCAGGCTTGTTTTTGGTCGCTTTAGAACAATCCAGTTATTTGTTCCTCATCCATTTCTAGATTCCTAGATTCTTCTTGATCAGTAATGAATCTAAACTCTCTGCTACCTAGGGCTATACGATGGCAATCCCCCACCCCATCCAGAAGTAATATATCAGATTACTTTTGGAACAATGGATTCTCCATGCAATGTCTCACACCCATGTTGTAAGGATCTGAGGTTGTGGATCCTCTGAACCACCGAGGACGATGACACAAGCCAACACCTGGGACCGGAGTCTAAGTGGCACCCGGTCTTCACCAGAGCCCGCCGCAAAGCAGGATGGTCTTGCAGCGGCGTGGTACCACCAGGTCGCTCCCAGGCGTGACCTGTCCTCTTTGGCATTTGATCCGTTGACTGCCACACTATGGGGCTTATTTACTAAGGGTCCTGCTGCCGCATTTCCGGCAGGTTTTCAGGAATCGTGCCGCTGGGACAGGGATTTAAAAGGGGAATGTGCCGCACACTATCGGATTTTGGCGCATCGGTGCCGGCTTTCACGCAACAGAAATTGGGGGGGGGGGGGGGGGGGGGGGAGCCCAAACTGATTCAGACAGAGCGCGGGATTTAACTTTAAAATTGTGTCGTAAGCAATGCTCTTACATGCACCAGGAAGAAGAAGATGAACTCCGGCGGACCTGAGCAGGGAAGCGACACATGCGGGATATCCGGCACACAATGTAAGTGAATCGTGGCACAGTTCATTCTCGTCGGACATCGGGGATACGCGCAGGAATTAGTAAGTAAATGTGCCCCTATATCTTGCTGTAATTAGTGCTGCCTGAGGCAAGATGCTCAACTCGCCTCATGGATGATACACCCTGTTTTGGATGCATGTTTGGGGTCATTGTCCTGCTGGAAGACGCATGACTTAAGAAGCAATTCAACTTTCCCAAACTGGACCATACAGTGCAACCCAAAATTCTTTGGCAATCTTCAGATTTTATGCTGCTGTGTACACGGTGGCAGAGGCGGCAAAACAACCCCAAAACAGCTTTGAACCTTCACCATTTTTGACTGTAGGTATTGGGTATTGTACCCCTCATTCTATTTTCATTAAATAGTAAAGTGATGTGCTTCACCAGATGATCTCAACTGTCCACAAGACGTTTTCCCGAAGGGATTTTGGCTTACTTGTGGGCACATGGGTTTTTTAGACTTATATGTTAGTAGTGGTACCATAAACTGTTTCATTAATATTTCTCCTTGCAACAATTTTAGGTTCGAGGTTTGTAAATTTCTTGATTATGCAGCGCACCATGGCCAAACCAACATCAAAATCTCCGGAGATGAACTTGTAATTCAGATTGTTAATATCTTTCCACAATTTTGTTTCCAAGTCCTCAGGCCGTTCTTTTCTCTTCTTTCTGTTCTCCATGCTTAGTTTGGCACACACAGGCACACAGTGCAAAGATTACATCATATTCTCCCCTTTTTATCTGCTTTCAGGTGTGAATTTTACATTGCTCACAAATGTTGCCTGCCACATGTGAGTATGCTTCACCAGATCAAAGATTGTAAACCAAGCACACGGACATACTGGTGTGCACCCCCACTGGCAGATCTGCTTTTCTTTTAGCTTCTTATGCCCTGTTTTTTTTTTAAAGGATTTTAAAGTTATGAGTTAATGCAGCCTGGAGCCCCTGGTGCTTAATTACATAATTTTAAAGCCCTTTTTTCTTAAAAACAAGGACATAAGAAGCTAAAATAAAAGCAGATCCTGCCACAGGGGGCACACATCAGTATGTCTGTATGTTTGGTTGACAATCCTTGATCTGGTGATAGATGTCCTTTTAAAAAAGTTTTAAAAAGGTAGCAACAGTTTTGGGACTTTTTGGTGTGAATTTATTTTCAATTTACTTTTATTCTTAGGGTTTTTTCTGTTGTTACAATACACATAAGAAATAGACAGACGGCAGGTCCATGAGGGTGGAAAAGAATACAATTCATTATGACATTGTACAGGCAGAGACGTGTATGTGCACTCTGCCTGCCCACTATCTATGACATCATCAGTCTCTGCCTGCACTGCTACACAGAAACCCCAGGGAGAGGAGGAAGCCACTGGGATTGATGGAGAGTTTAATTAAATCAGTTTTTATTTAATATTGAAGGGCCATTTAATAACTGAAGGGAGGCTGCTGCTGGACTTTTCATTAATAAGGGTAGGCTGCTGCTTGAAATTAAATTAATGAAGAAAGGGAGGCTGCTACAGGACCTTTCATTAATAAGGGGAGGCTGCTACTGGACATTTTATTAGTGAGGAAAGGCTGCTGCTGGGTGATTAATTAATAAGGGGAGGCTGCTGCTGGGCATTTCATTAATAATGGGAGGCTGTTGCTGGGCATTTCATTTATAAGGGACTGCTGCTATACATTTTATTAGTGAGTGGAGGCTGCTGGATATTTCATGGATCAGGGTAGGCTGCTGCTGGTTATTTCATTAGTGAGGGGAGGCTGCTGCTAGTCATTTCATTAGTGAGGGGAGGCTGCTGCTAGACATTTTATTATTGAGGGGAGGCTGCTGGACATTTTATTAGTGAGGGGAGGCTGCTAGACATTTTAATAGTGTGGGGAGGCTGCTGGACATTTCATGAATGAGTTGAGAATGCTGGACAGTTTATTGATAAGGATAGATGCAGCTGGACATTTCATAAAGAAGGGAAGGCTGGTGGATATTTCATTAATAAGGGGAGGTGTCTAGACAGTATATTAATAAGGGGACGGTATACATATGGTATATGAGTATGTGTATTGTGTGGTTTTGGGGGAAGCAACGGGAGTTTATCTATATGGGGCCCTGATCCAAAGTTCACACCGGGGACTCATTGGTGTCTTGTTACTCCACTGCACTCCATGAAGTCCATGAAGCTGTGACTTCAAACATGAAAACCAAAAGAGAATAACATTAAAACACAGAAAACAACAACTACATATAGGGCAACTACCTATATAGATCAGTGATAAGGAGGAACAAAATTTTTTAGGTACCATCCCAAGGGAGGATGGCGGAACTTTAATTAATGTTAACTAAGGATTTCACAGACACCCCCTAGATACACATGCTAATGGGGCACAGGAAGTGAGAGAATGCCCCACGCAACCTCCAATGTGGCACCACACTCGCTCACAACCCTGAAAGGCCCTTTTCTCTAGTCTCAGTGAAACAGAGATGAGTCCCTGATATGTGACCCATCACCTATATCCTCCATAGTTAACTATACATAAAGGATTATACTGACGGTGGACTCGTGGGAACAAACCTGGAAGTCTGACACCACACTGTGATTTATGACATCTGGTAACTGGTGCTATGGCGGTGTTATTGTATTCATTATCGGTGTCATTTTGTCCACTGCAGGGGTATACTGTACAATGAAGCTGCAGTAGCAAATCTGACTGTAATCCTAAGGGCCGCCACTAACAGTGAACATGAGTAGTGCATGGTAGATTACTCTCAAAGGGTTATTTTCAAGGAGATGTCCCTTACATGGACTACATGGGCTAAAGTAAAAGCTTTGTCAAAAATAAATGAATGTTCTCTACAATTCAGGATTTTTAAATGGGCGCCTGGTTTTTCAAAAAAGTTGTTTTCTCACATTTTAGGAGAGGCTTCTGGACATTTCGTTAGCGATTGGAGGCTGCTGGACATTTCTTTTATGAGGGGAGTCTGCTGAAGATTTTATGAATGAGGGGAGACTTTTGGACTAGATATTCATAAGGGCACTGGTGGATTTAATGTCCCATGGGCCCCGGCTGTACACACGCCCCTTCAGCATCCAAACCAATATGTCTGTAATATATGTATAATATGTCTGAAGTACCTCCATATGCTCTATATCCTCAAAGGGATATTCCCACCTGGGCATTCACATCGGCTTTTTCTGCCTGACCCTGTGACTCCGTCTTCTCGTATTCTGGCCTGCTTGGCGCACACACACTATGACGTCACACGGCCAAAACATTACCGCGTCATAGTGTAACGCAGGCAGGAAGAAGACGAGGGTGAGTATAGATTTTTATAAAGACGCATGGTTGATCTTCATATAGGGCCCGGGTGTGGGACCCTCGCAAGCCAAAGGCCCCTGGCTCCCACTCATATGGCCTATTTGAGGATCCGCCATTGCATGCACAAGACGGCTGTGGCTGGATGGATTTAGAAATTTTTTTTAATGGGCTTTAGGTGATGTTTTCATGAAGCTTTACAGTAGAGAGTCCCAATAATTAATTTTACAGGTAGTCCCTAAGTATTACAGTCCATCACGGGTGCCAGTAGTGGTTATAGTTGACTAGTACTACCCTTCTGATCTGACAGAATGCATGGGTTACATTACATCAGCAGATATGTCATGAAATCTTAACATGATAGTTTGGTACCAATGATATTAAAAATGACAAATAATATAACCCACACAACATACAATAAGAAGATATATCATCTTGTCATAAAGGGCCACCAGCATTGAGTTGACTTTCTCCACATGACCACCAGTGGTTGCAACACTCCTCCCAACACTGTACCTCCAGGAATCAAACACTAGTTATAACACCAACATAATATAATACATCACAAAATATAAAACAACTTTCCTTTTTATTTGGCTTCACATTTTTATATCGTACAAAGTGTAACGTTAATGTAAAGGCAGAAAAGGCGGGACTTTGATCTGCATGACTTACTACAATATACACACCTGTTGCTTCACGTCCACTAAAAAGTATAAAACAAAGATGTCTTCTCCTGATATCAGCCAATCTATGCATAATAAGGTTAAAAAGTAAAATAAAATGGCCGCCAATCACTTGTTAAATTGAGTTGAAACAAGAAGTTGACAACATTTCACAGTCAAGTGCCAAGACCAAGGCAGTAACAAAGCAACAAAGCATTTCAGGTACAAAGAACTAAAAATAATAAAAATACTGTTTCATCCGGTATGTAATAAACAGAGTCCGTAGATGTGGCAGCCATCTTGTTTCTCTTGTAGACCGGCCAGGGTCTTGGTTACACATCTGAAGTGCGAATGTTCATGTTACTTAGATCGAATACAAAGGGTTCATCTCTTAAACGTTGTGGTTCAGACATGTGCCTGGCTCGTACCCCAAATTCACCCTCCTTAGAACACCCCAATGTCACTTCCTTAATAGACTCGGTTTCACATTTAGGCACTGGCATCCATGGCTGCCATGATGATTTGATTGACCTGGTTTTTCCCAGCGGTCGTTTGACATCGCATGGTGGTAGAGAGTGGACGGAGGAGGCTGGAGATGAAGCTAGTACTGAAGTGCGGTTTAGGGACATGGTGCGGCCAAAAGACTCCTGTGGAGAGGAAAGAAGATGGACACCAGTCATGTGGAATCCACTACAGAACATAACATGGGCAGTTACATGGCCAATCATTGAGGTATCTCCCACTGGATCAGCCAGTTGTCCATATGAGCTTCACACATGGTTACACAAAGCGTTCACACTCGGCCATACGCTACACAGACAATGTCCATACAGACACCTGTTTACAGTTTTGGTTTAAGAACCCAAATGAGTCTCCACGAAGCCTTGATTTCCACTTCTGAAATCAAAGACTTCTCAGGAACAAGGGGAAGACATTACAATAGATTTTCCCCTGATGATTTTCCCATGAGGGGAGTTTGCGAATTTTGTGGTAAATTTTTGACATTTTACACATCATTAAAAAGATTTTATCTTTTCCAGTGATCAGCAGAATGGGGGACCACAAGTGTCCCCTGAGTCGCCCCAGGACTTCTGGATCAGTCCTGTAAGATCCGTAACAATCACACATTTATAGGAAGTAATATCCATAATGATAAAAAAAACTTTAAAGGGCAACTACCACCAGGATGAAGGACGGTATGCAAATGAGCCTGAGGAGCTCCTCAGGCTCATTTGCATACAGTCTTTCATCCTGGTAGTAGATGTCCTTTAAGTCTAACCCTATAGTCTGAAGTTGTTACTCTACTTTACACTGTCCCTTAGGCTTCATTCACACAACTGTATTTTCAAACTCAAAAAGTCTATTGCAGCGTTATTGGGGTCTAAAATACGGCCCCAATGACTTTTATAGGAAATATGACAATCTATACCATAGCCGTATTTCTCTCCGCACCACAAAATGGCGGAGAGACTGTAACAAAAATAGAGCATGTGCTAATTTTTTTGGTATTTTGTGGCTCAGAATCCCCTCAGAAGTCAATGGGAACACGTGGGGTTACCCAAAAGACCAGGTCACATGGGTTCCAGCCCATGTGACATAGAATTGCACTGGTACTACCAACTGTTCAGGCGCTAGCAGGTGCAGGGCAGTAACCCCTCCGCTCTAGCCAACTATGCCGCAGCCCCTTCATGCCGCTCCCGGCAGTTTGCAAGGCATTACGATTATTTCAGGGCTTGTACGTCATAAATCTGCCCCACATAATTGATGCATTTGCATTTTGGGTATTTGATTAACATATTTGAGTAGTAGGTTGAGCCCAAACCACTCAGCAATTTATTTGCAATTACGTGAACACGGGCCTATATAATTTGTTATACAGATGAAGGATAAAGGATAATTTTAATAAATTTGTAGACTGTAAAAACACTCATATACTTTTAACATCCCTTAAATTTATAGATTAGAAACCAGTTTAATTTGTGCTGACATCACATTTCTGAGGTATATTTGGAAATCTCTCCTCAGGCCTGCAGGCTGTGCCACCCACTTAAAGGGCAGATTTATCACCACTTTACAAGATGACATGATCTTTATCCGTCTCCCAAGCATGAAATTGCAAAATGTTGTTTTCCTACACGGCAAAGAGGCTATATATAGTCTCTTGTGAAATCTCAAGTCTTGTTTGTGTGAAGGGAGAAAGAGGAAGGATCTTAAATACCCAAGAAAAATATGAAAAAGTTCAGAAACCGATAAAAAAAAATTAGCTTTTGACGTGTTTGAGATATGAGGACTGTCAATCTACAATGTTCGGTATCAACAATGGGAAAATCTCAGGAGATCCTAGATCCTACCTGACCCCTATGAACCCAACCATAGGTCCACCTCACTACCCTTTCCAACAGTACCATATACTGTTTAACCTCCACTATCTGTCCCTTGGGGAAGCTGAGGGTTGTTAAAATTGACATTCAAGGATTAACCTTGAAATCAGGTCCTAGTGCCAGATGAGTACATTGGGTGCAACTAAATGGGTGACAAAGACAGGTATTTATGTGAATGTGAAAGAATTAATGCTTTTGTTTATGTTTAATGTATCTTTCCTGAGGTAAAGCAGGGTGTGATTGGCTAGCACGCTAGAACATTCCAGAACTGAGCAAAAGTCTATAAATATATGGTTGAAAGCCTTTCAGAGGTAGTTTCTGGTTAGTTATTAGTTACTGTCTCTATCCTGAGACCTATGCCAAACTGACTACTGATTTTGTGCGGCTGATGCATATTGAGCGAGCATAGCTGAGCACTGTTCCAGGCTGAGGTACTTATTGTGCATTCCTGCTTGTTTGCTGCTAGCCAACCTAACAGCCCTACTCACCCGCAGAGAGAAAAAATCTTTACAGCCTTTTACCTGCTGCTGAGAGTTCTTCAAATAACGGAACTGTGAGTTTTGATTTGTGTGAATCCCTGGCTAGCCGCTACCATTTTACCATCACTTACACCGGGAGTACCACAGGGGGAACCGGAAAGCAGCCTCCCCCTCCTCTTGCTTCACCCTGCTGGCCCTGACAGGTGTGGGTGAAGCCTTCACTAGGACTGAGCTACCATGACATCTGCGGCCAGACTGCAACCAAGCCAGCCACTCCATTCTAATATCAAGCTACTCCCATACGCTGTTGGCCCCCGGTGGGGATGTTGCAGACGTATACATACCCGACAGCGGGTCCTTAAGGTTTGAATGGCAGCATTGATGGCCTTTATCCAACTGTGCATTTCCTGAGGACTATCAGTCTGTGAAGAACAAGTAGAAATAAAATATTTTCTTTTGATTAAACCAGATACAAAACTCATTTTTTCACTGCCACTTGTTCTTACACTAATGCCATAGTGCACACATGGTGGTAAATTTGGCAACACAGAGCGTAAGTGTGTAGTCTGGTACCATAGATACACATAGGTGACCACAGAATTGCTATACACAACATTGCCATTCTTTTATAGGGCCTCCTAGAAGCGAATATCGAGTAAGAAGATGATCTCCTTGACATCCATGGACATGGGTTGTCTTCTTGAGACAACTCCTTCAACAGGAGGAGGATAGAGATGAAGAAGGAGCACATGGACTATCCATTTCAGTGAATCATGGGTGACCCTCTGACTCCACCCAAAAGTGGTTAAAAAATGTCTGTATATTACTAGACCTAAATACAAGAGAAGATCATCCTTGTGACTATGAACTAACATCTAGGCCTGCCCTGCTGTCACGATGAGTATCACTTTGATACAAGCCAGGAGAACTTCCATCATTCATAAAGAAGGTATTTGTGAGAGGCGGTGAGCGAGGACTGATGTCATCCTCATCTACAGAAAGGTCTCCTTACATCCGTTACATTCTGTCATCACAGTCTTCCTGAAGTTCCCGAAAATAATCAAGTAATGTGTCAAAATGAAGCTAAATAATCCAGCTTTCCATTGAACAGTTTCATTTTTGGGACTGGCATCACATCCAATAAAATCTGAGGTGCCGCCAACATAAATGGCCAATGTTACTTCTGAAAACTCCTCTGCGTGACTGGGAGTTATTTCTGGACATCTTACTGAATGCGTCAAGACAAATGGAAACTATCCACCATATATATTCCTGACAAGTGAAAACAGTGGCGTAACTTGAAGATGAAGGTCCCCAGTGCAAAGTCTGTGCCAGGCCCCCAACTATAATGTATGGATTATAGTACTAGTCTTCTCATATGGGAAAGTGACACCTTATGGGCCCCCTAACCCTCTTGGGCCCGAGTGCGACTGCAACCTCTGCACCGCCTCAAGTTACGTCCCTGAGTGAAAAACAAAACTTAGCGTCCCACCGGCCTAAATCCAGATACACACGTGGTAGAGATCAACAGGCAGTGACTATATATTATGTTTCTTTACTTCTACCATCTACTTCTAAGTCCAGATATAGATAGGCTGGTGGTGGCTTTGGACAATACATTTCTTAGAAGCCTCATCCGATCTCTAGGACATGGCCCTAGCCCTGGCCAAGTACAATACACACAAATAATTGCCCTTCTCTGGTAACATCTTTGTAGACAAGACTACCTTAGGACTTTACATGTCTACACTTCTTCTCGGCTAGATAGGAGATACAATGGGATCCAATTTTTCCACCATATCAATTTCAGATAGGACAACTCGTTTTGAAGGTCACTTGGAGATCAACTATTCACTATTAGTTCGGTTTTGAAGACTTCTGCTTTTGTTGTCCACGTAAAGCATGGAAGAGTGAAAGTACCTACTCAGTGATGGCTATATGTTCTTCTAAAGGGTACAACCCCTAGAATTTTGGTGTATCCATCTGAATATTGGCATTTGCTTTTACCATTGTAAGGTTTTTTTTTAGCTGTTTAAGGTTGATCTTCTTGGCATTTACAAAAAAAGAGGTCAAAAAAGGTTTCCTAAAAAGATTTCACTGCTTGATCCAGACCAACATCAAAGTTGTACGTTGATGCTCATCGAAACATAAAGCAAAATCTGTAATAGGGCCTACCGTATTTTTCGGACTATAAGGCGCACAAAAAAAAAAATCGATTTTCTCAGAAATCAAAGGTGCGCCTTGTAGTCCAGTGCGCCTTATATATGAACTGTACTCACAGACAACAGCTGCCCTGAACTGTGCACAGGTCTGCCACCTGCTGGTCATTCATCCTTATAATCAGGTGCGCCTTATATATGAACCGTACTTACAGACAACAGCTGCCTTGAGCTGTGCACAGGTCTGCCACCTGCTGGTCATTCATCCTTATAATCAGGTGCGCCTTATATATGAACCTAGACGTTTTAGCAGGCATTTATTGATGGTGCGCCTTATAATCCAGTGCACCTTATAGTCTGAAAAATACGGTACTTACAATACTTGGACCATATAGGGCAGTAGAGAGACTTGGGGCCTTCTCAGACACCAGGATTTGGGCATGGATTTCCCATACAAATCTCATAGCAGTTACAACACTTCCCAGGCTGTGTAGTCCAAAGCTTTTCACTGACGCTGATATATTAGGGAGATTTACGAAGCACAAAAAATATGTAGTCACTTTAATGATGTGTTTTTGGCACTTTTTGCACATTCCCTGACAGTTTTTGGTGGTGTAGCTAAGAGCTATGTAATCTCTTTTTGGCAAATAAAATATGATATTCAGTAAATTAAATTGAAAACCCTTTACCTGGATGTAGAAGGTCCTGGGGGCTGTAATAACTTCAAACAGGTTGTCCCTCATCAGCAAATCCCTACAGAAATTTAAATATAAAATGTCAGAAATCTTCATAGTAGATTCCAAAACCAGTTACTGAAGATAACATCTCCGTCTCATTATATACATAACATTTATCACATTACTTATACATCATACTAACCAGACTGAGGCCTGGCCATATACGGTAACTAAAGTAGGTTATTCTCACTGCCATCCGCCGCCACTAGAGGGAGCTCTAAAGCTTAATGTAGAGATGTAATGTAACTCTTTATGCAGTGACCTCAAGTAGCGGCTGTGGAAAAGCATCCATGCTAAAATTAATGAGCAATGATTTTATTAAATGAATAGGAACAGAATTTTTGACCCATATAAATGAAAGAATAGTGATATGTTACCCAAAAGATGTGGCCATCTTAAGTGAGTAACTATTATCTGAGGGGGAATTGACAGTGTTGCAGTGTCACATGTAATATAGCGCCACCTCAGGAGATATAAATATTGCACACAAGTCATTACAGGAGGTCCCCTACTTAAGAACACTCGACCTACATACGACCCCTAGTTACAAACGGACCTCTGGATATTGGTAATTTATTGTGCTTTAGTCCCAGGCTACAATAATCAGCTGTAACAGTTATCACAGGTGTCTGTAATGAAGCTTTATTGCTAATCCTGGTTCTTATGACAACCCAACATTTTTAAAATCCAATTGTCACAGAGACCAAAAAAGTTCTGGCTGGGGTCACAATGATAAAATATACAGTTCCGACTTACATACAAACTCAACTTAAGAACAAACCTACAGACCCTATCTTGTATGTAACCCGGGGACTGCCTGTATAGGGGTTTTCTTGTGTAAAGTGTTTTGGATTCATCTATATCATTTATCATAAATACACAATAGACACAGGTCCTACCTCTGGGACCTGCACCTATCCTGAAACCTGTGACCCCTTTCCCATGCTTGGGCTGAATGGATAAGGGAGCACCGAATATAGCTAAGTCGGCGCAGCCATTTCCGGTGCTCTTGAATGTACATTGGTTATGAATCAATTTGGCCTGAATGCGGGAACTGGGTCAGAGGTTCAACCCACATCATGTATTTATGAGAAACTAGACAGTCCCTCTCTTACAGTCCTAATTCATTACAAGTAACACCATATCCTGTTAAATGGGGGTATAGGGAGCACCCCCCATCATTGGGTATACTCTGATGAGCCTATTAATATGGTACTGTAACATTATTTATGTGCACTGTATAACAGCATTGTATATGTGTACAGTATTGCGACATTATTTATGTACACTGTATATCAGCATTGTATATGTGTACAGTATAGCGACATTATTTATGGGCACTGTATATCAGTATATCACTGTATATCACTGTATATCCGCATTGTATATGTGTACAGTATAGCGACATTATTTATGTGCACTGTATATCAGCATTGTATATGTGTACAGTATAACGACATTATTTATGTGCACTGTATATCAGCATTGTATATGTGTACAGTATAGCGACTTTATTTATGTGCACTGTATATCAGCATTGTATATGTGTACAGTATAGCGACATTATTTATGTGCACTGTATATCAGCATTGTATATGTGTACAGTATAGCGACATCATTTATGTGCACTGTATATCAGCATTGTATATGTGTACAGTATAGCGACATTATTTATGTACATTGTATAACAGCATTGTATATGTGTACAGTATAACGACATTATTTATGTGCACTGTATATCAGCATTGTATATGTGTACAGTATAGCGACATTATTTATGTGCACTGTATATCAGCATTGTATATGTGTACAGTATAGCGACATTATTTATGGGCACTGTATATCAGCATTGTATATGTGTACAGTATAGCGACATTATTTATGTGCACTGTATATCAGCATTGTATATGTTTACAGTATAGCGACTTTATTTATGTGCACTGTATATCAGCATTGTATATGTGTACAGTATAGCGACATTATTTATGTGCACTGTATATCAGCATTGTATATGTGTATGGACGTACTAGTTATTTGCAGTGTGTGCCAGGGTGATTTATGTGTACTATATGGAAGCACTAGTTATTGGCATGGTAGATATTATAATTATATTACTGCCTGTATCTAATATGTATTTGTGTACTTGATGCTTATTTATAACCGAACCCATGAACCTACTTATCGGTAAAACTCAGCATAGTAAGTAATCCTCCCTAAACCCTGTATATCCAGCGTATACATAGTGTGACCTGACCTATACACGCAGATACATGAATGCCCTCTGTACCAGGCTGCGTCCCTGTGCTAGACGTGACCTCACTGAGATTGGAAGCAATTATGATGTTCCAGCAATTATGTTTACCAGCTGATACGTGATGGCTGTCCAGATGTGGATCAGTCAGCAGGGCTGCATGTGCCATGTACACATTTCCACCACCCACATCCACACCTTAGACTGGTAGTGACTGGGCAGCCGGCTCCGGCACAGCTTTAGTGTCTGCTCGCTGCAGGGGCTTCCTACACAGAAGAGACAGATCACATATGTCCTGCACCAACGCATTTCACATCCCTTGTTTACTTACTGATCTGTAGAAAGTGTAGTTACACTATACCCTCCAACCAGGGGGAGAAGGTGTGACTGTCCCCACCCCGGGCTGGGTGTAGCGGGTGACAACTAGACTCTGTCTCTAATGGCTGAGACTGAAGGAGTCTCTGATCCAACACATTTCATCCCTTGTGGTCAATGAGAGAACCACCTAAGTGGTTGTGGGGCCTTTACTTTTGCTATGCACAGATCCAAATGGTCAGTCTGTCAGTATTATAGGTGATGTAGTTGCAACTGGGTACAGAAGCTGGAATGTCCCAGGACCCCTCTCATAACACTTTGTCTAATTACTATAACTTCTTCTTACATTGCCCATATCTCTCTACCCTGTGATTTATGATACACAGGACCTTGACCTGTCTCAGGTCAGGAGATCATTAACCTTTTAACAAAACTGGCAGAAGGTCAGCATATAGTCCAGTAGAGGAGGCTATGGAGAACAATGCAGCTGTGATGCCTACAGAATTCTCCTAGGTCCTAGGACATGTTAGTATGTAACAGACTGCAGAGCCATCCAGGAGATTTTACTACATTACTACTGAAATATATATAACACTGGAGCGGAATCACTTCTCACTGTATACACCTGTTATACAATACAGGCGGTCCCCTACTTATGGACACCCGACTTACAGACAACCCATAGTTAAGGACAGACCCCTCTGACCACTGGTGAAGCTTTCTGAATGCTTTACTATAGTCCCAGACTGCAATGATCAGCTGTAAGGTGTCTGTAATGAAGGTTTATTGATAATCCTTGGTCCCATTACAGCTAAAAATTTTAAACTCCAAATGTCACTGGGGCCAAATTTTTTTTCGTCTGGATCTACAATTATAAAATATACAGTTTCGACTTACATACAAATTCAACTTAAGAACAAACCTCCGGACCCTATCTTGTACGTAACCCGGGGACTGCCTGTATCATAGCAAGGTCTTTACAATACATAGAACTAATGTGTTGTCTTTTAGATATTCTTTCTCCAATATATATATACAGAAAGTTCAAGCAGCACAACTAAGGCAAAGGAATGGTGCAAGTGTAGATACAGAGAGAGGCTATATAGTAGCTAAAAGTAGAATAAAATCCTCAACACTATGACTGGAGTGCTACTTATTTACCTAGAAGATACGTCCAATTTTTTGCCTGCTTTCAATTGAGAGCAGGAACAGATGTGTGAGGATTTCATGGGTGAAGGTTTTTCTCAGTATAAAATTTGGGGGGTGGCATGGGTGGTCATGGGCCCCCTGGAAGGCTTTGGCCCCGTGCTACTGCAGAGACCGCTTATATTATAATCCACTACTGCCTCCAATCTGTGACAGTGACTCCCACAGAAGCAGTGGTGATAGGACTAGCCAGAAGCTAGGCTAGCATGTACCGTATTTTTCGGACTATAAGGCGCACAAAAAATCCTTTGATTTTCTCAGAAATCAAAGGTGCGCCTTATAGTCCAGTGCGCCTTATATATGAACCATACTTACAGACAACAGCTGCCTTGAACTGTGCACAGGTCTGCCACCTGCTGGTCATTCATCCTTATAAACCGATGCGCCTTATAATCCGGTGCGCCTTATAGATGTTTTAGCAGGCATTTATGGATGGTGCGCCTTATAGTCCGACAAATACGGTAGGTAGTAGAAGGGTTAGAATATTAATGATAATTTAGAATAGTAATGTGTACCCTATCTGGGTTACATTCAGTGGGGGCCCCCACCAGATGTTGCGTCCAGGGGCCTCCACTTACCTTAATCCAGCCCTGTCCGTGGAAGTATGAGCAGAAGTTGTGCAGGGGGTCCACATTAAAATTCTGCACTGAGGTTTGTTAGTCTTAGCTTTGTTAGTTAGCTTAGACACATTGCTTTGCAAAAGTATTGCAGTGTACTATAGATTTCAATAGCGCACTACCGTAAAAAAATGCCCTAAAAAATCTAAAAAACACGAAAAGAAAAAGGAACTTACTATATACTTAAGTATAGTAAGTATAAAGTATATAAGTACAAAGTATTTTAATTGAGCCACCTCTTTACTGAACCGTCCTATAAATCATGTTATTCATCCCATCCAATCAATTCTGCATATAATATTAATGTCAAAATTCCCTTTTTATCACTCAGCCATCTCCATAAATGGAATAAAATCATCAAAAACTACCATTTATCCCACAAGAAATAAGCCCTGATTCAGCAACATATACAGGACAAAAAATAGCAACATAATAGTTGCACAGCAATTAACCCCTTCCCCGCCGATGCCCTTTTTCGCTTTTGCTTTTACATTTTTCACTCCCCACCTTCAAAAATCTATAACTTTTTTATTTTTCCATGTACAGAGCTGTGTGATGACTTATTTTCTGTGTAACAAATGACACTTCAAAATGGTGGTATTTAATATTTCATGCCGTGTACTGGGAAGCGGGAAAAAAATTCAAAACGCAGTGAAATTGGTGAAAAAACGCATTTGCGCCATATTCTTGTGGGCTTGGATCTTACAGATTTCACTGTGCGCCCCAAATGACGCGTCTACTTTATTCATTGGGTCGGTACGATTACGGGGATAACAAAGTTTTCATAAATTTTAAAAAAAATAAAACCTGTACAAAAAATTTTGGGGGGATTTTGCCATTTTCTGGCGCTAATAAATTTTTTATACTTTGGTGTACGGAGCTGTGGGTGGTATCATTTTTTGCGGCTTTTGATGACGTTTTAAATGTTATCATTTTTAGGACTGTATGACCTTTTGATCACTTTTTATAGAATTGTTTATATTTTTTAAATGGCAAAAAATTGCCATTTTGGGCGCCATTTTCCGTTACGGCGTTAAACGCAGTGAAAAACCGTTATCATATTTTTATAGGTCAGGCATTTTCGGACGCGGAGATACCTAATGTGTTTATGATTTTTACTGTTTATTTATATTTATATCAGTTCTAGGGAAAGGGGGGGTGATTAGAATTTTTATGTTTTTTATTATCATTTTTTTAAAACTTTTTTTATTTTTACTATTTTTCAGACTTCCTCGGGTACTTTAACCCTGGGTTGTCTGATCGATCCTATCATATACTGCCATACTACAGTGTGGCAGTATATGGGGATTTTCCTCCTCATTCATTACAATGTGCTGATAGCATATGTAATGAATGGGTCAACACAAAGCAGCCTCGGGTCTTCTGAAGACCCGAGGCTGTCATGGCGACGGATTGCCGCTCCCCGATGACGTCACGGGAGCGACGATCTTCGCCTAGATGGCGGTGCCCAGGCACCGCCATCTTTTTGAAGCTTTCGGCTGGCACCGATCGCGGGTGTTACCTGTAAGTCTTTGCTGCAATATGCAGCAAAGACTTACCGGCTATGGAGAGGACTCAGCCCGTGAGCCCTCTCCATGCACCCGCATCCGGCATGTGACGTGGTATTAAATCACATGTAGGGAAGGGGTTAAAGGAGATCTACCATTAAAACCAAGCATGATAAACCAGGGACATTACTCATAGATCCAGGCACCGGGACTGTGGTATCTTCTTATATCTGTTATCCATGGCCTCCTGCCTTCTAATATCAACTTTCAAAATTATTCTAATTAGCCTGAAAGGCTCTAGTGGGTGCTTCCAGAGCCTCTCCATGCTTTAGCTTCACATACTCTTACAATGAGCAGAACAGGTCTCCCCTCCTCTTGTTAATCTTGCAAAAATAATGTCATCTATATAATAAGCCGGTCCTAGGTCCGGCCGTGTTTTCTGGTAATAGCATCAAGCTGTAGAAATCCATAAAGTTGTTTGGGATACTTTATTAGTTAGGTTTCTATTATTTACATCACTTGAAAGAAACATATTAAAGATGTATTAGAAAAATGTGTCTGTTCTAAAAGTATATTTTCCCTGTAACAATTTAATAAAAATGTATTTATTATTCTCTGGATACTGAAGAAAAAATATTGACTTAAAGGAACACTCCAGTCAAATCTAATTCATTGCATAATGCCTGGTGCAGGGCCTGAAGGGAGGAGCAGGACTCATTTTCGTTGTATTCCTAGTATGTAACTAGAAGCTGGAGTCCTGCTCCTGCCCTCAGACCCTACACAAGGAATAATTCACTGAATCCGCTGTGAATGGAGCGTTCCTTTAAAATTTCACACTTTGCATTAAAAAAAAAAAGAGAGATGAGTGATCTCTACATGTAATTCACATAACCTGCCACCAGGGGGAGCTGATGTATAATATTGTACTTGGCTGTCACATGCAGTGGCCGCTCTCGTGTCTTGCATGGACAGGATGCAATGTGACAATAATATAGGTGACTGTGCAGATGTGTATTGATTCCGGAGGTGTCACATATGGCAATAAGAGATCATTCTGATTGGATGAAAAGTTGACGTGCCAAAGTGCAATGTGGATGGAGGGTGGGCGTCAGGATAAAGTCAGGGAAATTCAGTTCTACCTAGTATTCATGTATTAAAGGGATCTTCCCATTCTAAGTGGGACGCCCACGAAGTATAGCACATCCTATGGCTATATAATGTATAGTTAAAGGAAATCTACCATCACCTCATGATAAACCAGGAACATTACTCATAGATCCAGGCACTGTGACTGTGCTATCTTCTTATATTTGTTATCCGTGGCCTCCTTCCTTCTAAAATCATATTTTACAATTATGCTTATGAGCCTGAAGGGCTCTGGGAGCATTACCAGAGCCCCTCAGTGCTGCAGATTCAAAGGCTGTTACAATGAGCAGAAAATCTGTCACCCCTCTGCTCTCTCCCTCCTCCCTTACATGCCTGTGTGATCAAGCAGCAGGAAGTACAGGGGGTGGGGAAAGCTGCTCTGCTCATTGTAATAGCATGTGAAGCTACAGCACAGAGGGGCTCTGGTAACACCCACAGGAGCCCTTATGGCTCATGAGCATAATTTTAAAAGTTGATTTTAGAAGGAAGGAGACCATGGATAACAAATATAAGAAGATACCACAGTCACAGTGTCTGGATCTATGAGTAATGTCCCTGGTTTATTATAATGGGTTTTGATGGTAAATTTCCTTTATGTTTAAAAGAATTGGGCAAAAACTTGCCCATGATCCAATATGGCAGAATTCAAGATGGCTGCCATGTTCCAAACATACAAAAAAAAAATAGATCCCCTAATCTTTTACTTGTTGGGTCTTTAGAGATGTAATTTTCCCTCTTGTTTCTAAAACATAAAGGATCCTGGGAGTATATATCAGACAATATTACCTTACCTCACAAGTGTTCTGGATAATAATAATAATAAGAGAAATTATAAGAGGTAATAAGAGAAAGCTGGGGGGCACAACATTTGGAAGAGGGGTACAATTTGAGGGGGAGCTGAAAAAGGAACAATGAAAATGGGGGTACAATATATATGGGGTATATAATGTGTGGGGGTGGAACAGAAGGCGTGGTCTAGGGCAAAGAATATTTCAGCTGCAGCAAAAGTTTAGAGGTATGAGCATATTTTTATATGGTTAGTTTAGTATATTCCTGGGAATATCTCTTCAGCTGAGCCATGTGATCTCTTTGTGACTCCCCCTTCGATGATGCACCTATCCAGGCTGTACTACAACAACTCTTCACAGGGGGTAGACCCCCTTCACATGCCGTATTCAGTTATGCTATATGAACACTGCCCCACGACCCGGACTCTTGGCATCATAGTCAGCCTTTTAATCAGGGCCGGAGCCAGCATTGGGCGTACCTGGGCAAGTGCCGGGCCCAGGGCTGCTGTAGGGGCCCACATAAGACTATACATAAGGTATCCATGGGGTGAGGGGGCTGTAACTAATGAATCCATAGGGGGTGAGGAGGGCTTTAAATAAAATATCCATGAGGGGGCTGTATATAATATAACCATGTGGGGGCTGTATATAATATAACCATGTGGGGGCTGTATAAAATATAACCACGAGGGGGCTATATATAATAAATCCATGTGGGAGCTGTATATAATATATCCATGTGGGGGCTGTATATAATATAACCACGAGGGGGCTGTATATAAAAATCCATGTGGGGGCTGTATATAATATATCCATGTGGGGGCTGTATATAATATAACCATGAAGGGGCTGTATATAAAATATCCATGAGGGGGCTGTATATAATATAACCATGTGGGGGCTGTATATAATACATCCATGTGGGGGCTGTATATAATATATCCATGAGGAGGCTGTATATAATATAACCATGGAGGGGCTGTATATAATATATCCATGAGGGGGCTGTATATAATATAACCATGAAGGGGCTGTATATAATATAACCACGAGGGGGCTGTATATAATATATCCATGAGGAGGCTGTATATAATATAACCATGAGGAGGCTGTATATAATATAACCATGTGGGGGCTGTATATAAAATATCCATGTGGGGGCTGTATATAAAATAACCATGTGGGGGCTGTATATAATATAACCATGTGGGGGCTGTATATAAAATAACCATGAGGGAGCTGTATATAAAATACCCAAGAGGGGGCTGTATATAAAATACCCATGAGGAGGCTGTATATAAAATACCCATGAGGAGGCTGTATATAAAATACCCATGAGGGGCTGTATATAATATAGCCATGAAGGGGCTGTATATAATTTAACCATGTGAGGGCTGTATATAATATAACCATGAAGGGGCTGTATATAATATATCCATGAAGAGGCTGTATATAATATAACCATGAAGGGGCTGTATATAATATAACCATGTGGGGGCTGTATATAATATATCCATGAAGAGGCTGTATATAATATAACCATGAGGAGGCTGTATATAATATAGCCATGAAGGGGCTGTATATAATTTAACCATGTGAGGGCTGTATATAATATAACCATGAAGGGGCTGTATATAATATATCCATGAAGGGGCTGTATACAATATATCCATGAAGAGGCTGTATATAATATAACCATGTGGGGGCTGTATATAATATATCCATGAAGAGGCTGTATATAATATAACCATGAGGGGGCTGTATATAATATAACCATGAGGGGGCTGTATATAATATAACCATGAGGGGGCTGTTTGGCATAATAAACTAGGGAATATTTGAAGCTTTCCTACTACTCTTTGTTCTTTAGAGTATTCTAGAAAATAAAACAACACTGTCCTCCCAGCAAGCACAAATGGCACTGCCTCCAGCTGCCTATGTGATGCTGTACTGAGGCATCATGTGACTGATCCCACCAGACAGAGAAATTTGTAAAAACAATATGGTGTTTAATTAGAATATTAATAGACTAAAAGTACAGAGAGCGACAAATGCAGGTGACAAGTTTAGGGCTGCAGAAATGTGTTGTTGCTAGGGCGCTGCTGTGAAAAGTGTGATACGTGTGAAGGTTTGAGCCCAGGATGCTGTGCCATAAGCCTGGTGACGCGTGTGATGAGACTGATAAGAGGGTCACAGTGTGGACGTTAGGTGTGGCCGGCGGTCTATCACATCGCTGATGGTTTAGAGAAAGGTGAGGAAGCTGAGATAGAGACATCCTGTGCTGCGGTTTCCTCTGCTGTCACAGCTGTGCACAGCTCTCTGCACCCATCAGGAGGCCCAAATCTTTATCAATCTTTAGTTATTATCTAGGGTGAACTAATATAAGCATACAAAAGATAAGCATGAGAAGTGCACATCAAAGGAGGCAGAGGGCGCGTTCACACGTTCCGCTAGCACCGCGTTCATAACGCGACGCTAGCGCACAGGGGGCGGAGTTTGGGGCGATCGCATATGCGTTTCCAGAGAAACGCATGCGATCAGGTTATCAATCGCATGCGTTTCCCGGGAAACGAATATTCGATCGGCCCGAGCCGCGCCCACTGTGCGCTAGCGTCGCGTTATGAACGCGACGATAGCGCAACGTGTGAACGCGCCCAGAACCTCACCTTCTAGGACCTGGACCCACTGCAGAATCCGGGACAGGGCCACATTCATACCTTCAGTCACTTATGACCTCTACCTTTGTGACCTATCCCCTTATTATTAATTAATGTTATTTTTTTAATGATAAAAAGTTATACAATTTTCCAATATACTTTCTGTATCAATTCCTCACAGTTTTCTAGATCTCTGCTTGCTGTCATTCTATGGAAAGCTTCTATGTTTACTACTAGAGGACAGAAATCTGACCATGGTCACACAGGTGCACGGCTCGTTATATCACACAGCTCTGATTACTCTCTATGATACTAATGAACCCTGCACCTGTGTGACCATGATTTCTGTCCACTAGTAGTAAACATTACAAGCTTTCCATAGAATGACAGCAAGCAGAGATCTAGAAAACCGTTAAGAATTGATAGAGAAAGTATATTGGGAAATTAAAAACATTAAAACATTAATTTGCTGTAATGGTAAGACCCCTTTAAGCGTCAAACCTTGCATGTGACTAATATGTACAATCACAATTATGAGTCCACTCCATTACTAAGTACAGGCAGTCCCCGGGTTACATACAAGATAGGGTCTGGAGGTTTGTTCTTAAGTTGAATTTGTATGTAAGTCGAAACTGTATATTTTATAATGGAAGCTCTAGACCATTTTTTCTTCTTTTGCCCCAGTGACAATTGGAGTTTCAAAATTTTTGGTGTAATAGGACCAAGAATTATCAATAAAGCTTCATTACAGACATCTTACAGCTGATCATTGCAGTCTGGGACTATAGTAAAGCATCCAGAGAGCTTCACCAGAGGTCACAGTGGGCAGAGGGGTCCGTCTGTAACTATGGGTTGTCTGTAAGTCGGGTGTCCTTAAGTAGGGGACCGCCTGTAGTAGTGGACTGATACTGTAGACAATACAACTACGACTGGATCAGACTACACAGGATGTGTTTGTAGTCTGTTACCTTGGAGACATATACTGCTGGTAGTAGTGGACTGACACTGTACACAATACAACTACGACTGGATCAGACTACACAGGATGCTTTTGTAGTCTGTTACCTTGGAGACATATAGAGCTGCAGAGCAGTTGCTGACAAAAATAAAAATTATATGGGCATTTTTGTTCAAGTGATCTGGTTGTCAAGGTAACTATTGGAAGTTAAATGAACAAGTGCCCCTTGAGGGCTGAAAAACAGGGCTGATTCCTTCCATAAACAGCGCCACACCTGCCCATGGTTTGTGATGGTATTGCAGCTCAGCTGTATAGAAATGGAGCTTAGTTGCTATACCACACAGGTCAGGAAAGGAGCTGTTTTCGGTAAAGAGCAGCCATGTTTTTCAACCTATGGACAACCCCTTTTAGATAATCCTACTTTAAACCAGAAGATCATCATTACTTACCCAGATTTGACAAGACATTCATGTGTCTTCAGTATATCCCTAAGAAGTATACAGCGCAGAGGTTCTCGATCCTAATGAGAAGAATATGTCATCAGAAATGGGCGCTGAAATATAGATAAAACTAAAATTTCGGAAAGCTAACATCCTTCCTTAAAGGCAATGTACATCTGCTTTGTTATATGGGAATCCTTTTAGGCCCCGTCTCTGGTGAGCCCTAAAGACAAGCTTCATTTGACTCTAAATTCCTATAGGTGCCATATGATTTACTAATGGCTCAACTACTGACCCAGAAAGTAAAAAACAAAATATGGTTGGCCAAGGGGTCACAAGAGCTTGACCCTTATGTCCTAGGTTGAAGGTTACTGAGGTATGTACTGAATTTTTCTATGGGTTCCCCCATTAGACTTTTCTGCATAAGACTTTCCATAAAGAAGAAGGAATTACCGTTTCACATTTGTAGTAGCTAATATTAAAGGGGTTCAAGACGAAAAACCTTCTTTTCCAGTTTTTTCTCTGAAAAATAAAAATAAAATCATCATTTGGTAAATCAAACAGAGAGTAACACCCCTTTTACATGTCACCTCTCACCCTCTATGATAGATTTTTTTTTTTCACAGCTCCGGCTTTGTATCTGCCCAATAACCACGAAAACCAGAGAGGAAAGAAGAGGGGAGGGGCTGACATTAGGCGCACCCTTCCAAAGCCACAACTGACACATATATGTCATACGTACACCCCCGCATGATACGTTTACGGAAAGACTGTCTATTGGCCTAGGTGATTCGGCAATAACTATAGAGCTCATTGACGATTCCCTCATCTGCGATGACAATGGAGGGTGTTGCTTTACTGCCAATCAGTGCAAGTGGGTGGAGTAATCAGGCCTCTCACTGCCAATCACGGTGTAGGTGGGGAAATTAGGCCTCTCACTGCCAATCACTGTGTGTGGGCAGAGTAATCAGGGCTCTCACTGCCAATCACTGTGTGTGGGCAGAGTAATCAGGATTCTCACTGCCAATCACTGTGTGTGGGTGGGGTAATCAGGCCTCTCACTGTCAATCACAGTGTATGGGCAGAGTAATCAGGACTCTCACTGCCAATCACTGTGATCAGGACTGTCTCTGCCAGTCCCTGTGTGTGGGTGGAGAAATAAGAACTCTTAATCAGGGTCAGATCCAGGTTTCAGTAGGCCCCTGGGCGATAGAGCCTAGGTGGGCCCGTTTGCAGTGAACTCACATGGAAGCATTTGAAATTCGGAAACGAAAAAAGTCTCCAGTCCTAAAATATTCCCTAGTTTATCATACCAAACAGCCTCCTCATGGTTATTTTATATAGTCCCCCCTCATACCCTATGGATTTATTATATACAGCCCCCCTTACCACGATGGATTCCTTATGTATAGCCTTATGTGGGGCCCCCCCCCCCCCCCAGCAGCTCTGGGTCCTGGCACTTGCCCCAGCATGCCCAGTGCTGGCGCCAGCCCTGCTCTTAATGTCCTAATAGGAGCCTGTCAAAATGTCTTCACATAATCTGAAATCCTATCATATAAGCCCTTATCAGTATATGTGTGTAAGTATCTTCTATGTACTACCACCCCCGTTGGCAGGTAGGTGGCTCCCATAAGCTGTTTGATCCATGCCACACAGTGCGGCTTTGAAGTTTCTTTATATCGGATCTCATGACCGCACGCTCACCTGGGCTGAAGGGCGGTGTCACTGAAAATACCTGGCCGCTCGCCCTCAGCGCTAAAGCTAATGAATGGAATATTTCAGCAGCTATAATCACCCACAAAGGGTGTCATTAACATTCCAATGTAAATGAGACCTCTTTATTTTTTTTTTAATTACAGTCATCCTGTAATTACACCCCAGACGAGGCTGCACATTGTGTAGCGCTGTACAAAGCCAGCTTGTAAAATACACGGATCGCTGCTTTCCCATAGAGCTAACTGAGGTAAAAAGTGAGGTAAACATTGGCGCGGGCGGGTAAAAATCCAAAAACAGCGCACAATATTTATACTATACCCCTCCCCTAAACAGAATTTCCTATGCGCCATACTGGTTCAGACACAATCGTAACGTATTACAATTATTGTAAATCGTGTGACTTGATCTGTACGGGACGGAATACCGTAATTTGTTTTACAGCCTGATATTACATTGGGAAAAGGGAGGGAATCTTCCGGTGAGGGAATGTGACCTGCAAAACTACAAGCGCGGTGTAACATTCAGTCATGTATATTACCGCCATAGCTGAGCTACTGCTCATGAATAATAATAATCATATCCAACCCGCTCACTTTCACTTCCTATAAGCTGAGAATGACTCGCCAGCCACGATATGCGTGACCCCATGTTACCTTACTGCGCCTTACACTGCTAGAATAATACCACCACATGGAGCTAAATAGTAATATCCACTGACTTATTACTGTCCTACAGTGCTGAAATAATACTACCATATGGGGCTTAATAGTAGCATCCACTAAAATAATGCAGCAATAGGGAGAGTGATAGCAATATCCACTAACATAATGCTGTCATATTGAGCTTAAAAGTAATATCCATTAAATAATACTGCCATATGGGGCTAAAATCAGTGTCGGACTGGGGTTCCTTGGGCTCACCAGATAATTTAGCCTGGGGGCCCACCCTCCATTAACTTCTAGAAAACAGACTCTAGAATTCTCCAAATTGGGTTGTCTTCTACTGTATCTCTGGGATCCAGTACTGGGTTAGGGCCTGGGCCCACCAGAGGATCCTCTGGTTCTCTGGTGGGCCAGTCCAACACTGGCTAAAATAATACAGCCATATGGAGAGTAATAGTAATATCTACTAATATACTACTATACTACTATCTACTAATATAATACTGTCATATTGAGCTTAAAAGTAATATCCATTAAATAATACAGCCATATGGGGCTAAAATAATACAGCCATATGGAGAGTAATAGTAATATCCACTAATATAATACTGTCATATTGAGCTTAAAAGTAATATCCATTAAATAATACAGCTATATGGGGCTAAAATAATACAGCCATATGGAGAGTAATAGTAATATCCACTAATATAATACTGTCATATTGAGCTTAAAAGTAATATCCATTAAAGTAATATTGCCATATGGAGGTAAAATAATACAGCCATGTAGAGCTTAACAGTAACATACACTAAAATAATTCTTCCTTAAAGTATTAAAAATGATACCTCCATATGGAGGTAAAATAATATGGAACTAAAATAATGATTCTACATGGAGCTTAATAGTAATATCCACTAAAATAATTCTGCCTTGCAGTGCTAAAAATAATACCTCCATATAGAGAGAAATAATATGGAGCTAAAATAATACAGCCTTATGGGGCTTATTAGTAATATCCACTAAATAATAGTGTCTTACAGTTTTATTTAATAATACTTGTTATGTAATACAGTACCCATGTTATTGATAACACTGATATAATACTACCGTGCAATGCTACAATAAACTCACCCTGTCCTAAGATAAAACTGCTGTACATTGCCAAAATAACATTGCCATACAGTGCAAAGAATAATGATGACAAACTTTTATACAGTATCAAAATAATACCACCATAGAGTGTAAAATACTGTGCCTAGATAATGGTAACATAGAGTGCACACTAGTGATATAGTATAGATCTGGTAAGAGCTATTCTGGAGCACTTAAGCCAATGAAGACTACAAAGCTGAAATGTGGATCCTGATTTCAGCCATCACTGTCTTGTATGAGGAAATAGGATGTTTGCCCAATCTCCAAAACAGGGATGCAGAAGTTGTTACATAATACTGCCATATGGTGCACACATAATATTAATATAAAGTTGATACAAGACAGAAACCACAGATAACCTAATGCTACTGCAATCTAAAGCCTAAACAATAATACACATCGACTCAAACAGGAGGTATAGGATAGATTGAACATTTTGGGGAAGGGGCTGGTCACTGCTATATACATGATGATGGCCTGAGATGTCTTTACCATATTTCCTTGCTTGACACAATATCCGCTCTTCAATGCACAAATGCTAGATGTAGGTTTCTTGATGAACTGGGGCATGAGGCTATGGCTGCGCCGGAGCGGGGTGTGAGGGGTCACTTCATGCCGGATCACCTCTGGGGGACATTCACATCCATTCTGTGGACACAAGATATAATGATGTGACTCCAAACCGTGACATTGGATGCATACGTAATTCCTAGGAGTTTTACCATAGTGGCTCAATGATCCTTCGCTACTTTTTCCGGTGTCCCCGTTGGCCTCCATGGGACTTTCATTTCCACAGCCCACAACACTTCCTGCTTGGTGTTGAGAGAACCCAAACTGCTCTGTTCCGGTTCATCACGAACACCGTGGGGTCGGGACCCCAAACTTGAACACGGACTTCTGCCAGATCAGCCAATCAACCAGCTTTTAGCCCCTAGCAACCACAGTCATGCCCATTGTAGGCAATGCCGTGATTGGCCATGCGGGATACGTGACCCTGATGTATAAGAGGAGAGGTCACATGTCCCACCACCATTATATCCAGGAGAGGAAATTGCCCTTTTTTTAGGGCAGGTAGATAAGAAAAAAAGGCTGCTTTATTGAAAGACAGCTAGAAATTTTAAACAATTGCCCTTTTTAGGGCAGTGACAAAAACTGTGTGTGTACTTATACCATCTAATAACACAATGACAGTAACTGCATGTGTAGAACCATACCAATGGGGGGGGGGGGTTTATTTACCTATTTATTTTACTTTTTATTATATGTTAATATTTTAAGTACTTTCCTTGCCCCATTTTTTGCAGGCCAATTATCCTGTCATTATTTTGCAGCCCTCTACCCCTTTCTACCTTTATTCTTCAGCCACTTTGGGGTCAGGTCCCCTTTGATTTCAACAGGGTTTAGGTCTTGTGTGAAGTTTGACCGAACTCGTTGAACCCAAACTTCGACAGACTTGATCAACACTATTTCTGGTTCCATCACCGACCTCCACTTCCTGGTTCATCACGACACTGGGAAAATGGCCGCTGAGAGCAATGGCCACAGACTGGAATCAGCCAGAGATTGCCTGATTAGAACTCTCTATGCGTTAAGAAGAATCAAGAAGTAGTCCACATCGGTGGAATAGGAGTTTTGTATCCCATTTTAGACATTTTGTAAATATCCTTTTTCTAAGGATCTTATTAGTAATGAAACACACACCTGGCTAATGGGGGTCTGTATGACCACTCCCGCGATGATCTCTGTCTTATAAGCGGTTTGTGACTTCTTCTCCTGAGATTCGGATCCAATGGATTGTATTTCCGGAGCCTGCGCTGATCCTGGTCTGGGTACCTGAGGAGCATCATACATAAATCAATTGAGCAACATAACATATAGCATGAGATACCATACTCTGACTATTAGATTTTGGAGCCCAATATGTTCTCAGACCAGTTGTCATCAAGGGACTAGGTCCAACAGCTGGGAAATTTCTGGCGGCAATTAAAAAACTGCACCATTGTTGTAGATTGTAGAATCAAAGATAGGGGGCGACCAAAGTGATGCTCCCCCTGCAGCCTCTGAACTTCTCCAGTAAATATGACTCTTCTCTGCTCATTTTCACATGACTTTAGAGGAGATATTTTATGGGTAAACGGGTGAGATTTCACATTCTAGAAAGGACATTTCATCCACTACCTGAGAGGGCTGGTGGTTTAATGTGGTGAAATCTGATGACAGGTTCCCTTTAAATTATAATATTATGTGAAACTTTATGGAAATGTTGTTTTGTCATGAGGGGGGAGGGACCACTCTGCTTTCTGT
Organism: Engystomops pustulosus; assembly: GCA_019512145.1. Classification (NCBI taxonomy): domain Eukaryota; kingdom Metazoa; phylum Chordata; class Amphibia; order Anura; family Leptodactylidae; genus Engystomops; species Engystomops pustulosus. The sequence continues at coordinate 13,677,832 of CM033644.1, forward strand.
TTGGACTTCAGAAAAAAGTATTATATAAGGTGCAACACATGGAGGTTTAGACGGCAATACAGAAATGGATATGAATAGGACCTGTCATATCTGATGGGCCAAACCACACATTGTATGACAATTCTCTATAGAACTCCATGTAGCATTGTCTACGAAACAATGGGCAGGGAAAGACTCATAGGTGACAGGCCCTACACATAGTTGAAAAGCCTGCGAGTGACTTTGCCTCTGGCACGTTGCATGCTTTCTTAGTTCCATGTTAACAATGATGTGTTAATCACGCATGACTGGCCGGCTATTCCAGACAGCGGTTACACAATCCTGGATCGGGGCCCATTTCTCACAGTATAATTAGATCTATCGTGTGGAGTACGTTGAGGACCACATGCCCTGAAGCTTCTCCATGTTGTCGTATGAATTCATCTCTTGTCGCATCAAAGTCCCTGTTTTATCCCATTACTTAGATTTTTACTCTATAGGTTGCAACAAGATGCACCATACGTGGTTTATATCGGAGAGAGAAGTATTTATACAACTGATATTCCTTCACATATCTGAATTGGCAAGACCGAGCTGACCCTTAATTCAAAAAATAGAAACCCCCAAGCTGTTGTGGCCCATTAAAAAAGCTTTAGGAAGAGATGGAGACCTAGGAGTAGAGATGGGACGTGACTTGACCAAGATGACCCTTAATTCAGAAAATGGAAACCCACAAGCTGTTGTGGCTCTCTACAAAAGCTTTAAGAAGAGATGGAGAACTAGGAGTAGAGATGGGACGTGACTTGTCCATGGGTCAAAGAAACAAGAAGTGGAAAAGCTGTAACAGATACCATCTACACGGCACGTGGGCTACGTGAAGACACCTCCATGCAAGGCTCTACACAGGGCGGAGGCATAACAAGAATCAAAATGCCAGCCAGTATAAGCACATTGGGGCACATTTACTTACCCGTCCCGTTGACGCCGCCGATCCGGAATGTCCGACGAAGATTCGGAGCTGCCGCGTTTCACTAAGATCATGCCTTCCAATTTCCTGCATGTGTCGCTTCCCCGCTCAGGTCTGCCGGAGTTCACCTTCTTCTTCCCGGTGCATGTGAGTACTTGATCTTGCAACACAATTTGGTTTTTAAATTCAGCGGTTTGTCCGAATCGGTCGGGTTGTCCAACGTCCACACCCCCCGATTTGTGTCGCATGCAAGCCGGTGTCGATGCACCAAAATCCGATTGCGTGCGCCAAAAACCCGGGGCAATTCAGGGCAAAATGGTACAAATCGTGAAACCCGACGGAAATGCGTCCGACAGACCCTTAGTAAATGTGCCCCATTGTCTGAAAATATGAGGGTATGTAGCGTAGCCCAACTCCATTTCAGTAGGAACTTCTAAAGCAAGTCTTCATTTTCTCCACATAGCTCTTGGGAATGAGAATGGGTGCTAGACTGGGCTGCCCTCGCTTATGGATCCTATAGGAGCTGTATGGTATGAATCTATAGTACATACACCTCTGGCTCCATCTATCATGGCTACATATTTCACAAAAAAGAAACGTCATCAATGATCCACACTTCTGCACCATCTCATACCAGGGGGAACTGTGAAATCATAGATAAGCCAACTTCAAAACTGGGGCCACCATCTTTATACAATACCTATATAGAGCTCCATCAAGCATGACTACATGACAGGTCAGTAGTCCGCAGAAATTGTAATGTAGAACATGTTCCTACGGGATCAGAGATGAAGCTCCAAAGTCTAGGTCCAGGCACATCCAAGTCCACCCCCTCATAATGGATTCACACTACATAATAAATTATTAATTGGATAGCTAGCTCCATCCTGTCTCCGAAAAGGCATGAAGCCTCCTCAACAGGTGTACAATATAAATCTAGAACTTATTATGGATTTTTGTAAAAAATTTGGTAAAAATTTTGCAAGGGTTACATCACACTCATTTACTTACCCGGTCCATTCGCGATCCCGCGGTGTGTTGTCCGACGTTGATTTGGAGCTTGCCGTGATTCACTAAGGTCGTGCGCCTGATATCCACTAGGTGTCGCTGCTGCCCTGAGGTCTGCCGGAGTTCACCTTCTTCTTCCCGGTGTATGTGTGTGCTATTCTTGCGACACAATTTTTAAAAAAAATTCCATGGTTTTTCCGAATTTGTCGGGTTTTCCGACGGCCACGGCCCCCGATTTCTGTCGTGCGAAAGCCGGCGCCGCTGGGCCACAATCCAATCGCATGCGCCAAAATCCCGGGACTATTCGGCGCAAATCGGAAATATTCGGGAAACCCAACGAAAATGCGAGATTCGGACCCTTAGTAAATGAGGCCCAATGTATGAAGACGTAGTTACAGCATAATATAGTAATCATGTAATAATGATCGTAAATAACATTGAGTTACTGGTGTTGGACAATTTATTTTTGACATTCGCTGAAGCGGAGCATGAACACGACAAAAACAGCAGCTGGGGCGACCATGACAGACGTGTTACTACACTCATGGGTGTTGTTAGAGGAAATGGTGCTCAGTGGAGTATGGAGTAACCTTCGTCTTACCATTGTAATTGTTTGTAGACTGCCAGGTGGTTAAAATGTTTTGGTGCATTAAAGGGGAACTGAATGTTTTTTTTTTTGTGGGGGCGGGGAATAAGGTTTTATATTTGAACTGAGGTGTAGAAATAACTTTTTGTAATCAGCTGCCTGATTTTTACACCATGATGCGCATCTCTCATAACATAGATGCCATAGAGATGGTTTCCTCACTGTGGACCCCCTATTTCCAGGTCCAATTGTTGAGGTGGTTCCTCAGAACTTTAACAACTGATGTAACCATGTGTGTGATGGAGGACCAGCTCAACCGGTAAAGAAGCCTCAGAGATGACAAACTGATCTTAGTGGGAGGTGTGGATGATGGAAACAAATAAAGTTTCTAGAATATCAATGTGGGCAGAGGACAGAAAGGTCAAAAAGGAAAGACAGAACATAAAAGAGAGTAAAAAATCTTAATAATCACAACCTCTTCGCCTAGTTATTTATCAATGATGGTTCTCTTGGCTGGAAAGGGCTCCATAGTTTTTTGTCACGACCCCTGGCTTCAGGTGATCTGTTACTCTGCATATGCGATGACTCTCTATAAACCATGTATTTACTATAGTCTTTGATTCCCACCCATCGAGTCATGTGTGTTGGTTACGATGTTTCGACTTCTTGAAGTCGAACGCTTACACTGTTCATAGCTGGGTCAAGATGGTCACCAACCTTCCAGTCAATGTCTTCTTTGACACCCCCGACACCAGATACACTCTCATATGTCAAATACTCTCCTCCTATGTGCACTCTTCACCACTCCTCCAACACCCCGTGGCCTTCAGGTTGGTTTTTAAGTTGAAGCCCTGAAGGTCAAGGTGAACATAGAGGTCCAGATGTTGATACAAAGGGATGTTGGCCAAGCAATATTCAGGAAAGTAAATTCAACTCTGAATGTTTCTTCTGTCTGAGGTTAGCAGTGAAATATAGACGGTTACATAACAAAAATAGACAATTGCTTCCTGTTCCCTGTCACCAAAACTGAGCTCAAGTGAAAGATGTCTGTACTTACTGTGCTAACTGATACACAGTAAATATTGTATTGCTCCCTGAGGCAAAGTGCTCAGCTGGTGTATGGTGCACTACTGGGGGTGTCCATGGCAGCTATGTAACTAGTAGTGGTTGATCTAGCTTTAGTAACTATAATAAAATTCTGCTTTGGAGATTGAGGTATTGGGGCCAGTTAGGTCCGACAAATGCCAAGAGCTCTACATAATATATGGGTAGCCTGTGCAGTTGCTCATGGGCCTAATACGGTAGAAGGAATGGGTTTTCTGCAGTCCACTGAAGAGATCTCACACACCAACACACCAGAGTGCTCCAAGTCCAGCTACAATCCTGGAAAGTTAATGCATATTTCCTTTGGGACTGCCACATAGGGTAATCGGGAACCTCTTGCCTTGTGATCACTGGTGGGTCCCAGCTTCTGGACCCGGAGTGATCGGAAACTTATCCACACACATCTTTGTGGATTTAACCGTCTTGGTCTTATTGCTACATTTCCCGGTCAATGTAGAGCGCCATATTGGAGGTGCCCTGGCACCTTGCTCCCACGGGGGTCATTTCCTATGTGTAGCATCCAGTAGGTGTTTGTAAGAATTAGGGATTGTAAGATATAGACATTGTAATCCGCACTCCTGTACATACATGCCATAGGCAGGACAATCCACCTCCTTGAGAAGATTAGGAAGTCAATGCCGCTCCCAAACACCTTCCGCCCACGCACAATGGCGATGAGGGTTTATTGATATCAGGATAATGGAGGCTCATTAGGATTGTAATAATCCGTATAAACTAGTGTATAATAATAGTATGCTGAGAGGAGAACACTCATCTGTCAGTGTACAGACTCTTATAAAACTGGTCCTGGTAACACTGCAGCTTGTAGGTCCCATAATCCTCCTGCAGCACTGAACTTTACGTGCCCTACCGAAATCTTATGTAAAACTGCTGACACAGCATTTAACAAGATGAATGTATTCTGATTATCTCCAGCACTGCATGGATTTCCACCCCAATATAGCAGAGCTGAGTGTGTTATCTGAAGTCCTTAAGAGTTAAATCTTACAATTCATGATTTGGAAAGTGGGTCAGGCATTTGCAACGCACACGTTGGCAGATCCCCTCCCAGCCACAGTGTCCTATAACAATGTTAGGCTCCATGGGTGATTCTCACCCCTGTGGGATCTGATGTTTCATTTAGTTTAATGGGTGAATTCAATTTGTGATGCAAGAAATTTAAATTGGATTTCCCATGGGACCAGAAACAGCACTTTCATGGCAGCAGTATCCCATAACATACAAGCAATAGCCTCAGTATCCAATAGCAATGTCAGGCACAGGATTTCTAAAATAATTCCCCATGCCCAGGGCCGGCGCCAGCACTGGGCATACCTGGCCAAATGCCAGGGCCCAGAGCTGCTAGGGGGCCCACATAAGGAATCCATGGAGTTAAGTGGGCTGAATCCATAGGTTGTGAGGGGACTTATATAAAATAACCATTAGGGGGCTGTATGATAAACTAGGGAATATTTTAGGGAACAGAGGACTGTTTAGTTTCAGAATTTTTAATGCTGCTTCTTGAGTTTACTGCAAAGGGGCCCACTGAGGCTCTGTCGTCCAGGGGCCTACTGAAACCTGGAGCCGACCCTGCCCATGCCAGTGATAGTGCCACCATGAAGGTAAAGAAGAGCAACAGTGCCCTATAATAATAGCATTAAAAGGAAGTTACTACATAAAAATGGTGACCACAAAATGCACAATATATATAATAAAGATATCCTGCAACTATAGCTCCAGGAAAATCTGATTAATACTGCATATGAGATAGGGCGGAGAGACTTCTCACTCTGCATCTCATTCTCTCTGTGATCAGAACAAAGTCAGATCTACTTTCATATGAAAAGCTTTGAGACAAATATTTAAGGCATAAATGTCATATTAACCAGAAAAATCTGATTAATAATACAAATGAGATAAGGAATGGTGTGGTTTAATATTTGAAACTCCTGATCTCATGCTCTCTGTGATCAGCACAATGCCATCTTTACATTGATATGAAGAATTTTGACTGATATTTAGGCATGTATGTCATACTTGCCCTAGCTTTGTTGGGTAGAAAATCTAATTAGTACTGCAAATGAAATGAGTAATTGTAAGTTATTACATTTTAAGTCACTGACAACTGACAGTACACTGACAACTCAACTTTTCTATGAAAAATGATGTGGTACCTTGTAAGAAAAATCTGATTAATTCTGCAAATGACATAAGGACTAGTATAGTTTGACATTTGTAATTCTGGATCTCACACTATCTGTGGTCAGCACAATGTCATCTTTACTTTTAGATGCGGTATATATGCCTAAATATCAGTCTGTCATACTAACCCCCAGACCTTGTTGGGTAGAAACCCTAATTAGTACTGTAATTGAGACAAGGAATAGTGTGGTTTGACAATTGATACTCTGGATCTCAAACTATCTTCACTTTGATATGAAGGGTTTTGAGATAGACTGATAGTTAGGCATATATGTATCATATTAACCCTAGCCTTTTGGGGTAGAAAATCTAAATACTAGTGCAAATAAGATAAGTAATTGGATGGTGTGACTGCTTCTGTATGAAACATTGGGGCATATTTATCAAGCTGTCTGAAAGTCAGAATATTTCTAGTTGCCCATGGCAACCAATCACAGCTCAGCTTTCATTTTACCAGTGCTCATGAATATTTTAAAGGGGAGCTGTGATTGGTTGCCATGGGCAACTAGAAATATTCTGACTTTCAGACAGCTTGATAAATCTTCCCCATTATGTCATAGACTGGTGTTCAGGAATGTATGTTGTAAGAACCATAGCCATGTAGGGAAGAGAAATATTAATAATAATATTAAAATCTGATTAATACCGCAAATGAGATAAGGATGGTTTGGCATTTGAAATTCTGGATCTCACACTATCTGTTGTCAGCACAATGACATCTTTACTATATATATATATATATATATATATATATATATATATATATATATACATTTTTTTTTACATATACCTAAATATCTGTCTGTCATACTAACCCGAGCCTTGCTGGGTACAAAATATAATTAGTACTGCAAATGAGATAAGCAATTGTAAGGTGTGACTTTTGCTTCTCCACCTATTTGTGGCCAGCACAGTGACAACTCAACTTTGATATGAAAAACTATGATGTAGAATGATGTTTAGTAATAACGCAAAAAAAAAAAAAAAAATCTGATTACTACTGCAAATGAGATAAGGAATGCTGTTCTGATATTCTGTATCTCACCCTCTTTGTGGTACAATGCCACCTCCACTGATTAGGGTTTAGGATACATGTAGTGGGAAACATAGCCTTGTTCAGCAGAAAAATCTGATTAATTCTGAGAATAAGATAAGGGATAACATGCTGCTGTACTTCTTCCCCTCTCTGTGAGCAGCATAGCCCGGGGACAGCTTTCATCTGAACAAGTCTAATATCTAGCGATCCACTGTCATGGTTCTGAGCCTCGTCATGCAGAAAAATGGTCATTTCTTGCTCTCTGCCCTAGTAATCAGATTTTTTTAGGTGACTAATCTTAGCCATAGGATCGGAGGTTTTTTTTACTACAGATTTATGGCTTCCTCATGTGTCCTCAGTAGGTTTGGTCATGTTCTTGCTCAGTGCACATCACCCGCTGTTTACGGTAACATATATGTGACATACACTAATCCTAGGCTTTAGTATGACATCTTTTCAGGCCTCACTTTACGAGGGGAGTCCGCCTTATTAATCTGGAGTGTATCGGTTGTGTAACAAAATGTACATAGTTCCTTCTACTTTCCTCTGTTTCCTCATGACAATGTCCCAGTCACATGCAGAACTGTCCTTTCTAATATAATCACTTGACTGGACCGGTCATCACCTCCCACATGATCAGCATGGGTATTTCCTGAAGTTCTCTGTGCTGCTGGGAACCCTGGTCTCTGAAATATCTCCATTACTCTTCTTATTTAAAATTTTTGTCTCTTCTTCACATACAGGACTGTTCTCCATCACATAATCACATAAGTGGACAGGTCATCACCGCTCACATGATCCGTAAGGGCGGTTCCTGAAATTCTCTGTGCTGCAGGGCAATCTGATCCTTCAAATATAAGTCAGCCAAAAACCTCCTTACTGTCTCCATTTACTTCTATACAGAACGTTTCTTCTCTCCTGTCACATGGTCGACTTTCCTTACTCTAATCATCACATGAGTCAGCTGGTCGCTGCCCGCTCCAAAAGTCTCATAGTCTGCTCCTTCTGTCAAAAGACTGATTATACATTACTGAATTTCAGTTCCCATGTATCACACCATAATAAGTTAGGTATCTATACTCTCTATGGTTATCTGGCTTCTATATTATTATATTTACTTCTTATTCTTCTCTGAGCTGGTGGGTGGAGACCTAGCTGCACCAACTCACCTCTCCCCCTCTCTTCTCCATAGACTTCTCTATTTGCTCACTGCATCGTGATCCGGAGCCGTAGAAGTTAATTTAGGACATGATCTGGTCAGATCACTAACCCCATAATAGCCATCTGAATGATCCCTAATGTAGACATTTCAAAGTAAGAAGCAGATTAGGAGGGAAGGAGGACGATAAGAGCCAAGGTAAGTGGAGCAAGAACTCCTTTCCTCTAATAAGATATGACAACGTTTTTTGTAGTCTCTTTTACCACTGTTTTATATAAAGTTTGTTGCTGACCATTTAATAATGCAGAATAGCAAAACACAAAAAAGGCAGAAAATGCTGACGCACTATAATAATAAGCGTAGATGTAGAAAATGTTCTCCTTAAAGAAGTTCCTTTTATCTTGATGCATCTTGCTGTAATTATATCTTGGAATGTAGTTTGGCAGATGTCTTCTTAGATACGCATCTTAGATAATCGGAGGAACATCTAATAGACTAATCCTCACAAACATTGTGGCGTACGGCCTAATCGCTGTCACATCACTTTCCTGAACATGACTGGACAGATACATTGTTACTGATGGCTGTAATGCTGCTGACTGGCACCAGGCAGGCGGAGAATCAGGGTAGAAATGGGGGGGCTCGGGGGAACCACACTACTCATACTACTCGTACACTACTCATACAGAGCATACATGTGACTCTTACTTACTGTAATTTTACTTGCTGAGTTTAAGGCATCAACCCAATCCTGAAGATCCTTTGGGTCACTGGCTTGAAGAAAATATCTCTGAGATAAGGCATTGATAACTGGGGGGAGAATGAAGAAAGATTAGTATAGTGATGGCACTAAGAGAATAGATACTAAGAGAGATGATAGATATAAGATACATAAATAGATATGAGATAGATAGATGATAAATAAATAATTAGATGATGATAGATGATTGATTAATACATACATAAATAGATATGACTGCTTTATTGCAGCCAATTGGTAAGATCCAAAAAAGGATGTAGATATTTTGCTAATTTATTAAGCAAGAAAAACTGAAATGAACACACGGTGATAAGTATTCAGCCCCTGAGGGTGCAATCACACGTTGCAGTTACAGCTGTATCGCAATCAGTTTTGAGGTGGTTTTAGGTGCAGTTATGTTAATTTACCAGGTGAAAGACATGAACTGAACAGGTGAATTTGATTTTGAAGGGAAAACCTGTTCCACAAATGTCACTTACTTGTTTGACAAATGTCTTTCACCTGTTAAATTAACAAAACTGCACCTAAAACCACCAACTGATTGTGATGCAGTTGTAACTGCAACATGTGACTGCACCCTTACTGTGACACTCATATTTAACTCTATTTCCTTCTGATCCTCCTTGAGATGGATCCACTCCTTCATTGGTTTCCAGCTGTGTTTAGTAAAACTCATCAGACTTAATTAAGATAGGCACACACATGTCTATATAAGACCTCCCAGCTCACAGTGCATGTCAGAGCACATGAGAATCATGAGGTCTAAGGAACTGCCCAAGGAGCTCAGAGACAGAATTGTTACAAGACACAGATCTGGCCAAGGTTACAAAAGAAATCCTGCAGCACTTAAGGTACCGAAGAACACAGTGACCTCCATAATACTTAAATGGAAGAACTTTGGGATGACCACAACTCTTCCTCAACCTGGCTGTCCAGCCAAACCAAGAGAGAAACTGGGAGAAGAGCCTTGTGAGATAGGTAAAGAAGAACCCCAAGATCACTGTGGTTGAGCTCCAGAGATGCAGCAGGGAGATGGGAGAACGTTTCACAGAGTCACCTATCACTGCAGCCTCCACCAGTCGGGGCTTTAAGGCAGAGTCTGCCGGTGAAAGCCTCTCCTCAGTGCAAGACATAAGAAAGCCACTGACAGTGTGCAAAACACATTGAACTTTTTGGGTGTTAATTTTAAGCAGTGTGCAGAGGATCCCCGAATCCAGGGGTGAAAAACTTGTTGTATCTTCCCAAGAAGACTCCTGGCTGCACCAGCTCCAAAGCTTCTACTCAACACTGAGCAAAGGGGCTGAACACTTATCACCGGGGGCATGAATACTTATCACCAGGGGCTGAACACTTATCACCGGGGGCCGAATACTTATCACCGGGGGCCGAATACTTATCACCGGGGGCCGAATACTTATCACCGGGGGGCGAATACTTATCACCGGGGGCCGAATACTTATCACCGGGAGCTGAATACTAATCACCAGGGGCTGAATACTTATCACCAAGGGCTGAATACTCATCACTGGGGGCTGAATACTTATCACCGGGGGCTGAATACTTATCACCGGGGGCTGAATACTTATCACCGGGGGCCGAATACTTATCACCAAGGGCTGAATACTCATCACCAGGGGCCGAATACTTATCACGGGGGCTGAGTACTTATCACCAGGAGCTGAATATTTATCACCGGGGCTGAATACTTATCACCGGGGGCTGAATACTTATCACCGGGGGCTGAATACTTATCACCGGGGGCCGAATACTTATCACCAAGGGCTGAATCCTTTCTGTACCCACTGTAGATAGATAGATGATGATAGAGAATTCTCCTGGAGACTTCCCCTCGCACAGTGGGCATGTAATGTTATATAAGTGATATTTGGCAACACATGAGCAGCCCATCCCATCAGTGTGCGCAGCGCTCCAGGCCCCTTTCTTTATTAACTCTTTATGCCTCATACACCCTTTTATGGGAGAAGTACAGCGCATAAACCTGCGATATCCAGTGGATGTGGATGTGGGAACCTTCTCCTGCCCTCAAAGAGAATCTCCTCTCCAAAAGTAGAGGAGTAAATGTGACATAGAAAGCAGAATGCACATGACAGCAATGGGTTAATAATATATACGGACGTCTCCTTACCAAAGCAGTGCGTCAGCTTAGATTTCTGTTTGGCAGCGGCGATGCTGACCTGACAAGAAGAAGAGATTGTAATCCTGGGTTATTAATGTCACAGCTTCTCCCTTGTAATTCAGCAATAATGTCTGCACAGGCCTTTATCATGCGATGTTATGATGTGTTTCCTTTCACAGGCAGCAAGCAGAGATTTTACACAAAGAGAGCAAAAGAAATGATTTTAGAACTGTCCTTGTTGTTCCCAGCAAACGATCTTTTTAGCTTTCATTTTATATCTTGCTCTTGGTTTCTATGTTCTTACCTTTTTAGTTTAAAACTACTGGCTTTGATAGGGGGTGGGGCTTAAAATACCAGTCACAATAGGGGCAGGACTTAAAAGTATGGGTCACAAAGGGGGCAGGAATTCAAAAATACTGATTACACTAGGACCGGGCTCAAAAATAGTGATCACAATAGGGGGGGCTCAAAAATACTTGTCACAATGGGGGGGGGGGCTCAAAATTACTGGTCACAAAGAGGCAGACTCATACATACTAGGAACAATAGGCCGGGACTCAAAATACTGGTCACAATAGGGGCAGGACTCAAAAATACTAGGAACAATGGGGGGGCTCAAAAATACCGGTCACAATAGGGGGGCTCAAAATACTGGTCACAATTGGTGGGCTCAAAATACTTGTCACAATAGGGGGGGCTCAAAAATACTGGTCACAATTGGGGGGCTCAAAATACTTGTCACAATAGGGGGGGGGGGCTCAAAAATACTGGTCACAATAGGGGGGGGCTCAAAAATACTGGTCACAATAGGGGGGCTGATGCCAGAGTTACCATTGTTCATCAAAAGCACAGACCAAAATAGCCAAATAGTGTGCTCCCCCCCAGTCCCGGGGTTATATGTTACGCTCCTGCACAATCATTGCGCCATTTATATAGTGGACATGACATCCCAATCCCTTGACAGACGGGTGACAAGTTGGGCTGGTAGAGCGATCCTTGGGAACACAGTACGGTATATTGTATGACTGGACTGTACAGTACCAGTATCTCAGGACATGTAGAGGCATGCCTCGGCCCGCTTGCCCAATGCAGACGCTCTTGCTCATACACTCTCACTTCCTCATGTCCACTTCCCCTTTCTCCTCGGAGGAGCAGAGGAGTTTCTTCTGCTGATGCAGTCAGGGAGGTGACTATCCAGCCAGATCCCAAGGACCTCATCCAACACGCAATACACAGTATACACAATATACACAGTATACACCATATACACCATATACATAATATACACAGTATACACCATATACAGAGTATACATAATATACACAGTATACACAATATACACAGTATACACAATGTACACAGTATAGACAATATACACAGTATACACAATATACACAGTATACACCATATATACCATATACACAGTATACATAATATACACAATATACACAATATACACAATATACACAGTATACACAATGTCACAGTATATACAATATACACAGTATACACAATGTACACAGTATACACAATATACACAGTATACACA